>CAJQZP010000643.1:2352500-2707500 GCA_907164705.1 Parnassius apollo | reverse complement strand
TGCGTGCGTGCGTGCGTGCGTGCGTGCGTGCGTGCGTGCGTGCGTGCGTGCGTGCGTGCGTGCGTGCGTGCGTGCGTGCGTGCGTGCGTGCGTGCGTGCGTGCGTGCGTGCGTGCGTGCGTGCGTGCGTGCGTGCGTGCGTGCGTGCGTGCGTGCGTGCGTGCGTGCGTGCGTGCGTGCGTGCGTGCGTGCGTGCGTGCGTGCGTGCGTGCGTGCGTGCGTGCGTGCGTGCGTGCGTGCGTGCGTGCGTGCGTGCGTGCGTGCGTGCGTGCGTGCGTGCGTGCGTGCGTGCGTGCGTGCGTGCGTGCGTGCGTGCGTGCGTGCGTGCGTGCGTGCGTGCGTGCGTGCGTGCGTGCGTGCGTGCGTGCGTGCGTGCGTGCGTGCGTGCGTGCGTGCGTGCGTGCGTGCGTGCGTGCGTGCGTGCGTGCGTGCGTGCGTGCGTGCGTGCGTGCGTGCGTGCGTGCGTGCGTGCGTGCGTGCGTGCGTGCGTGCGTGCGTGCGTGCGTGCGTGCGTGCGTGCGTGCGTGCGTGCGTGCGTGCGTGCGTGCGTGCGTGCGTGCGTGCGTGCGTGCGTGCGTGCGTGCGTGCGTGCGTGCGTGCGTGCGTGCGTGCGTGCGTGCGTGCGTGCGTGCGTGCGTGCGTGCGTGCGTGCGTGCGTGCGTGCGTGCGTGCGTGCGTGCGTGCGTGCGTGCGTGCGTGCGTGCGCGTGCGTGCGTGCGTGCGTGCGTGCGTGCGTGCGTGCGTGCGTGCGTGCGTGCGTGCGTGCAGCGTGCGTGCGTGCGTGCGTGCGTGCGTGCGTGCGTGCGTGCGTGCGTGCGTGCGTGCGTGCGTGCGTGCGTGCGTGCGTGCGTGCGTGCGTGCGTGCGTGCGTGCGTGCGTGCGTGCGTGCGTGCGTGCGTGCGTGCGTGCGTGCGTGCGTGCGTGCGTGCGTGCGTGCGTGCGTGCGTGCGTGCGTGCGTGCGTGCGTGCGTGCGTGCGTGCGTGCGTGCGTGCGTGCGTGCGTGCGTGCGTGCGTGCGTGCGTGCGTGCGTGCGTGCGTGCGTGCGTGCGTGCGTGCGTGCGTGCGTGCGTGCGTGCGTGCGTGCGTGCGTGCGTGCGTGCGTGCGTGCGTGCGTGCGTGCGTGCGTGCGTGCGTGCGTGCGTGCGTGCGTGCGTGCGTGCGTGCGTGCGTGCGTGCGTGCGTGCGTGCGTGCGTGCGTGCGTGCGTGCGTGCGTGCGTCGTGCGTGCGTGCGTGCGTGCGTCGTGCGTGCGTGCGTGCGTGCGTGCGTGCGTGCGTGCGTGCGTGCGTGCGTGCGTGCGTGCGTGCGTGCGTGCGTGCGTGCGTGCGTGCGTGCGTGCGTGCGTGCGTGCGTGCGTGCGTGCGTGCGTGCGTGCGTGCGTGCGTGCGTGCGTGCGTGCGTGCGTGCGTGCGTGCGTGCGTGCGTGCGTGCGTGCGTCGTGCGTGCGTGCGTGCGTGCGTGCGTGCGTGCGCGTGCGTGCGTGCGTGCGTGCGTGCGTGCGTGCGTGCGTGCGTGCGTGCGTGCGTGCGTGCGTGCGTGCGTGCGTGCGTGCGTGCGTGCGTGCGGCGTGCGGCGTGCGCGGGCGGCGTGCGTCGCGCGGCGTGCGTGCGTGCGTGCGTGCGTGCGTGCGTGCGTGCGTGCGTGCGTGCGTGCGTGCGTGCGTGCGTGCGTGCGTGCGTGCGTGCGCGTGCGTGCGTGCGTGCGTGCGTGCGTGCCGTGCGTGCGTGCGTGCGTGCGTGCGTGCGTGCGTGCGTGCGTGCGTGCGTGCGTGCGTGCGTGCGTGCGTGCGTGCGTGCGTGCGTGCGTGCGTGCGTGCGTGCGTGCGTGCGGGCGGGCGTGCGTGGCGGGCGTGCGGGCGGGCGGGCGGGCGGGCGGGCGGGCGGGCGGGCGGGCGGGCGGGCGGGCGTGCGTGCGTGCGTGCGTGCGTGCGTGCGTGCGTGCGTGCGTGCGTGCGTGCGTGCGTGCGTGCGTGCGTGCGTGCGTGCGGGCGTGCGTTCGTGCGCGCATTGTAATACGGAAATTCTCAGCTATCCTGAGTGGCAACCTCGGGCCAACTATGTTGGTACCTCTTAGTTCCCGGTGGCTGAACATGCTAAACCTACTAAGCCCCCCACCATGACAAGGCGGGAAACTGTTCGGGGGGAGGGGGGGGGGGCAGCAGTGGATCTACCGTTGTGTTTCCGTTCGCAAGTTAAGCGTACCAGTAATTACATTCAAGCATTTGTGTTCAAAGGTGTGTCACGTATCTGTCACCGTCTTTCGCAGTTGCTCTACGTTTTGAGGAAGCTTCATACTGTCAGGATGACAGTTTCATATTTTGTAACAATTTTTTATTAGTAGATAACTTTGGAATGCTTTCTTGCTTACTTTAAGCTTATTTACTGACACGTTTTCACGTGGTAGAGCCATGCTTCAGTTTTATTAGTAGTATAGTTGTAACATGAACGGGTCGGCTCGACCGAGGAAGGACCACGCTCTCATAGAATACCAGCGTAAAATAGTAGCGTATTGCTGCTGTGATTCGTATGGTGAGTATAGTACACCGGAGAGCATTGAAGAGGCACATAAAAAGATATGTCATCGAGCTCTCTTCCTGGTAGTTACTTCTTTACTTATTTCAATCCCGTGCATACTTACAGTCTCACCTGATCGTTAGTGGTGATTAAGCCCATAATGATAAATCGCACTATTTAAGCTTAAGAAAAGTCTATTGAAAAGGCCTATGGTAAAACCCTAAGCACACTTGCCTTGAAGATATCCAGATTGTAAACGGACGGAATAACAGACGCCGGCTGATAATTCCACTCCTCTGCTGTAAGCATTACAAAAGACGAAGCATACCGTTTGGTTCGAATGAGTGGAATATCGACAACAAATGTTGAAGGCACACCGACCGCCTTGTTGTCCGATGGTAGATATATACTTGTTAAAGGTCGGTAAACATAAAAGCGGCTTTCAAAGTGCTTTTGAGGGTAAAGGCATATTAAAAATTGGACCTTAAAGTCCTACAACTTAGCGATTAGCCATCGCAGCGTTCATTTCTCCTAATGATCTTTTAGAGATTTTTTTTATTATGTGCGAGCAGCTATGTAGGTCTAGAGAAAGAGACCAGTATCACTGCGACCTATAAGATCTATTGTGATCGCTGCTATGGCTATAATTCACGGCTAAGCCCTATGTCTTCAATGAATAGAAGGAGTTGCTTAGCCGTGAGCAATTTCACTTCTTCTGGGCGGAGTAGATAGTGTCCCAGATGAGTGTTGCGTTTGTGCATTAAGGGTCCGCAATCAGTTAGGATGTGTAGAGGCGTTTCATCCATTATGGAACAGAACCGACATATCCTTGAGTTGCTTAGTCCCAGGATGGTCATGTGCTTTTTAAGACAACAGTGTCCAGTTAGGGCTCTTGCCAGAATGCGCAATTTATTTTTACTTAATCTTAGGGCTTTTGAGGCGAATTTACGATCAAAAGCCCGGATTAAGGTTTTAGAATGTTTTAAGCCTGGTGTGTCAGACCGGATCTTAAGTGATTTATTGTGATAAAGAGTTTCAAGGGTCAATCGGGCTAGGCTTCTTGAGATTCCACAAAATGGTTCAGGCCCAAAATGTGTGCACTTTGAGTCCTCCCGTGCAAGTTTCTCGGCAAATTCGTTGCCTACAATACCCCTGTGACCCGGAACCTATCTTAAAACGACCCTGTTGTTACATACCAGGGCGTTTAAACGGTTCACGCAGTCTCCAACTAGCTTCGAGTTCACTAAGTTTGACCTCAGCGCTAGCAGTGCTGCTTGACTATCAGAGTTTATGTAAATTATATGATTGTCTTAGTGTTTTTGCAGATTTATTTCCGTACACCGAAGTATGGCAAAAATTTCTGCCTGGAAGATAGGAGTGTATCTACTCAAATTCATGCTAAGTTTGAATTTGGGGCGTTCCCCCGTAAATTCCAAAACCTACGTCGAGGCCCATTTTAGACCCATCGGTATACCACATGAGCTACCGACCTCACAGATAACCTGGCCATTCAGCCAGTCTTCTCTGGAGGGTAATTCCACTATATACTTTTTATCAAAAGTGTGTAGTGGACGCATGACATCTGAGATCATACATAAGACAGGTGATTCCTTGATTGAGTCGAGCATGGATCTCAATCTGTAGGAGAGCAAGCTTAGACCGCTCTGGGCGTTAATCCTATACAAACCAGCCCTCGCCTCCCTGTCTAGATAGAGATCAAGGGGCGTTAGGCATAGAAGTGCATTAAGAGCTGCTCCAGGCGATGATCACGTAGCTCCAGTTGCCATTAAGCAGGCAGTCCTTTGTAGACTGTTTAGTCTGTCCGCAGTCGTCTTTTGGTTGGCCTTGTTACACCGGGAAATAGAGGCGTAGGTGAGAATCGGCCTCACTACGCTGCTGTACAGCCATAGGACTATACTGGGACGCAAGCCCCAGTTGTTCCCGACCAAACGACTGCACGTAACTAAAGCAATTTTTGCCTTATGGCATACGTTGCTAAAGTGAGAGTTCCACGTTAGTTTTTGGTCGATTGTTACGCCCAAGTACTTAACTTCCGTGAAAAATGGTACTTCTTTACCATTAAGTTTCGGTTGGACAAATTAGTCCAACCGTCTTTTTTTGGTAAAGGGTATTATAACAGTTTTATCAGCATTAACTGATAAACTGTTATCCCTACACCAGTTATTTATGGTGTTTGGGGCTTTTTGTATTATTGACGATAAAGTACTTTGGCAAAAGCCCCTCGCAATGATCACAAGGTCATCAGCATAACCCAGTGTGTCAATGCGTAGGTCTGCCATTTTGTACAATAGTTGGTCAACCGCAAGAGTCCAAAGAAGGGGTGACAAAACACCTTCTTGTGGGCAGCCTCTTGTAGTTGCAACCTCAATCGAAGTTTGAAACGGCGCTACTTTTGCCTTTCTGTTTGAGAGCATCGACTTCACCCATCTGATGGTTGTGGGGTGAACATTATTAGATGTCAGGCCCCCAATCAGCAGTGATGTGGGGCTACTGTCAAAGGCGCCCTCAATATCTAGAAAGGCACAAAGAGCTATTTCTTTATCCTCCAGTGCTTTTTTGACCCCGTCAATGACACTGATCAGGGCTGTTTCCGTAGATTTGCCTCAGTGGTATGTTGGTTGTAATGTATGGGCCTCGTAGCTAGAGATGCATCCCTTATATATCTATCTATAACCTTTTTCAATGTCTTAAGGAGAAAGGAAGATAGGCTTATAGGTCTAAAGGACTTTGGTAAAGCGTAGTCCTTTCTACCAGCCTTAGGTATAAATAGAACCTTGACAATTGTTCATCGTTCGGGAATACCATGCAAAACTTGCTTTGAAGATTTTCACCAGATAAGAAAGAAGGATGTCGATACCCCTCCGTAGTTGGATGGGAATTATTCCATCCTCCCCGCTTGATTTAAATGGTTCAAAGGAGTCAACAGCCCACTGCACCAGGTTTGGCCTTATTATCCTTGCAGCCATACGCCAGTCTTCATTACAGGTCCTTCGTAGGGCTCTGAAAGAATTCAAGGCTGAAGTCTTGTGTGACCCTGGGAAATGGGTTGACGCTAGTAACTCCAATGTTTCTATTTCACTATTAGTTAAGTTACCATCCGGCTTTTTAAGAAGCCCGATCTGATTAGGTTTAGCTTTCGATAGCATTTTGTGTAGTCTTGCACTGCGAGGCAAAGACTCAAATTCCTCGCATAGCTTCCTTCACGATGCTCTTGGCTTTCCTAATTTCTTTATTATATTCAGTTAGGGCTGCACTATAAATATCCCACTGTTTGGCTTTCTTAGCCCTATTAAATAGTTCCCTGGTCTTTCCCTAAGTTCTTTTAGCTTAGTATTTCACCAAGGAACTTTTCGCGTTGAGGTCTTGGTTTTGACGGGACAACTATCCTCGAAGGCTTCACGAATACCTACGGTTACTGTTTCCGTTGCTAACTCCAAACATTCAATTGTTTTTTTTGCTTTTGTTTGTTGATGCTTTTAGGAAACGTTTCCAAATTCCTCCTTAGGCTATCTTTGTAGATATCCCAGGAGGTCACTTTTGGATCCCTAAAAGTAACGGTTTCGTAGATTGGTGATGCTCCAATCACAAACAATGTGCTTGTGATTAGACATCGAATTTTCGCTACTAACATGCCAGTCATTAATCCGTCTGGACAAGTTATTGGTAGCAAAGGTTAAGTCTAACACTTCTTGCCTAGCACGCGTTACAAAGGTTGGTGTACAACATAAGTTTAGGCTTACCAGGCGGTTGGAGATGAGAATCTTTTTGGAGTTAATTGGAGAAAAGAAATGAAATCATAAAGTAACTCACCTCTTTCGTTGATGTTGGTGCTCCCCCAGGCTGTGTGGTGAGAATTAGCATCACAACCCACCACAAGTTCGGCGTTGTGTTTTCGGGCGAACTCCGCCACTCGCTCCAACTCTATGTTAGGATCTGCGTTCTCGCCGGGAAGGTAGGCTGAGCAAGGCTCTGGCCCCTGTGCTTCCCTTGAAATTTATGAAGGCTGTAACCAGGTCATCATTGCAGTACTCTGGAACAGCTAAAAGTTCAATATTTTTATTATAAACTATACAAGATCTGGGTCTACTGCCTTTAGTATTGACAAGAATCTTACCGGCAGCCGCCGATCCCAGAATTTGGCCGTTGGCCTTTTGTATAAGGGCGAGGTCAATGTTGTCCTCTGCAAAGAAAACTTCCACTACGGCAGAAGCAGCCGCTGCATGGTGAAGATTTGCTTGGAGGACCCTCGTCTTACCCTTGGGTTTAGCCATTTATGGGCGTGGGGGGGTGGGCAGGGGTCCTTTCCGCCCGTTGAGGACGAGGACGTCCTTTACTTGCGCACTTGACCCCGCCTTACCCTTCTTCAAACCGCTCCCACCTCCCCCTGTCAGGATGAGAGTTTTATACTTTGTAACAATTTTTTATTAGTAGATAAATTTGGAATGCTTTCTTGCTTACTTTAAGTTTATTTATTGGCAAGTTTTCACGTAATAGACCCATACTGCAGTTATATTAGTAGTATAGTTCGGTCGGCTTGACCGGCAAAGGACCACACTCTCATAGAATACCAGCGTAAAATAGTAGCATAATGCTGCTGTGATTAGTATGGTGTGTGTAGTATACCGGAGAGTATTGAAGAGGCACATAAAAAATATGTCATCGAGCTCTCTTCCTGGTAGTTACTTTTTTACTTATTTCAATCCAGTGCATAATTACAATCTAACCTGATGGTTAGTGGTGATGAAGCCCATAATGATGAATTTGAAAAGGCCAGTGGAAAGGGCCTAAGTACACTTGCCTTGAAGATATCCAGATTGTAAACGGACGGAATAACAGACGCCGCCTGATAATTCCACTCCTCTGCTGTAAGCATTACAAAAGACGTAGCTTACCGTTTGGTTCGAATGAGTGGAATATCGACAACAAATGTTTGAAGGCACACCAACCACCTAGTTGTCCGATGGTAGATATATACTTATTAAAGGTCGGTAAACATAAAAGAGGCTTTCATAGCGCTTTTGAGGGTAAAGGCATATTAAAAATTGGACCTTAAATCCTAGACCACAGCGATTAGCCATCGCAGCGTTAATTTCTCCTAATGATCTTTTGGAGATTAACCTCGTGTAGTATTATCTGCGGTAGTGTTTGTTGCCCAGTTTAAGTTGGTATTGGTGGTAGTGGTTTTGAGCTAAGTGGTGATAGGTAACTCACATCACTTACAATTTTCGTAACGTAACACCTGATTTAACTAAAAACACAGTATATTATGTAAGCGAGGCTCAAAAATGGCTACTCAATTAATGGTGAGTTTGGACAAGTCTTCTGATGCCGCATCATATAAAGTCCCAAAAAAATTTCTAACTAAACTTCCACCTCAGAAAAGATATGGTAAGAATTCTGGGGTCTTTAATTTTAAATGCCATATTACCTTCTATGTTACAATTTCAGTTAAAAGTTATACCTTCTTAATACAAAAAGTGTTTTATTGATAGGCTCGAGATTAAACAATGATTTGAAACGAGTGCTTCGAACTAAACAAGTTCCTTTGCCGTGACATTTGATTAGTTCGGACAATTACGTGGGACTTTTGTGACACATATTCCATTTTAAACCCGAAAATATGCCACACAAAAAATCTCGCGCTCGTTAGACTATTAAGCAAAACACTAGCTCACGTTGATAAAGTTAGCGAGCAACTAAATAAACGAGTGTGGACATGTTCGTTCTTGTTTTCCTCGTAAGAGCTACCGAGAACCTTTGACTCAGGTGCAATAAATTGACACGGGACCGAGACGAGGCAGTGAGGTGAGATGAAAGACAGCGAGAAGAGACCAGAGCCTCGTTTAGACACTCGCTCTCATCTTGTCTCGTACTATCTTGGCGACTGTGTACAGCCGGCATGAGATTAGTTATGCACTACATTTTATAATAATAACTATATTTCCATATGTCTATTAATATTTTTAACAATCAATGTTTTTACAATTAAAACAAAGTTGACAAGAAGTGAACTGAAAAAGCCCATTGACGTGAATGAAATTTAAGCAACGCCCAACGATAGAGCCGTCCAATCAAGCAATATTTATTAAAACAATTTTCATGCAACAAATGTTATTTATTTATTTATAAATATGATTTAACAAACAAAAATGTACACATTTCTTCTTGTACACGTTTTCCTGAAAGAATAAATTAAGCAATTAAAAATTAAGTAGTATTTCTATTATTAATATAATATTAAGAAATTTCATTAAGGTTGATTAATAATATTAAGAAATATTTAATAATAAGAATATGGTTCGTGGATAAAATTGAGAAAGGAAAGAAACCAATTTTTTTTAAATAGTGAAAACCTGTAATATACTGAAAGTATAATTATACTCGGTTAGTCAGTTGACTATAGTGTTATTTTTAATAATCCACATTGTTAAAGTCTTTCTGCATGTAACTCAGTCCTTTTTGTAGGGAGAAGTTGCAATAATTGCCACTCGGCAGGCAGATTGACTTCACACATTTGAAGCTTCTCCCCGTTATTAGTCCGGGAATTTTAAATCTAATATCAGAGATGATTACAACGGTACCAGATGACAGCTGTGAAATTTTTCTGGCATTTCCAAAAGTCGCTCCGTACATATATTTGCAAAAAGTGTGTGTTGAAAAATTATTTAAGAAATAATTATAATAATTTAAAATTTTTCTCATTATCATCATTATCATTCTGCGACTGTCAACTACCAAACATAGACCCTTCTTAAGGTATGCCACTTAATTCTTTTGCTGTGTATATATTCTTTGCCTGAATAGTTAAATGTGAACACCAGAAATTATTAATCATACTTTCAGATTCTAAGTAAATTTATTATAAAATAATAATTTAAGAAATTTTTATTTTATAATGAATTGCATTTAAGTATATTTACCATAATTTAATCCACATTAGAACCTGAATAAATAAAATTACATGTTACTGTAAAGTAACTAAAACCATGTTTACGAAAGTGTTCAATTTGCAGTATGTAACTAAAATTAAACATTTAAATAACCCACGAAACAAAAACAGCTGATGGTCTTCAAACGACTGAAAATATTTTTTTGAAACATTCTCGATTAAGACGCCTTTCAAACAAAAAAAACTTAGTCAAATTGATTTATCCGTTCAGGAGGTATGATGCCACAGACAGCCACAGAGATACCACTGTGGACATATAACATTGCTCTGCTTTCATCCGATTTTTAAAAGTACTCAATACCGGAACAGCTGTTTACTCCACGTTATCTTAAACCAGTCGTACAGTGAGTACAGCTGTAGAATAATTTGAGCTGGTGTTACAAAATGCCACCTAACATGTAGGGACGCAATGGAAGGTTATGTTACGGCTTACAGGTGACTTCACTTTAATTATTACTAATCTTCCCAAGTCAGTACTTGTTCACTGGCTGATAGTGGTTTAAAAAATCAATGTTGTAATTTTCTATTTTGTTAACTATTGTCAGATACAACATGTATAAACAAAACAAAACCAATGAAAAACACTATCAATAAAATTTTTTTTTAATGCTGAAAGCTTAGTGTCAGCTTAACTGCCTTATTCACGGTCCATCTTGCTGTGGTGCGTCCCGCCAAACTCACCAAAACGACGTTGAATAGGCTCAACTTACGTAATTATTGACGTACTTAATATTGCGTCGTGTGTCGTGCATAATCTTGGCGGGACGTACAGCTAGATGACCCATGTACATAACGCTCTAAAGTGATATTTAAAAGAACAATATAGAGATTGCTAGACTAACGTTATAGTAAAAATCATGTTTTCGGGCTCCTATGGAAATTGAATCAAATTAAAATTTTCGTTTTATTTTAAAAAAATGGTACTTTTTCTATTACCAAAATTTCGTTAGCATGAGATTTTACATTTCATTCATTAAATCTTCACTTTTAAACCTAATAAAATCCTCTTAATTACAACGATTAATGAATTAATATATTATGTAATATATATGTGTGCTAAGTTTCTGGAAGAGTTATAATTACTTATTACGGCCTTACCCACAAAATATACGCACAGAAGAAATAATAATAACATACGTCAAATTTTGTGATGTTGATTGATATCTCTCTTTTCAATGAGTGACAATTGAAAGAGATAGTACAGAGATAATTAATACTTAATTTAAATACATAAGTTCTGAAGTCTGGGCTAAGCTGCAGGAGATTTGGGAAAATGTAAGAGAAGTTCTAGATTTGGTTAAGGGAAACGAAAGAACTGTTGTATGTGGTGATTTGAATGGATGGGTTGGTATCGCAAGACCAGGATACGAGTCGGTGCTTGGAAAGTTTGGCGATAAAAGGGTTAATGATGCTGGCAAGCTTATACTGGTTGTATGCAAGGAAAAGGGTCTTCTTGTGACAAACACTATGTTTAATCACAGGAAAATCCATATGTACACTGAAAAAAAAGAGAAAGAAGGAATGAGAGAAGTATGATTGATTTGTTCCTGGTGGATGACTGACTGCGAAAACAGGTGATGGATACACGAGTGTTCAGGGGTGCTGACCTGGGAACGGATCACTATCTAGTAAATACTAGATTTAGGGGTTTGTTCGCGGGTTGGCGATACCTGACGGCAGTAACAGAACCACAGTCGGTCTTCCGTGAAGTGCTTCAGGAAGCGGATACTAAGGAAATTATCACACGAGGGTAGCCGAAAAGCTTGACACCATCGATGGCAGGAAAGAATGTGTGGAGAGAACATGGCAGAACCTTAGGGATGGAATGGTAAGTACAGCGGAAGAAGTATGTGGAACGACAAAAAGAGGTAGTAGTAAAAGAAGAGATGCATGGTGGAATGATGAAGTGAGAGAAGCTGTAAAAAAGAAGAAAAAAGCACGGTTAGACTACTTCGCCTCTAGTAATGATAAGCGTATGAGACAGAAGATAAAAGAAAGATAAAAGCTGCAGAAAGTTCATGCGAAAACACTGATTGAGGAAGTACGTGAAAGGTGTAGAATAGAAGAGGACGAAAGGTTATCGCACCACTTTAAGGAAAACTCCAAACTCTTCTGGAAAGAGGTTGGAAGATCCCGGAGTGGTGCGACAGCCTTAAGAATGAACAAAGTGCTTTCGAGAACCAATGACGTCCTCTCAGAAAAATCGGACGTCATGCAGCGATGGAGTGAATTTTATAGAGAAATGTATGCGTGTCATGATCTTAGTGAAGGATCCGGGGGTGACTGGCACGCCAGACATGGACCTCGATGACACTGAGGTCATCAGCATGAAAGAGATTGAACGTGCGATTCAAAGTTTGAAATGTGGTAAGGCTGCGAGACTAGACAGAGTTATTGCTGAAATGGTCAAGTACGGTGGGCCTCGCGTCTGGGACAGCTTTCATCTGCTGTGCAATTTGTGCTGGCGGACGGGAGGTGTCCCGGATGATTGGCGATCCGCGGTCATTGTGCCTTTATATAAAGGTAAAGGTTCACATTTTGACTGCGGGTGCTATCGGGCAGTCAGCTTGACCAGTTTAGCAAGTAAAGTTTACTCGAAGGTTTTGAAACGTAGGATGCAAGAGAAATCGGAAAGATTTTTATGGGAGGCACAATGCGGATTTAGACCTGGAAGAGGATGCACGGATCAAATGTTTTCTCTCCGCATGATCACGGAGAAGCTTCTGAGTGTTAACCTGAAGATTTTCTGTGCTTTTGTGGATCTGAAGAAAGCATTTGATAAGGTTATAAGGAAGAAAATGTGGGAACTGTCGCCGAAATATGGTGTGGATGGTCGATTGTTAAGGGCTGTGCAGTCACTTTACTATGACTGTAAAGCCTGTGTGCGGGTAGGGCATGACCTGTCACCCACGTTTAGCGTCCAAGCGGATGTAAAACAGGGTTGTGTCATGTCTTCCTGGCTGTTCATACTGTATCTCGACAGCTGTTTACAGAAGCTGAAAAATAGCTGTTTGGTGTGAAATTGGGTGACATTAAAGTTAATTGTCTGCTGTATGCTGATGATGCAGTGCTTATTGCACCATCAGAAGCAGAACTGCAGGCATTAGTCACGTGTATATATAATATAATAATATAATATATAATATATTCCACAGCTATCACACAACGCCATCTAGTCCCAAGCTAAGCAGAGCTTGTGTTATGGGTACTAGACAACTGATAAACATACTTATATATTTCTAAATACATAAATATTATAGATAAATTACACCCAGACACAGAACAAATGATCGTGCTCATCACACAAACATTTGTCCTGGGTGGGAATCGAACCCACGACCTCCGGCTTAGCAGTCAGGGTCACTAACCACTAGACCAACAGGCCTGTCCATATTTTCGGTTGAAAGATGACCTTATCACAAAAATTGATAGGGGCGTACTCCGATGGTTTGGGCACGTTGAGCAAATGAGTGAAGACCGAATGGTGAAGAAAATATATAGCGCGAAAGTAAATATTAAAAGGTGTCGAGGTAGACCAAGACTAACTTTCGAAGACCATGTGAGCAAATTACTCGAAGAGGGGAAGGTCAAGAGTACTCGGATACCTAGACGTGCATGTATGAAGAAGTTAATGAACATGAAAGAAGCGCAAGGGGTATGTAAGGATCGTAACACTTGGCGATCTGTTCTCTCTGGCTACCCCGTTAGGGATTGTGCGTGAAGATAAGAAAGAAAGAAAGAAAATAACTTTAGCGAAAGTTGGTGAAATATTTATTGCAAAATTACAGGATATACATAAAAGTGAATTTAAATAAAATATTTAAATAATAATAAAATAGACAATAGACTCGATGAATATATAATTAGTCTTGAGTATCAACCCAATGACAAGTTTATGACTAAGCGTGATGCTGTAGCGTAACCTACTGCGTTAATAGTCCTGCCATTACTATAGATATACACATGATCACGTTTTTGTAATATATTTTATGACTTTATGAATTTATTAGAAATTAAAAAATAAAAGTCCACTGCTGAAATTAATCTCTCCCGTCCTTGAAGAGAAAATTTCCAAAAACGTCACGCTTGATAGACAGTTTGACTATCACATGACCAGACGTCCCGTCCCGATGTTGCTCCCCGTCGCTATTCAAGGTAAATTTAATGCGTACTGCAAGTTATCGGATAACATAAGATATCTCTAGCGTTTCCCATTATCACTTCTTACGACACCCGCAGGACGTAATGAGGTGATGATTTTTCTGACAACATCACGAGAGAGAGAATACAAATCTCTAATAAGTTGCAAGCAGTATATTCTGCACTAACTGAAAATTAGGGTATTGGATGCCCTCCAGAGTTTAGATGGCATCCAATCTAGATTCAAGGCCTCTCAGATATGAAACAGAAACTAAGTAGGATCATATACCGTGTGTAGCTAGTGTAGCGATGATTTTATGAAAAAAGTTTTTTTTTTATAGAATAAGCGTTACAAACGAGCACACAGTCCATCTGATGGTGAGTTGATGCAGTGGCCTATAGAAATCTACATTTATCCTCGATTAAGAATCAAAACGCAGATGCTTTGTCCCCCTAAGAACTATGATGGGATGCCTGTTTCCAGTAAAAAATGATCTCCGGATCTTTATACTGACCATACGAAACACAGCAGTATTAAGCTGCTATTTTACGCCGGTATTCTGTGAGAGCGTGGTCCTTCCCCGGTTAATCCAACCCATTCGTGCTACAAACACAATATAGCTGCAGCGTGGCTCTACCACGTATAAAAGTTCTTTCCTGTTCTCATCAGTTCATGATAGCCCACTGTTGGACGTAGGGTGTGTTATTAACACATTTTTATTTCCGTATAGAAATAAGTCAATATAAGTATATAATATGTTATATTAACATAAGGTACCTATAAGATCAATATACACATAATACATATTTTAACAGAATTTATTAAACAAATATCACAAATAAAACAATACAATAGAATGTACGGTTTAATTTACTTTACAAGTGGGCAATCTCACATCTTAAAATTAAAGTACAAGTATAGGTCGTGAGGGCATTTCATTTGAACAAATAAACTCTGAAATAGAAAATATTAAATACGATCATACTGCTACTCAAACCCAAATAAAAAACATAGAAAGTGGAATATCCCTGATAAAAGATAAACAACACATTGCAAGTTCAACGGATAAATCGCCCGTCTTGTGCCACGAAAACCTCATCCTTGAACTCAAAGACCGATACGACCGTGAGAAAAACATCATTATTGTGTGTATAAAAATAAATGAAAAAAATACAAAAGTGAGACGAAATTACGATAATGAAGAAGTGATGAAGTTGTTGATATCATTACATGAAAACTGCCCCGACCAATTAAATGTATAAGACTAGGGAAATATGTTTCAAACAAAAGCCGGCCTATAAAAGTTTTCTTTAACAATATAGATACTCCGAAATATCTCTTACGGAATAAGAAGTACCTAGCCGAAAATCGTAGTATTTACTCAGATTAAACGCCAGTTCAAAAACAGTACTTAAAGCAATTGAAGGAAGAATTAAAGAAACGAACAGAAAAAGGCGAAAAAGATCTTATTATTAAATATATAAAAGGCACATTTTCAGTTGTTATAAACAAAACTCATAAAAAAAAACCAATAATGGCTTCACCACAAACCGGAAAAAATACGGATAGATTAAGCAACCAATTAGTAAACAATTACGAAAACATTCCATTGCACCCGTCTTCTCTAAGATTTTTTTATGCTAATTTACGTAGTATTCGCAAAGCTGGGAAACTCAACGAAATAAAATGCGTATTAAAAGCAATACCGATGACTACGCATTTATTTTTTCTTATAATTTTTACTGAGCTTACATGGATTTACTTCGGAAACCGACGTAAAATTATATCAGATACCAAACTATAAACATATTTACAATTATAGACAAAATTACAAAGGTGGGTGGCGTTTTAACTCTTTACGTACATACATAGCAACTAAAATACCTAACTGAAATAACGGAAGAATTGTGGGAGAATTGGGAAACCACATACTTATGGATTATCATACATAGATAAGCAACTATCTCTTCAAACATCGGCGCAATATACAAACCTGGAAGTTCTAATGTCGAAACAACTTTTTATACACGTGAAACATATTCCTCACAGTGTGGAATGGAGGAGATGGACGATTGTGTTTGGAGATTTTAACATCGATTTACTTAATACAGATAGCATACCTAACTGAAATAAAAGAAATTGGATATGAAATATTGAATAAAATTAATAGGCTGTACAGTACTCGTGAAACCACCACCACAAGCACTATACTGGACCATGTATGTACGAATATAAACAATCACTCATTTAGTTTCTCAATAATTGAATCGTGCCTATCTGATCATAAGCAGATATTTCTGAAAATAAGCAACTTAACAACAAAGACACATAAAAGAGTTCAATATAAAGCGCTTGATTATGAAAAGTTATACAACACTACTTTAAAAGCCAAATACACTAATGAAGAAAATGACTATTACTACCTAGAGAGATTTATGTTAGAACAAATAAACAAAAATAAAGTAAGCAAGACAAAAATTCTTAAGCCTCCACAAAAAGACTGGATAAACCGAGATATTATAAACTCAATAAATTTACGAACAAACTTATGACAGCAGATTAAATCTCACTCAAAAGATAATAATCTACAAAAAACTTAATTGAAGAGCAGACCAAAGTGAAAAACCTTATCAAGACAGACAAGAAAATCAACTATCATAACTTATTTCATAACAGTTACAATAAACCCAAGAAAATGTGGGAGATAATTAATAACTTAGCGTTAAACAAAATTAAAGACAGCAGTGTTCCTCCCAAACTAATATCGAACACTGGACTAATAACAGAAGGTAATTCAATATGTGACTTATTTAACCCATTTTTCTCCTCAATATGCTTCCAGCACTTTCATTCACACTCGCCTTATACACTTTTTTCGTCAATCGTTCTTCATTCATTCTCTCGATGTGGCCAAACCATCTCAGCATACCTTTCTCAATTTTTGTCACTACATCTTCTTTCAGACCACAACGTTTCCTTATCTCACTATTTCTTATCCTGTCACTCAGTTTAACTCCTATCATACTTCTTAATGCTCTCATCTCAACTGCATTTATTCTACTTTCATGTTTCTTCTGCCATACCAAACTTTCACTTCCGTACATGAGTGTCGGAACCAACACCCCCTCATGCACAGCCAAACGAGCCTTGTTAGACACTTTCCGACTGCTCATAAAGGAGTGCAAAGCTCCATTCACCATGTTTCCTGCATTCACTCTTCTTTCGATATCACTCTCACACTTTCCATCTCTTGTAAACTTTGACCCCAGATACACAAACTCTTTCACCTGTTCAATTTGTTCATCTTCAATCACGATATTGCAGTCTGTCACTGCCTCATCTTTTTCAAACACCATCACTTTCGTCTTCCTTACATTCATCTTCATTCCCTTTCTAACAAAAGCTCCACTCATAGCAGTTACCATCTCCTGCAACTCCTCGGCCGAAGACGCAAGTAATACTTGGTCATCAGCATAGAGAAAACATTTGACGAGTAACTCATTCATTCTCAACCCACTTTCATTCTCTTTTAAATCTATAAAACAATTGTCCATGAACAGATTAAACAGCCACGGTGACGCTACACATCCCTGTCTAACACCTTTTTCGATATTAAACCATTCAGTGTATGCCCCGTTTATCCTTACACAAGCACTAGAATCCCTATAAAGAGATTGCAATGCCCGTATGAGGACACTGCTCACACCGCTCATGGACAGTGCTGACCACAATTCATTCCTCACCACTCTATCATAGGCCTTTTCTAGATCTACGAAGGCGCAGTAGACTTTCTTGTTTTTAACACTTTTCGGCTATGCACCGCAAGGAAAAGACCTGATCCGTACATCCCATTCCCTTTCTAAATCCCGCTTGTACATCCCATATTTTCTCGTCTGTTACATTCACAACCCTTTCAATCAACACTTTCGCATACAATTTACCGACGACGCTAAGAAGGCTTATACCACGGTAATTTATGCAGTCCTGCCGTGACCCTTTTCCCTTATACAATGGCACGATTACGGCTTTGCACCAGTCTCCCGGCAATTGCCCATTTCGCCAGCACAGATTGAAAAGGCGGTACAGCTGACTAGCCACCAGGCCCCGTCCAGCCCTCAGCATCTCGACGGTAATCCTGTCATACCCTGCAGCCTTACCTAATCTCATACTTTTCAACGCTTTCACTATTTCATCCATGCTTATCTCATTTTCATCAACATTTATATTCGTTTCCGTGGAAGGTGGCAGATGCTGTACCTGCACTTCCTCTCTTTCAAACAAACTTTCAAAATACTCTTTCCATCTCTTTAACACCCATTCTTCTCCTTTTATAATGCTCCCATCTTGACTCCTGATTGTACTCAGCTCCGAGGTAGAAGTTTTTCCTCTGGCTGTTTTAATGGTTTTCCAGAAAAACTTAATGTTTGACTGGAAATCTTCGGTGAGCCTCCTATCGAAATCATCTTTTCGTTCTTCTTTCTTTCTAGACACAGTTTCTTTCGCTGCTGTTTTCAATCTTTTATACTTTGTTCTTGCTTCCTTTATCTCGTCATCCGTTGCCTTTTGAACTTTTTGGTTAGCTTTTGTTGCTAACCAATCCAACCACGCTTTCTTCTTTTCTGGCACAACCCTTTGTACATCTTTATCCATCCACACGTTATCATTCTTTCTCCCTTTCCTTTTTTTTAGCTACCCCGCATACCTCAATCGCACCATTTACAACCCCTTTCTTAAATGTCTCCCACAAATCTTCAATCACTCCTATCTCTTCTATCCTTTTAATACTTTCTTTCAGTTTCTCTACCTACTCGTCTTTCTTTTCTTTTTCTTGTAGATTTTCCACTTTTACTCTGTCCAAAACACTCGTAGGCTCGGCCCCTCGGTATCGCCACCGTTTAAAGAGGCCACGCATTCGGGCTATGACCAGGAAGTGGTCTGTGTCGAGGCCTACACCGCGGTATGCCCGAGTGTCTACCACTTTCTTCTTCAGTCTTTCATCCACAATTACAAAATCAATCATACTTCTAGACTCACCCTCACCTCTTGTATACAAATGGATCTTTTTGTGGTCAAACATTGTGTTGGCCACGCACAGATTCCATTCCAAGCATACTTCAAGCAGGCTTCTCCCATTTTCATTCACTCTCTCGTCCCCAAACATACCCAGAATTCCTTCATACCCATCACGCTTTACTCCAACCCAACCATTAAAGTCCCCTAACATCACGATCCGTTCATTTTCTCCGCATTTATTCAAGACCTCTCTTATGCTATCCCAAAACTTTGTATCTCATTATAAGTGCACCATTGTATGTTAAGAGAAATAAATTTCTTTAAACCAAAAGTACAAGTACAGGTCGTGAGGGCATTCCATTTTAGTCTTCAAAGTTGACACTCCGCGGGACCGCCTTCTTTGTTTGAAGTTGGCTAGAGGTGTCCATGGACTCCAGTAGCCACTAACCCTCAGGTGCACTTTAAGTTCGTTTGTCACTTCAGATTTATAAAAAAAAAGTTTCATCAAACTCCGTTTAGTAGTTTTTAAGTGATTGAGCAACAAACATATAAACAATCAAACAAACTTTTATTAGTATAATGGTACGATTGACTACAGTAACACGTAAGAGCGACGCGTCCGGAGTTGCGCGCACAGCTAGTATAGAATTTTTTTTATTAACTGGTAGTTAAAATAAAACATTTTATTTTTATTTCAAAACAATAAAATAATAAATAGTCACGATGAAAAGGCTATTTAACTTAATACAACTTGATAATACGGGTATAAGGTAGTCACCGTTAAAACAAACAGCTCTATTTCCGAAGTTCAATTGCAGGAAAACCACAAAATGAACGATTTATTTATTGAAATAACAACTAAAATGTTACTTGTTGTAACATTAGTTGTGTATTTTTCATCTACAGCAATGAGCGGTAAGTTCTTTTTTATTCTTCTTCATTTTAAACCTATTGGTAAGATAGTTAATCTTGTTTTTCTTTGGACTTGTGCGATTTATACTTTTCAGAGCAAAGGCCCATGAATTGAACATTATTTCCTTACCATTGTTTGTTTTTAAAAATATTTACAGTATGTTGTTGTCATATTGCTAAAATTATGGGAGAATTTGCAACCTAGTCTGCTAGTCTATGGTCGATGATGAATTCATAACAAACTTCTAATTAAATTTTATTTAAATTATTTTAATTGACTTTGAAAGTCTACCAAGATTGTAGAAGGTAAAAATTTAAGTACACAAATGGTATCATGGAAACAGCGCTACGAAATGGTACTAACTCAAGGTTAAAAAAGACGTGGTGGCGGCAAATGAGAAACCACCGCCCCATTTTGTCCCGTAGGTAAGAGTGACTATCGAAAAATTCACAAAGATCTCATTACCGTCGATAGATGGCGGTATTAACACTTCCTTTCCATTAACATCAGAGATATACATATATACATAATACACAGACCAGGGACGTGGCGTTGAGGGAGCTTAGGTGGAGACGTTTGATGTTCAATCTGCCTGCCCAGTGGGAAGATTAAGGCATATCCTTTCTAGAACGGGATCTGCCCAGTGTCCAGCTGTGGGTTTACGAGTCAATGAAAATAAAGAAGTGCACTTATTTCGTCCTATACGTTTTGATTTTCATCTCCCATTGTCGCCTTCCATAAAAATGACTATTTGCTGTAATCGCTTTCGCTCAGTAGATATATTTGACCTTAAACGCTTCTCGATTATAATAATTTTATAGCAATATTTTTGTTAACATAACAATACTTTTCTTTTTCAGCCGTTATTGTTGATGGTAAGTACATATGTTTGTATTTAAATAAGATTAAAGGCATACTTAGTTAAATAAAAAATCAAACATTTTCTCCAAAAATCAAAATACCACCAAAATTAATATTAAGATTCGTTTAGTCCTTATTTAAACATAAGATTTTTAAAAGTACATATAGTGGCGTATTTAAAACGTAGATATTTAAAAATATTTACGACTTTACTTATAATCGCTGATGAGCAATTATGTATTTAAATTAGGTATTAATTATCTCTGTATTGTCTCTTTTAATTGTCATTCAGTGAAAAAGGAGAGATCAAATTTGAACATAATTATAACTCTTCCAGAAACTCAGCACACATATATTACATAATAATTCATTAATCGCTGTAATTAAGAGGATATTGTATTAATTCATTAATTGCTGTGATTTATTAGCTTTAAAAGTGAAAATTTTATGAATGTAATGTGAGAAATCTCATGCTAACTAAATTTTGGTAATAGAAAAAAGTACTATTTTTTTAAAATAAAACGAAAATTTTGATTTGGTTCAGTTTCCATAGGAGACCAAAAACATGATTTTTATTGTAACGTTAGTCTAGTAATCTCTATATTGTTCTTTTAAATATCACTTTAGAGCGTTATGTACACGGGCCATCTTGCTGTACGTCTCGCCAAGATTATGTACTACACACGACGGAATATTTAAGTACGTCAATAATTACGTAAGTTGAGCCTACTCAACGTCGTTTTGCGTCGTGCATCGTGCATCGTGCATCGTGCATGAGCTTGGCGGGATGCACCACAGCTAGATGGACCGTGAATTAGGCACTTAGACTGACACTAGGCTTTTAGGATTACTGTTTATGAATAGACACAAAGTCTATGTAAAAAAAATTTGATTAAACTTATTTTTTGATTGGTTTTGTTTTATTTATACGTGTTGTATCCGACAATAGTAAGCAAAAGTGAAAGTTACATTGATGAAAACAACATTGATTTTTTAAACCACTATCAGCCAGTGTATAACTACTGACTTGGTAAGATTAGTAATAATTAAAGTGAAGTCACCTGTAAGCCGTAACATAACCTTCCACTGCGTCCCTACATGTTAGGTGGCATTTTGTAACACCAGCTCAAATTATTCTACAGCTGTACTCCCTGTACGACTGGTTTAAGATAATGTGGAGTAAACAGCTGTTCTGGTATTGAGTACTTTTAAAAACCGGATGGAAAGCAGAGCGATGTTATATGTCCACAGTATATCTCTGTGGCTGTCTGTGGCATCATACCTCCTGAACGGATAAATCAATTTTGACTAAATTTTTTTCGTTTGAAAGGCGTCTTAATCGAGAATGTTTCAAGAAATTATTTTCAGTTGTTTGAAGACCATCAGCTGTTTTTGCTTCGTGGGTTTTTTTTAATGTTTAATTTTAGTTACATACTGCAAATTGAACATTTTCGTAAACATGGTTTTAGTTACTTTACAGTAATATGTAGTTTTATTAATTTCAGGTCCTAATGTGGATTAAATTATGGTAAATATATTTTTAAACCACACTTAAATGCAATTCATTATAAATATTATAAATAAAAATTTCTTACATTATTATTTTATAATGAATTTACTTAATATAATAATATTTACTTAATATAATAGAATAATTTCAGGTGTTCTCATTTAACTATTCCACTCAACAAAAGATTAAGTGGCGTACCTTAAGAGAGGTCTATGTTTAGCAGTTGACAGTCGCAGATTAATGATGATGATGATAATGAGCATAATATTAAGTTATTATAACTATATCTTAAATAAATTTTCAACATACACTTTTTGCAAAATATATGTAAGAAGCGAATTTTGGAAATGCCAGAAAAATTTCACAGCTGTCATCGGGTACCGTTGTAATCATCTCTGATATTAGATGAAGTTTCCAGACTAATAACGGGGAGAAGCTTCAAATGTGTGATGTCAATCTGCCTGCCAAGTGGCAATTATTGCAACTGCTCCCTACAACAATGAATGAATTACGTGCAAAAAGACTTTAACAATGTGGATTATTAAAAGCGGCCAAGAGCGTGTCGGGCCGCGCTCAGTGTGGGGTTCCGTAGTTTCCCGTCCGTCACAGTAAGTGTTCCCACTTATGAGTTTGTACAAAAACTGTTGTTTCCATCCAAGTTCAAAATAATTTTCCTAGAAAGTCCTTATAAAGTTCTACTTTCCAGATTTTTTTCATATTTTCTAAACTTATGGTTCAAAAGTTAGAGGGGGGGGGGGACACATTGTTTTCTAATTTTGGAGCGATTATTTCCGAAATTATTGACATTATCAAAAAATGATTTTAGTAAACCCCTATTCATTTTTAAATACCTTTCCAACAATATATCACACGTTAGGGTTGGAATTAAAAAAAAATCACTTCCCACTTTACATATAGGGGGGCTACCCTAATAAAACATTTTTTTCCAATTTTTATTTTACCACTTTGTCGGCGTGATTGATACACATATTGGTACCAAATTTCAGCTTTCTAGTGCTAACGGTCACAGAGATTAAGCGAGGACGGACAGACGGACAGACAGACATGGCGAAACTATAAGGGTTCCTAGTTGACTACGGAACCCTAAAAATAACAATATCGTCAACCCACTAAAACGAGTATAATTATACTTTCAGTATATTACAGGTATTATCTGAAAAGTATATTGTGACCAATCGTGACTGACTGCCATACATTCCTAATACATAAGAAATCTATAGGAAATATTTAATCTTTAATTGCTTAATTTATTCTTTCAGGAAACGTGTACAAGAAGGAATGTGTACATTTTTGTTTGTTAAATCATATTTATAAATAAATAACATTTATTGCATGAAAATTGTTTTATTAAATATTCTTTATTGCTTGACTGGACAGCTCTATCGTTGGGCATTGCTTAAATGTCATTCACGTCAACAGACTTTTTCAGTTTACTTCTTGTCAATTTTGTTTTAAAATTTTTGGTAGAAAATATTAATAGACATTTGTAAATATCGGATTTATTAAAAAATTAATTTATAACTAGTCTCATGCCGGCTGTACACAGTCGCCAAGACAGTACGAGACAAGCGGAGAGCGAGTGTGTAAATGAAGCTCGGGTCTCTTCTCGCTGTCTCTCATTTCACGTCACTACCTCGTCTCCCGTGTCGGTTTTTTTCACCCGAGTCAAAGGGTCTCGTAGCTCTTGCGAGGAAAACAAAAACGAACATGTACACACTCGTTTATTTAGTTGCCTGCTAACTGTACTAACGTGAGGTAGTGTTTTGCTTTATAGTCTAACGAGCGCGAGATTTTTTGTGTGGCATATTTCCAGGTTTAAAATAGAATCTGTGTTCAAAAGTCGGAATTGTCCGAACTAATCAAATGTCACGGCAAAGGGACTTGTTTAGTTCGAAGGACTCATTTTAAATCATTGTTTAATCGTATTAAGAAGGTATAACTTTTAAGTGAAATTGTAACGTGGAGGGTTATATGACATTTAAAATTAAAATCAATAATATGAATTCTTACCGGATCATTTCTGAGGTCTGGTTAAAAAGAAATTTCGTAAGAATTTTTTTACGACTTTATAGATTCGGCAACTGGCGTGTATCAGAAGACTTGACCAAACTCACCATTAATTGAGTAGCGATTTTTGAGCCTCGCTTACACAATATACCGTATTTTTAGTAAAATCAGCTGTTACTGTACGAAAATTGTAAGTGATGTGTGTTGCCTACCACCACTAAGCTCAAAACCACTACCACCAACACCATTACCCCAACACCGCTACACTAGGCAACAAATACTACCGCAGATAATACGACACGAGGTTAATCTCTGAAAGATCATTGAGAGAACGCTGCGATGGCTAATCGCTAAGTTGTA
Organism: Parnassius apollo; assembly: GCA_907164705.1. Lineage (NCBI taxonomy): Eukaryota > Metazoa > Arthropoda > Insecta > Lepidoptera > Papilionidae > Parnassius > Parnassius apollo. Next base: position 2,683,192 of record CAJQZP010000643.1, on the reverse strand, counting down.
GGACTTTAAGGTCCAATTTTTACTATGCGTTTATCCTCAAAAGCGCTTTGAAAACCGCTTTTATCTTTGCCGACCTTTAACAAGTATATATCTACCATCGGACAACTAGGTGGCCGGTGGGTCTTTAAATCTTTGTTGTCGATATTCCACTCATTTGAACCAAACGGTATGCTTCACTTTTGTAATGCTTACAGCAGAGGAGTGGAATAACCAGCCAGCGTCTGTTTTTCTGTCTGTTTACAATCTGGATATCTTCAAGGCTAGTGTGCTTAGGGTTTTACCGTAGGCCTTTTCAATAGACTTTTCTTAAGCTAAGATAGTGCGATTTATCATTCATTACCACCAACCAACAGATGGGTTTGTAATTATGCATTGAATAGAAATAAGTAAAAAAAATAACTACCAGGAATAGAGCTCGATTACATACCTTTTCAATACATTCTTATGCCGTGAAAGTAGTCGGCCGTGCTTTCAATTTTTTATAGGATAGGGTGACAAACGAGCACACAGTCCACCTGATGGTAAGTGGTTGCTGTGGCCCATAGACATCTACATCCATCCTCCATTACGAATCAAAATGCGAATGCGTTATCTAAGATGGAATGCCTCTTTTCCAGTAATAAGTGTCTTCGGTTCACTACACTCACCATACGAATCACAGCAACATTATGCTACTATTTTACGCTAGTATTCTGTGAGAGCGTGGACCTTCCCCGGTCGAGCCGACCCATTCGTGTTACAACTATACTACTAATATAACTGCAGCAAGGCTCTACCACGTGGAAAACTTGCTAGTAAATAAGCTTAAAATAAGCAAGAAAGCATTCCAAAATTGTCTACTAATAAAAAAATGATACAAAGTAGGAAAATGTCATCCTGACAGTATGAGGCTTCTTCAAAACGTAGAGCAACTGCGAAAGACGGTGACAGATACGTGACACACCTGTGGACACAAATGAAATGCTTGTATGTAATTACTATGTGCATAGTGCGAGTTTTTTTACACGTTCGATAGCGATAAAGTTAACTACGATTACGATACGATACGACGACGAAATTCCTGTGTGCGAGTTTGCTACGTGGTCGATATCGACCATCGAACATTGACTCACATTCGACTGATTGGTGATTGGTTGTTTGAAAAATTTTGCGAGTGCCAGCGACAATTTTGATTGTTCGAGACGTAACTTATGTAAACTTTACGCCGTTACAATCGAAACAGTTTTCACATGGATTTTTACAATGAGAAGGAAGAGTGAGAATAATTGTTGAAGAGTTAATTTTATTTCGTTTTATGTGAACGATGTATAATTATGGCAGGAAGTTTTTTTCGCTGTGAGGATGTTTGCAGCCGCTAATGCATAAATAAGAAATAATTACAGATGACTGCTATTATAACGCCAGTGTTGAAGCAAGAGCTTGTGCATATTTTCGTACGTTGTTACATACCGAGGGCAGGCAATTTAATGATAGATATAGCATGTATAAAATGTTCAAGTTTTGTGTTACTAGCGTTTGATAAATCTAAGGTCTACCACCTCTATTCAATAATGAAATCGATTCCTTATACATTTTTGATACAGACCCATTTGATCGTGACCATGCTTTGCTGAGGCCTTCATGCCGAAAATCCAATAAATTCTAGTCCACGTTACCTAGTTACAAAACACACGTATCAAACTTCATTTTACACTAAATAACTTAAATTCCATTTACTGCTCCAAAAATTTCACCATAAAAGCATATTAGAACAAACACATTTTTATGTTTTTTGCTTTTAATTTAAACATTATAATAGGTAATAAAGATATAATAACCACAAATTTGATAGACAAATGCTAATATTAAGACCACTAAATAAAAATGTTATTCTGAATTTGGTTAGGTTTTATTTTTTCTGTATGTGGGTATACATACAGAATCTTTTGTTATCTTTACACTATCAACGTAGCACTGGTACATGTAATTTAGACAGCTTTACCCATTTTTTTAACTTTTTGCTTTTTGCCATCTGCGTGAGACTCCCGGCTAAACTGAAAATCAGCGTTACGATTTTTTTAAAGTTACGAATTAATGTATATCTTCAATTCGTGACTTAAAGCCAAGTGGGCCTCCACTTGGGTTTAAGTCACATTTTAATGCATTTTAAGTTATTTATTTTCTTGAATATTTTTAAAAAGGTAAAAAATATTTTTTCTCTTTTACTTGATTTATTTTATTTGTTATAATGTATTTTATTTGTTATACTTATTTCTTGCTTTTCTTTCTTCCTTACTTTTTTAAAATCATCTCCCACTCGCTTTGGCTGTGTTTCTCTACTACTTCTGCTGTCACTAGTGTACAACTCAGTTATTATTTTGGTCCATTTTTATTTCTTTTACTCTTAACATATCTCCGTCTAGTGCCATTTCAATTTTCTGCACTCTGATTGGACATTTACAAAATTCGTTTTTTCTTTTAACTTTTTTACCTGTATTCCATCACTTCTTCTTACTTCGCTTCCCAATATGCTTCTCTCTATTCCATTCTAACATATTATATTGATTTCATTTTGTTATTTTTCTATTAAGGCCCCATTTTGGTATGTGTATGTAGTGTTTAATATGTGTAGAAAATGTTTCGTTACATTAGCGTTACTGACGATTTGAGAGGAATATCTGAATGTATTGTAATTCTCAACATTAAACTTCTCGTAAAAATAAATAGCAGAGATGAATATTGGTCAACTATTCAGACACATTTACCAACTGAAGCAGATAAAAAAGACGATATAGGCGAAATAGGAGACATCTATCAAAAATTACAAAGAACTATTAATACTGTTGTTACGATGTACACATATGAAGGCTGCAAACTAAATCGGTGAACGTGAATATAAAAATAACGCGAAGCAAATAAAAAACTTAAATGAAGTTCTAGATACTTGAGAAGAACAAGAATCATCAATTCAATCATCAATTCAAGCAAAATATTGTGATTTTGTAAATATTGCCAAGAAAGTAGCCAGAAAAATAAGTTCACTTAATCAACTAAATTATACTTACGGAAATAAAATTGTTTCTGCAAGCCACAAAAAATAAAGAGAAACTTTAAGAGATTGCGGAAAAAAGTAAAAATACTAACGAACATAGAGACAACAAGAAAAGACAGGGAGTAAAAGAAGTCAACGCTTTTCAATATGTAAGTAAGTAAGAAAACAGGCGGAGTAAAAAAACTTTTAAAGAAATAGAATTAAAGAAAATTTATAACTAATTATGAAGAAAAAACAGGCTACTAACATGCTATTAATTTTTAACTAGCAAAAGATTTGAAATATTATATTATTGCTACGGAGCATTATAAGGACCTGTTTAAAAGCAAAAATGATGAACTCAATACGACTGCGATTTGTAACTAAATTAGAAAGAGCTATTATTATACGCTGAATTTATGAAAAGCACACGTTCCCGATCAAATCACCAATAAACTTCTTATAATATCAATGATAGTGATTGCCCCCAAACTAAGCAATATATTCAACGAAATAATAAACACAGAATATATTGCAGGATATTGGACAACCTCTCGCGTCCGGCCCTGGTCGAAGCCATGGTCCGGAGCGAGACGGAATGGGATGCCGTCACCACCTTCTGCGAAGCAGTGATGCTAGCGAAGGAGGTGGCGGAGCGGGAGAAGGAAAGAGCAGCAGCTTTCCTCCCAGGCCGCCGCGGGAGACGCCCCGGGCGTCGGGGGCTACGTCGTGGCCCCCGGCCACCGTAGGCGCGGGCCTGTGGACGGCGAGCAATGGGTAGCTCGTCGTCCGTCCGTCTAACGACGACAGGCCGTGTCGACGGCGCGTTTTTGTTCCACGCGCGCCTCAAAGAGCTGTCAGCAGCGTGATGGGGCCCGCAAGGGCCGACGCCTGCCGGGGCTGCGGGCTATTCGAAAGAGATACCGCGGCTCCGGAACGTAAGGGCACTGAAGGAACACGGATGGTTTTTAGTCAGTAAAAGTCTGACACTCCCTTACGCTCCACCCAGAGCGAAAGGGGTCATTAGATGATTTTCCATCCGCAAAAAAAAAAAAAAAGGATATTGGACAAAATCAATGATAGTTTTGTTACACAAAAAAGGAGATAAAGGAGATATCGGCAGTTATAGGTTTAATATCTATAATTAAGGTATTTCCAAAAATACTACTAATAATAATGACTAAAATTCTACCCTCGATGAAAAACAGCCGAAGAAATAAGCTAAGCTAAGGAGCAGCTTCTCGACTATGGAACATATTCACGTCCTACGACAAATGCTTCGGAAATACAAAGAATGCAATAAAGTATAGTAACCCAGTATGGGTTTCGTAGACTTCAACAAAGCGTTTGATTTCTTGGAACGCCACTATGTATGGGAATCCTTATGTATGGGGATCCATAGAAAGTATATACGCATACTAAAGAACATTGATGGTAAAAGTACAGCACTAATATACGTAGTATACGTGGTTTATAAGTGGAAGAGCCAGGCTGCAATTACATTAGTGATATAGTTTTATCACGAATGGGTTGGCTTGACCGGGGAAGGACTACGCTGCTGTCGTCGCATGACTCCACCGCTTAAAATTATTAATACTTCCGATTCCCTTAAAGATATTGCATACTTATGATTATGTAATTGTGTGTGATTGGAATATTGGCTTAACGACTCTCATCTCACAGAATACCAGCGTAAAATAGTAGCGTAATGCTGCTGTGTTTAGTATGGTGAGTGTAGAGAACCGGAGAATCTTTTTACTGGAAATGAGGCATTCCATATTAGTCCTCACGGGTAACAACGCATCTGCATTTTGATTCGTAATCGAGGATAGATGTAGATGTGTATGGGCCACAGCAAGCACTTACCATCAGGTGGACTGTGTGCTCGTTTGTCACCCCACCCTATAAAAGAAACGAATAAAACTGGAAATGACAGGTGACAAGACAAGGCCTAATTGAAAGAGACGTCTGTCAAGGTGACCCATTTTTACCGAAGATTCTCTCAACGGTGTTGAAGATGATCTTTATGAAACTAGCTTGTGATCATTTCGGGTTAAATGTGAACGGAGAGAAATTGAGTCTGACAAAGATTTCTTATACACGAACACTACACATTGAAATAGTACTAGTTTTTACGGATTTTATCGCGTATATTTAACTATAAATACCCGACGTTTCGAGCGCTTGAACATTCCCGTGCATGGTCACTAGGGGACTTAGATGTTCAACGTCCAAATTTCATAGTTAACAATTTAACTTTTATAAGTTAAAAATTTAACTTTTGTTCCGATCTACACAGTATGAATTTATGGTATCTTGAAGTCTTGCAGTTGTATGCTTGGGTTGGGATTTAATTTTATTTATTATAGTGAGGAGCACCCAGCCATCTTCTCTATTAAAATTAGGATGTTTTTTGATTTCAATAGCCTCGCGAATCATCCTTGGAAGGAATCGGTGTTCTTTAGCGAGGATTTGTGGTCTATCAAATCTGATGTAGTGACGGGGGCGATCCTGTACGTGTTCACAGACTGCAGACTTCCCGGCGCGTCGATTCTTCACATCAGCTGTATCTATATCAGTATGTTCTTTAACGTGGGTTTTAATTGATCTTTTAGTTTGTCCTATAGTAGAGACCACACTCACAATCAAGCTTGTACACTCCTGCATCTTGCAGAGGGACGTTACACTTGACTGATGGTAAATACTGACCAATCTTCTTCGGCGGCTTGAAGTATGTTTTGATGGAAGCGCGCTTCAAGATGTAGCCAATCTTATCAGTGACTCCTCTAACATATGGCAGTACGTCAGGTACACGCTCGGCTGTGGCCGGCTTCACTCTTTCACTGTGACGTAGGCGCGGGACACAAAGCTTGTTGTCATGCAAAACTTGCTTGACATGGTGGAGCTCGGGAGCCATGTGTTTACTGTCACAGATCCCTCGTGCTCTCTGAAACAAAGATTTACCCACGGTAGCTAACTGTGAAGGATGGTGGTGAGAATCACCGTTTAAATATCAATCTGTATGGGTCTTTTTTCTATACACAGTATGGCTCAAGGTGTCTGATAACACCTTGAGCCATACTGTGTATAGAAAAAAGGTGTCTGATTAACATTAAACATGATTATTTTGTCCATGTTCATCTTAAGACCTATCCGTTGGGAGACACTATTGAGGTCATTGAGCATAGTGCTTAGATCCTCCAGCGATTCTGCCATAAGGACTATATCGTCTGCAAATCTAAGGTGAGTGATGTATTCGCCATTGCTTACCGTATACTTTCTAGTAAAATTGCTTGAAAACAACTTCCAATGCAGCGGTGAAGAGTTTCGGGGATATAACGTCTACTAGATGGATACTCTGTGGCAACCCAAGTGACAAGTTGTAAAATAATAGCTCCCAACAATTTAGCAAAATTAAATATTGTAATTTGATAATATCCACCTCAATTTTTAGTTACAGTTGTTAAATAATACTTAACTGTGTTGGTAAGTTGTTAAATAAGTAAAAGTCATAAGTATTTTAATTAAATAGTGTTTTGTGTTTCAACTAAAAGTGACAGCCGTAACGAACATCGTTTGAACTTTCTGTAAGTTATTGTAATTTTCTTGTTATCCCTTTAATATTTTAAGATTTACCTTTGAAATTAGTGCAGGTCCGGATTTCAATTTGAATTATTTACCTGATAATTTAATTTGAGATCTGTAAGTAGACCCATAGATCTAGATATTAGCTTACTCTGTTTCTTCAGTTTTCTTTCTTTGTTTTCTTTTGTTATTTACACATAATAGTAAAATGAATACACGCAACGCCAAAACGCGCCAAATGGAGAACCAACTTCAAATGGCGCTTCTAGAACTTAAAGCGTCAAAAGAGCAGTGTGAGCTGTCGCTTAAAGAAAGGGATGACAACGAAAAGGAAATAATAAATATAATTGCCAAAAATAGTCAGCTAAAAATTGATATGGTTAAGTTGCATAAAGACTACACAAATATTTTAAAAGAAAGGGATCAGCTTCAGGAAACAGTCGATGAGTTTGACCGATGCAGCAAAGAATATGAGGAATTCCTCAGATTAATTGCTGCATTGCAGTTGCAGTTAAGTGAGGCTAATGAGCAGATTTTGCAATTAAAACAATACTTAGATGAATTGAAAGTGTCCCAAACTCAAAGTCTGTTCAATGAGCTCATAGAATGTAAATCTTAAAAAACATTGCATCCCTCCACAACAATCGATTTGACTGGTGATGATTTTGTCACATCTAGAACAGCAGAAGGATTACATGCAGTAGAAGAAAATTAAAAAAATACATAAAAATTAATAAATATGTTAGGAAAGTACAAAAGTTAATTAAAACAAAAATTAATACAAAAAATTATATAAATATATGTAAGGAAAAGCATGTATTAATTAATAAAATTAAATTATATGCAATTGAGGTGGAAAATATGAAAAACTGTTATGAGACTGAAATAGAGTGTCTCAATTCAGAAGTTTTGTCGCTTAAATACTCCTTACAAATTATCTCAAATAAATATGCAACGGCTCAGGTTGAGATAAAAGAACACATATTGGCCATGAATGATCTGGTAAAGACATGTAAATACAATGAGGAGCGCTTTGACTCCTTAATAAAACATCAGAGTGAGAATCAACGCTCCATACCATGTTCATCGGGAACAATATGTGTAAATAGAAATGACTCCTTATTTTCACCAACACTCTATGACGGTGTCATAACACAGAATAAAAACTTAAAAAGTAGTTTAAATATTAAAAAACATAAAGTTATTATGTATTATGATGACATAGGTAAAAATTTGGACATGATGTTAAATAACCATTTAAAAGGACAATTGATTAGTAACTATTGTATGCCTGGAGCATCCTTTAGTCATATAATGAATAAAGTTTTAACCAGTAAGTTTTCTCCTTATAGCACATTAATTATTCTTGTTGGGAGAAGAGGCAATGTAAACAAAAATCAATTATTAAAATATATTGATTACCTCAATACTTTAAGTGTACATAAAATTATCTTGTTTACATTGCCTTACATACAGGGTTGGCCACAGGAGAATAAAATAAGATATGATATAAATTTATTAATGAATAATTTATCATGTAACAATAATTTAAATTTGACATTTAATTGTAACAATTATACCAATAGAATTAATTTAATAGATATTAATAATTTAATTAAGAAATTTTTGACTACAGATAGGTATTACCTATCCAAATATAATTTAAGACAGATAGCAAATGTGCTATCTTATTATTTATATATTAACTCAGCCAAGGACTTGGCTAACCAGACATCTGCTCCTATTGAGCAGCATAATGATTTGACATGTAATTTGGAATCCGTTCCAAGTAATTTAAATTACAAAATGAGACAATAGAGGTAATCTCTAGCAGTTATAATAATTTAAATAATTTAGAATGTAGCTTACAAATCCTTAATAGTTGCAATTGTATAACTACACAAAATGAAAATAAAAATTGTTTACACCTGGTGCATCAGAATATACAAGGCATGATAGGCAAAGAGCTAGAAATTGAATTGTTTTTAAATAGCAACAATATTCATATTTTATGTATTACTAAACATTGGTTAAAGGCTCATAATTTTATGTTTAACTTTAGTAATCACCAGGTGCTCAGTTTTTTCAATAGAGAAACGATTTTAAGAGGTGGCTCCTTAATTTTAGCTAGTAAATTATTATCATATAAAGAACGTAAATATATTGTGAGCCTCTCTGTTGAGCGAACTGTAGAAATGGCATGTGTTGAGTTTGAGCACCTTATTGTTGTGAGCGTTTACAGACCCCCATGTTCTTTATATGATACTTTTGAAAAAATTATGGAGGAAGTTTTCGCTAAGCTTAATAAACAGAATAAATCTGTTGTAATATGTGGAGACTTTAATATCAATCTCCTAGAAGCTTTCTCCACTAATATTAAATTTAGATTATTGTTTAAATCTTATGGTCTTTTTAATTTATTTTTGGAGCCAACACGTATTGCTGAATCTAGTGCAACATGTATAGATAACATTTTTACAAATGTTAAGCCGTTCAATAAATGTATAATTCAAAAATTGAGCTTTGATCACTGTGGACAACTTGTATCATTACCTTATGTTCACAAAAAGCAAGTAGATAAAAAAGTAGTGTTTGTTCCAGTAAATGCACATCGCTTGGAGAAGTTTAGAAGTAACATAGTAAAAAAAAACTTCCATTACTTTCATACCAAAATAATCCAAATTTTTTGTATGCAACATTATTTAATCTCATTTGCAATGAATTTAATAATACTTTTACTTCTAAAACATTCTCTTTGAACAATCGTAAAGCATTTAATGAATGGGCGACAGTAAGAGTCCATAAGAGTAGACAAAGGTTATATGAACTTTACAATGAAAGGTCATATAATCCTAGCGTCGAATTTAGGGAATATGTAAAAAAAATATTCCAAAATATTTAAAAGAGTGTGCTCCTTAGTCATTGTATTTAAGCAACAAAATAAAGACTGCTTCTAATAAAATTAAAATGAGATGGAGTATAATTAATAGTGAAACTGGTAAGGTCAACTCTTGCAATTCAAACTACCAGTTAAGTTTTAACAATAAATAAACTAAATCAGATCAGGACGTTGCAATGGTTTTTGAGAAATATTTTACTGATATTCCGATCTTAACCACTAAGTCACTGAATTTTTCTCCTACCGTCGCCGAATCATTACTTAAACAAAATGTAAATGTGTGTACAAAGAATTTTACATTTCATAAAGTTTCATCAAAAGATATTGTAAAATATTTTAAGACTATTGATATTAAGAGAACCGCCGATCTGTGGGGGATTTCTGTTAAAGTTATTGCGTCTATAATAGATACAATCGCACCTCAACTATCTATTATTTTTAATAGTAGTATCAAATCTGGTGTGTTTCCTGATTTAATGAAGCATAGTAAAGTAACACCTTTATTTAAATCTGGTAGTACATTAGACCCCGCTAATTTTAGACCTATTTCTGTACTACCAACACTTAGTAAAATTTTTGTAAAAATTATTCTTGATCAATTGTTAATTTTTTTTAATGTAAATAAATTACTTCATAAAAATCAATTTGGTTTCACAAGGGGTCGCTCGACAACTGATGCTGGTGTTGAGCTGATTAAATATATATTTAATGCATGGGAGAATTCACAGGATGCTTTGGGTGTGTTCTGTGACCTATCCAAAGCCTTCGATTCTGTTCACCATGAAACATTAATCAGGAAACTTCAACACTACGGTGTAAGAAATGATGCTCTTAAATTAATTATTTCATATTTAAGTGACAGAACACAAAAAGTTGTTATTAATAATATGAGTTCTACCGGGTCGATTGTACAAATGGGCGTGCCTCAGGGCTCAATTCTCGGCCCCTTTCTGTTTCTTGTATATATTAATGACTTACCTTAAATAGTAGGGGATAACCATGATATAGTATTATTTGCTGATGATACTTCATTAATTTTCAAATTAAAACTACAGTTATTAAATTACGACGAAGTAAATAATGCTATAGCTAAGTTAGTCAATTGGTTTAATGTTAATAATTTGCATTTGAATGGAACTAAAACTAAATGTATGAAATTCGTAACTCCTAATGTTAAACATGTCAATACTAATGTAATTTTAAATGGGGAGGAACTGAGTCTTGTTGATACCACCATTTTTCTTGGAATCACACTGGAGGTAAAGCTTCAATGGCTCCCCCACATATCAAAACTAGCTAGCAGACTTAGTTCTGCAGCATATGCTGTAAAAAAGATTAGAACTCTTACCAGTGTTGAAACAGCTAAAATAGTTTACTTTAGTTATTTCCATAGCATTATGTCGTATGGTATTTTGCTATGGGGACACGCGACTGACACTGAAATTATATTTATTTTACAGAAGAGGGCCATTAGAGCAATATATAATTTAAAACCAAAAGAGTCACTGAGAAAAAAAATTAAGGAAATTAATATATTAACTCTGGCCTCTCAACATATTTATGAAAATGTAATGTACGTACACAAAAATAAAAGTAGTTTTGCGAAAATAAGTGATATTCATTCTGAAAATACTAGGAGCAGACACAAGCTGGTAGTACCAGTTACTCGACTCCACCGAGTCAGTAATTCATTCTTGGGGCGATGTATACGCTGTTACAACAAAATCCCAGAAAATATACAAAATTTGTCATACACAAAGTTCAAAAATGTTATTAAACTAAGTTTGTATAAAAAGGGTTATTATAATATTAAGGAATTTATAGATGATGATCCGGGAAGGGTGATCGCTACCAAGCTATTTCTAATTTGTCTTGTGTTGTTGATTGTAAACATGATTGTAAGCTATTATATGATAAAAAATAGTCCCCCTGGGTTTCTTGCTGGTTCTTCCCAGGACAGAGGTTTTTTTTTGCGAACCAGTGGTAAATTAAAAAAGTGACTTTCTATAAGTATTTTTAAAATCTACATTGAATAAAAAAGTTTCTATTTCTATTTCTACATTTAATTTTTGATTTAACGATTACCTTTGTTTTGCCCCCTACAAAAGCCACGTTACGATATGATGAAGTTCTTCTAAAACTATTCTAAAGACATTCTTAGCTGCCACTATGCAGCACAAGCCACTAAACATAAGTTATTAAAAATACTAATTTTGACATATTGAACTTTCGACGTTATATCCCCTCATGTCCCCATGTCTTACACCTCTCTGCAGTTGGATAGGTTTCGTGCTCTGGTTCTGTACTCGGATAGTCGTGGTAGCCCTACTGTACAAATACTTCAGCACTTCGATATACCGACAGTCAACTTGGCACTGCTGAAGGGACTGTAGCACTGCCGAAATTTCGACGATAACAAATTCTTTCTCATAGTCTACATACGTCAGACAAAGTGGCAGATTTTACTCTTCGGTCTTCTGTAAAATCTGCCGCAGGATATGTATGTGGTCTATAGTACTGAAGTTTTTCGGAAACCAGCTTGTTGGGAAGCTGGAAGTCGTTGAGTCTGCGTGCGAGGCGATTCGTAATGACTCAAAAACAGCATGTAGACGCGGCTCAGAAGGGAAATCGGTCTGTAGTTCAGTATGAGAGCGTTGTTGCCTTTCTTGAAGAACAAGACCACCGCAATTCTGCTCCAAGCCTCTGGAGTAGTGCCACCATGGAGGATGGAATTGACTAGCTTCTGATGGACTTTAAGTACCGGTGTTCCACCCGCTTTCAGAAGCTCCGCTGTAATTCCATCCTCACCTGGGGCCTTGTCGCTTTTAAGATGCTGGAGAGCCAATCCAATCTTGCTCGGACTGAAATTCGGGATATCATTGGAATAGTGTCAGATAAGACTTGCTCTTGGATGGTTCCTCACACTTGCGTGTGGCTCCGACGATGATGTGTACAGCTGCCCATAAAACCTCTTAATATCGCTCAAAATCTCAGGTGGCCCGGAAATGATGCTGCCACACTCAATCTTTAGATTTGACAGTTGGCACTTTCTGGCAGACAGATCTCTGGCAAAGACTTTGGAGCCCTTTGTCTGTTAATTTTTTTGTATGCCGTCAAATCTGTTGAAGACTGCAGTTTCCCGTCTTACAACCATGAGATTAAGAGTGTGATCGAAGAGTTTTTGCGTGCTTCTGCGGTGGGTCTTGCATATAATATATCGCTTATATATACACTAATAAATAAGTGTGTGTGTGTTTATACACGAGAAATCTTCGTCACTTATGAACTGATTTTGAAGATTCAGGCCTTAATCCGGGACAAGTAACGTATTAAGAATTTTTTGGAATAATCTTCTCTTCCGTAACGCGGGAATGTTTATAAAAATCGGTTTAAAGAAACAAAATTAACAGAGAATATTAAAGAAGCGCCGGAGTCAGGAAGTTTGTGGAGTCTTATCCCCGTGCCTCGGAAAGCAAGTAAAGACGTTGGTCCTGCGCCAGATCTCTCTCCTCTTGTGTCGGCTTACCGTCCCTTCGGACTATGATATTGAGGGTATAGTGAGTGCACCTGAGCTTGCGCTTACACTTGAGCATTATAATTTCCATTGAGGCTGGCCGACGTGACCGATATTCGGTCTGGAGGACATTTTTATTATTATATGGGGTACTTATAAAGTATTCTCATTTGGTTGGGCTGAATATATTATTATTAATTATTATTATAGTTATTGCACGAATGGGTCGAGAACACCCGAGAAAGACCACGCTCTAACGGAATACCAGCGTTAAATAGCAGCCTACAGAATTTCTGCAAAATAAAATCCCAGAATATACTTTTACATTTATACATTATCTTGCTGCCTCGTTCCAGTTCAGATAAAATAAATAATATTATATGTATTAATATGAAACATAGAAAGTGTAAGCTCAAACATTTACAGGTGATAAAAACGCTATAAACATAAAAATGTGTTTTTAAACATTAATAACCACTTATAAGTTTTCTAATCTGCTAATATGATCAATTACGAAAATCACGAAAAACCTATTTTCGTTGTCATTATAATTAATTCACTTCTATTGAAACATATTGTCACGATTAGCAATATTCCTTTTTATGTGTATATCGGTGTGCATACACAAACCAATGCGATTGAAAATTAATAACACATCCATTACCTAAAATATTATCAGTTCAGCAAAAAGACATCAATAAAATACCCAAAATAATGTAAAAGATAATAATTATATCAATACTATCATTGATTTTAGCGACAACATTTGTAAATGGTACATACATATGTTAGATACAATGTGTGTGCCTTCTCAGTCAAAATTTTTGTGATATTCTGCTTTCTCTCAATCTTTAACAAATTCCACTGTTACAATAAATAATTATATGGATACTTTTCACAAAAACGAAACTGGTAACAGTTAAAGCGAATATTTGCGAAATTAAGAATAAAATAAAATATTATATGTTAAAATTAAAATTTTATTTGGCATACTTGGTGGTGTCTATTTCAGCTCCATCTTCTTCCAATGAGAGTGAGTTAATTTTTACCTTATTTAAAAAGAAATAGAAATTGATTATTCCAAACAAACATAATTCTTAATACGTTACTTGTCCCGGATTAAGGTCTGAATTTACCCATAATATGTTTAACTGGTATTTCTTTATAAATTTATAAATGAACCTTTAAAATAAAGAGATGAGAATCTTCAAAATCAGTTCATAAGTGACGAAGATTTCTCGTGTATAAACACACACACACTTATTTATGAGTGTATATATAAGCACATATGCGATATATTATATGCAAGACCCACCGCAGAAGCACGCAAAAACTCTTCGATCACACTCTTAATCTCATGGCTGTTAGACGGGAAACTGCAGTCTTCAACAGATTTGACGGCATACAAAAAAATTTACAGACAAAGGGCTCCAAAGTCTTTGCCAGAGATCTGTCTGCCAGAAAGTGCCAACTGTCAAATCTAAAGATTGAGTGTGGCAGCATCATTTCCGGGCCACCTGAGATTTTGAGCGATATTAAGAGGTTTTATGGGCAGCTGTACACATCATCGTCGGAGCCACACGCAAGTGTGAGTAACCATCCAAGAGCAAGTCTTATCTGACACTATTCCAATGATATCCCGAATTTCAGTCTGAGCAAGATTGGATTGGCTCTCCAGCATCTTAAAAGCGACAAGGCCCCAGGCGAGGATGGAATTACAGCGGAGCTTCTGAAAGCGGGTGGAACACCGGTACTTAAAGTCCATCAGAAGCTAGTCAATTCCATCCTCCATGGTGGCACTACTCCAGAGGCTTGGAGCAGAATTGCGGTGGTCTTGTTCTTCAAGAAAGGCAACAACGCTCTCATACTGAACTACAGACCGATTTCCCTTCTGAGCCGCGTCTACATGCTGTTTTTGAGAGTCATTACGAATCGTCTCGCACGCAGACTCAACGACTTCCAGCTTCCCAACAAGCTGGTTTCCGAAAAACTTCAGTACTATAGACCACATACATATCCTGCGGCAGATTTTACAGAAGACCGAAGAGTAAAATCTGCCACTTTGTCTGAAGTATGTAGACTATGAGAAAGAATTTGTTATCGTCGAAATTTCGGCAGTTCTACAGTCCCTTCAGCAGTGCCAAGTTGACTGTCGGTATATCGAAGTGCTGAAGTGTTTGTACAGTAGGGCTACCATGACTATCCGAGTACAGAACCAAAGCACGAAACCTATCCAACTGCAGAGAGGTGTAAGACATGGGGACATGAGGGGATATAACGTCGAAAGTTCAATATGTCAAAATTAGTATTTTTAATAACTTATGTTTAGTGGCTTGTGCTGCATAGTGGCAGCTAAGAATGTCTTTAGAATAGTTTTAGAACAACTTCATCATATCATAACGTGGCTTTTGTAGGAGCCAAAACAAACGTAATCGTTAAATCAAAAATTAAATGTAGAAATAGAAATAGAAACTTTTTTATTCAATGTAGATTTTAAAAATACTTATAGAAAGTCACTTTTTTAATTTACCACGGGTTCGCAAAAAAACCTATGTCCTGGGAAGAACCAGCAAGAACCCAGGGGGACTATTTTTTATCAAATAATAGCTTACAATCATGTTTACAATCAACAACACAAGACAAATTAGAAATAGCTTGGTAGCGATCACCCTTCCCAGGGGTTATTATCGTCTATAAATTCCTTAATATTATAATAACCCTTTTTATACAAACTTAGTTTAATAACATTTTTGAACTTTGTGTATGACAAATTTTGTATATTTTCTGGGATTTTGTTGTAACAGCGTATACATCGCCCCAAGAATGAATTACTGACTCGGTGGAGTCGAGTAACTGGTACTACCAGCCTGTGTCTGCTCCTAGTATTTACAGAATGAATATCACTTATTTTCGCAAAACTACTTTTATTTTTGTGTACGTACATTACATTTTCATAAATATATTGAGAGGCCAGAGTTAGTATATTAATTTCCTTAAATTTTTTTCTCAGTGACTCTTTTGGTTTTAAATTATATATTGCTCTAATGGCCCTCTTCTGTAAAATAAATATAATTTCAGTGTCAGTCGCGTGTCCCCATAGCAAAATACCATACTACATAATGCTATGGAAATAACTAAAGTAAACTATTCTAGCTGTTTTAACACTGGTAAGAGTTCTAATCTTTTTTACAGCATATGCTGCAGAACTAAGTCTAAAACACGTTACTAAAACAGCACTTAGAGAGAGGTCACTGATAAATGACGCAGATATAAAGTAAGTGAAACTGACATTAGAGTAAGGCATTCTTTCATGCATATATTTGTTACATTCCTTTTTATGTATATTCAAGTCAATGTAATTTTGTACATGAATCCATTAAAAATGGTAGATTTTAAAAATGTTATTCGAATATGAAATTTGTCATACGATGATACGGAAAAGCTGCTGATTGTTTTAAGTTAATGTACATAATTGGTATGTTATTCATTTTACATAAGAAACAAAACATATTTGATAATGTATCTATAAGCACATACACCTGAGATACAGGTTTTTGCTAGTTCAGGTACCTATTATTGCAGAATATCTTAAATTAAGGCATTGTATGAATAACTTGTATAGTTTACTTAAAAAAATAGAAATAGAATAGGATGCAGTGTAAAAGATTCAGGGACGATTAAAGGTGAAACACGTGTCGTATTATAGTGTGCGTGTGCGTGTGCGTGTGGCGTGTGCGTGTTTGTGTGCGTGTGCGTGTGCGTGTGCGTGTGCGTATGCGTGTGCGTATGCGTGTGCGTGTGTGTGTGTGTCTCTCTCTCTCTCTCTCTGTGTGTGTGTGTGTGTGTTTGTGTTTGTGTGCGCGCGTGTCTCTGTCTGTGTGTGTGTGTGTGTGTGTGTATGTGTGTGTCTGTACGCGTGTGTGTGTGTGTGTGTCTGTGTGTGTGTCTATGTGTCTGTGTGTCTATGTGTTTGTGTGTGTGTGTGTGTGTGTGTGTGTGCGTGGGTGCGTGCGTGCGTGCGTGCGTGCGTGCGTACGTGCGTGCGTGCGTGCGTACGTACGTGCGTGCGTGCGAGCGTGCGTGCGTGCGTGTGTGCGTGCGTGCGTGCTTGCGTGCGTGCATGCGTGCGTGCGTGCGTGCGTGCGTGCGTGCTTGCGTGCGTCCGTTCGTCCGTCCGTGCGAGCGTGCGTGCGTGCGTGCGTGCGTGCGTGCGTGCGTGCGTACGTGCGTGCGTGCGTGCGTGCGTGCGTGCTTGCGTGCGTGCGTGCGTGCGTGAGTGCGTGCGTGCGTGCCTGCGTGCGTGCGTACGTGCGTGCGTGCGTGTGTGTGTGTGTGTGTGTGTGTGTGTGTGTGTGTGTGTGTGTGTTTCCTCGTGGAAAGTTGTAGATATGTTGTGCACACAATTGTGAAAGGGAAAACAATTCCTTTCATTAACATAAATTATAGCATTGCCGCTATATTTTTTAATTATTTCGTATACTGTCATAAAATAATAGGCATTTGACTTAGAATTAGGCTGCATTGTAGTAACCGCAGAGCAAAAAAAAAGACGTGTGGCACTCGGGGACTGCCGCGGTAAATCTATTGCATAGCATTTTTTATCAACTTATGCAATTATAATTAATTATTTATTTTATTTATGCAGTTAAGTCTTTGATATTAAATCAAGTTACACTTTTTGAGCGTGGTGGCCGATAAGAAAACAATTTTTTTCTCTTCTTGTACAAATGAGAAGTTAATATTTTTTAAAATATTTTTAATATCTTACAATACATGTAGGTTATTCAGGAATTTTTATCATTCAGTTAGCAGCTAGTGTACACGCATACGACTAGTCGCACGCACACAAACACCGTGCCGAAGTCTGCCGAACTGAAACGACGTTAGAAGACGCACGGCTTTCAACGCCACACCTCCGTGCCCGTCGGAGTGGGGAGCGTGAGGTTTTTTCGTTACGGAATTTCTGGATTCGGTCCCCGCGCTCAAGGCCCGCGGTAGAAGCTATGCAATAGCTTAAAATATCTAGGATTCCCCAGCCGTGATACATCACAGATTGACTATATTATCATTTATTTTACTATTGTAAATAAGTACTAATTGTAGATATTGACAGGTTTAATAGAAGTTCATTTTCTTATATTATGACTTAAGACCTAATATGACCTTGGGAAGAAACTCATTTTAATATAAGGTTTTACTGCAATGACTGCCAATGGGTTGTTAATTTCTACAATAGACCGTGGCGTATTGTTGCTGACATGAATAACTCCGAAAATATAATTTTTTTACTTGATCGTGTTGAGTTTTTGTGTCCACTGTTATGACTTTAAAAGCTTATATGCATTAGACCAGCAAGAGACGAAGTGACATGCTTCTGTTGCATAATAATGTAACTGATCGTATATAGAATATCATTGCGTTGAAGACTCATCTTCAAACACTTCAAAAATTAATAGACAAAAATATGTACCTGCATAATAAATCTGCCCATGCTGCTAGCTTTTTTGAGTTTGTATTTGTATCAGTATTTTTATTTTCAATTACTGATACACGCTCCCTTACCAAATCCATCAATAAATGCTATGGAAAGAAAAAGGATACTATTATAACAACACAGTTAACTAACATTTGTGCACTAACCACCTATGAGAAAATTACTTTAGTCACAAACTAACCTTATCTTCCTCCAGCCAATTTTCACTTCTTTGCCGCTTTTTACATGTAACGTTTTCCATTATTTTTATTGAGTTATATATGAATATAAAACAAATCAATTTCTTGAATCGATTTAACGAAAACACAGGTTTATTGAACGTTTATGAATAGAGAATTTTATAATAGGTTTAATAGTACTATTGAGCATTTTAACTAATCACTGTTATAACGCCATTTTAGTGGATTTTTATGAATAAGACTGTTACAGTAGCTGTTGGTGAAAAGGAACTAACGGGGTTAAACGTTCGATTAAGAAACAGAAGGAAGGAATCGAGGCTTCTCTCGATCCGGCCTCCTATAACGCCTACGTTGGGTTCGGGAACAACGTATGTGATCTCCGCAACGGAGTAACACACAAGGGATATAACCTCTTCCTTTTCAGCAAGTAGGTTCAGACGGGGATTACGGGTCTTCCGAAGTCGTCCCGGTCCCAACGCCTTAATTCTTCGATGTGGACTGTATAACTTGAGGGATGAATTTCTTGGGAATAAAACAGCAATTATCTTCAAACCGTTCCGTGAGAGAGTAATCACTTTTCCCTCTCACTTCCCTACACTTTTTCTTTCTTCTTCTTATTGACTGCTGGTCTGATTTCCGAACTTTTTCCCCGAACGAATTGCAATAAAACCCGTTCACTAAGCTACCCCAGAGCAATACGCGAAAGTGAGCCGCACCATTCGCGTGCTTGCGCAACTTAATTACATGAATTTGTTCTATTACTCTCTCACGTTTTACTTAATCTCTTTATTTGCATAAGTCTTACATCAATACAATTTATCTATATAGATAGCACAAAACAATATCTACACTACGATATACATTACATTTTCATATCACGAAAAACCTTTTATTTATTAAATGAAATATGCCTATTTTACTCACAAGTTCGAAGTCGAAATTTCTTAAATATTTAACACACAAAGTTAAAACAATGTTTTCCACTTGAAATTATACATAAGTTAACTAATACAATAGTTTAATTTACATTTTCTCTATTTATTTCACTATTTAAAACACTTTTAAATTTCTTATACAAAACTATAATTATTTCACTTATACACAGGAATTTTCACATAAAAATAACACAGAATTCACATTTTTAGCACGTACAATCAACCTGAAATGTTTTATAAGTCATTTTTACATAAATTGCTGAAATTACAAACATTTTAAATTTTTACATATTCGGCCTCTTAAGGGCGTGGCCAGCGTGCTTCCGTGAACTCACACTATTTGAACAACTAACTTTTGCACGGCTCTCGGCTATCAGAAAAAATGGAAATCTGATATACACCAATTTTAACAATATTAGGTAAATTAAATGCTTTTACACAATTTTCGAACTGTAGGAAACTATCTCTAATCAGATTCTTATCAGTTATCATGTTTCTTATCAAACAATATAAGTGAATGTTTTCATAAATCAATCATGACAAATAGGCATTTGTTTTCGTACAAAACATATCAAACTTATATAAGACAATACTTATGCAATTAATTTCCGTTAATTCTATTTATGCACAGAGTGATCATCTCGACCGGGGAACAAATCCGATCTCTAACTTTATTTAAATATTCTTTTAAATTTACATCATTGGAAAGATGATTTCAACCGGGGAACCAATCCGGTAACATAATTTATATCTTAAAATTCCCTATATGAATTTATTGAAAGATATTACTTAGGAAAACAATAAACTAGTCCGGCCTGGGAGTCGAACCCAAGACCTTCATATCATTAATTCGACATTTCTTCAAGATTTAACTAAGCATTTTCTTATTAGAACATTGTTGCTCGATAATTTGTTTTTTAGAAGCTATTCGTCATCGGTTGACTTAATAAACTGAAATATTCTTATAGGCGCGTCGCCAACAATCTCCCCTCCGTGCGTTAGCACCATCATTTGGGAGGCGTCACGGGTACCAGGACTATTATTCTGGATGTAGGTCTCCTCAAGATACCTGTGCTAGTAATGACGTCAACCACTCTGGTGTGACCGTCTGGTCCCGGTAGCGTTCTACTAATTTTGCCTTTCGGCCACGTATTTCGTGGCAACGAATGATCTATTATCAAAACAATATCACCTTCTTTAGGTTCCATGAATTTTCCCTTATTACCTGTTCGAGGTATTAAAGTAGGCATGTATTCTTTCAGCCATCTTGTCCAAAAATTGTCGGCTAACCTCTGTGCAGCTTTCCAATTGAGTTGACCCGTCAGATGTTGCTCTAAAAATAATCCAGGTGGTCGATCACCACATGAGCGTCCCAGAAGAAAATGATTGGGTGTCAAACCCTCTTCAGGACTATCCATACTGAACGTTACCTGGCCTAGCCTGGAATTTACCGTATGCTCTGCTTCTAAAAGCAGCGTATGTAGAACCTCCTCTCGTGGGCTCCTTTCTTTGAGCGTAGCGGTCAACGCAATTTTAATCGATCTTACTAACCTCTCCCAGGCGCCACCCATGTGCGGTGCTCCCGGAGGTATAAATTTCCATTTAATATATTTTTTTAAATGACTCATTTTTCATGCTTCAATAATTCTTTATTCGCAGCTTTGAAATTTGTCCCGTTATCGCTGTATATAACGGCCGGTTTTCCTCTTCTGGCGATAAATCGCCTCAATGCCATTATCATTGACGCTGGTGTCAATGAGGCTGCTAATTCCAGATGTACTGCTCTGGTGGTCAGACACGTGAATAAAACACCCCAACGTTTTTCGTGTCGCCTTCCTGTAGTCACGCTCATAGGACCGAAATAATAAACAGCTGAGCATGTAAAAGGTGGTTCATGATGAGCTATTCTTTCCAGAGGGATATTTCCTTGTGGCACGTTCTGCGGTTTTGACCTGTACGTTCTGCACCACTGACAATGGTGTGACACACTACATACTGCATTACGCAAGTTCAAGACATAAAATTTCTGGTTCACCTCATTCATCACCGTCTGGTGATTGGCATGTCCAAAATGATGATGAACTTCTCTAATCATTATTTTAACGATTTCGTGTTTACCGTCCAATATGACAGGTTTTCTACTTTCCTCGGTCAAATTAGACTTGAAAGGTAAACGTCCATTTAAACGGAGTAAGTTATCCTCTCCTATTTCCATAGATAATTTACTTAAGCGTGAACTTCTTTCAACGCTTTTGCCTGCTTTCAAGCATTTTATTTCCGAATAAAAACACTCGTCTTGAACAAACTTCCAAATTAATAATTCCGCTTTTTTCAAGAGCGTTATGTCCAACGCGCCATCGGGTCCTTTAACCGACTTTGCTAAAACTTTGTTGGAACACATAACCGACTTTTCGGTTGCGTCGTCGGGTCCTTTAACCGACTTTCTTAGACTCTTGAATTTTTCTACCGCTTGTAAGGTGCGTGTAGTTGCCCCAAGGAATTTCTTAAAGCTGCTAAATCGTACGTAGTCGGGTAGACTTAAAGGTTCTTGCTTTCTTAACGCATTTACGCATTTAATGATGAGATTTTCAATTTGCTTCTCATATTCCTTTTTCAACTCGCTATTTTTGTCGAGCTTCTTTTCGATATGAAACAGGCGACTTTCAACCTGCGCTCTGTTCGACGTCATGCACTCCTTGTCTGTGCGCCATAACAAAGCAGTCTCGTACCTATTATTAGGTATACGACGTACCGTTTTGTTCAAAATATTTAAAGCTCGTTCCTCCGGGTCGTTTGCGGGCTTTCGCGCAGACACTCCCAGAGATTCCAAACTGAAATAATCCTTGATCAACTTATCCATATCTTCCTCCTTCTTGGTGGAAATGTGGTTAACAATCTTGATTGGTTTAATACCACCCGATATGTAACCATGTCAAACCCATCCGAGTTTGGTGAGCGATGCTACAGGTAGGTTCTTACCTCCTGAAATTAATTCACGAGTAACTATGAGATGCCAATTGTCCTGGCCAATTAATATGGTAGGTCTGGACTTCTCATATATCAACTCATCCTTAATCGGTGTCAAATGAGAACACCGTTGCAATAATTCTTACTCGACTTACTGACTGAGGAGCAAGGTTAAGTGACTTAATTGTTTGTACACTTATCTCTTCTAAGTCGCTCGAGTAAATGCCTTTTATCTTAACGTTTAAGCGATACGAACTGTCTTCGTTAATTCGCTTACCTCCCACGGCTTCAATACGTAATTCCTCTTTACGTCCGCGAGGCGTAACTTCTGAGCCATCCACTCCTCTATGAGTGTCATGGTCGATCCCTCATCCAGAAGAGCTGTTGTCTTGACCTTTCCTCTAGGTCCATACAACTCGACTGGTATAATCTTTAAGTATGCACATGCCAGTGCATTTACTGTACTAATAGTTGTAATCTGAGCCTCTTTACCCCCCCTCGTCCCCTTGTGGCGAGGTATTTTCATTGGGGTATCGGTGTAGCATACGATGATGTGACATTCTACATCCCTCTACACCACATTTTTTCGCTTTGCACTCTAACCTCCTATGGTTAGGTGACAAACATTGGAAACATACTTTCGCTTTTTTGACTGCGTCCCATTTCTCGCGAATATTCATGTCCTTAAACTTGTAACAACTCACTATAGAGTGTTCCTTGTTGCAAATAACACACTTATGTGTTACCCGACTTACAGGCTTGTCCTGGGTTGTCATAACCACTTGTCGGTTGTGCCCTTTATTATTTCGGCGTTCTAGACGCTCGCTCGTATTACTTCGGCGCATATAGCGCTCGCTCTCGGCACAGCTGCGTACACATCCCTTTGCAATGTGTACAGTTTGCTTCCTGAATTCAGGACGCTTCCGTTTTTCAGGCGCATTTTCATTGCTTAAGGACGTTCCAAATTGTTCACTCAATAAATTTAAAAACTTGGCCATCTTCTGCAAGTCACCTAGGGACCTAGGAGGTTGTCGGTTGCTTATTTTTTATTTTTCTTTAAAATTTTTGTCGGTAAAATAACATATTTATAAAAGTAAAAAAAAGTAAAGTTACAGCCTATATACGTCCCACTGCTGGGCACAGGCCTCCTCTAATTTCTGAGAGGGTTTTAAGGCAAGTAAATGTCCGCCACGCTGCCTCAATGCGTGTTGACGAACTTCACATTTCTTCGAAATATATATTTTTTAATTTCTCAGACATGCGCTACCAGCATGCGACGACGCGGCCCGCGCCTTGCCGCCACTTGCGTTTGCCGCGCTTTGTCTCGTTACAGAGTGGCGAAATCACAGTAATATAGGTATTTTATAAACAGCACCTGTCTAATATTATGAAATATGTATGTAGATAAAACTTAAAACTTGCCTTGATAAATGTATACCCTTTTGTTTGTAATATTTTTTTTAGACCTCTCTTCAATCGTTTCTGCTTATTCCCCATGTTTTACAAACTAAACTTAAACATTAATAAAACTGTACAATTAATAAAACTGTACAATTAATATAACTATAAAACACTACTATCAAACAAGAATCAGAAAAAACCTACTCCACTATTAACAAAATTAAATTTTTGCAGTAATATTTTACGATTTTATTTCGTAGTGCTGAGCTCTCGCAACGCGGCGTACGTCCACCTAGCAACACGATGCGCCCCGCACTGAATTCGTGGACGAATGCGGGGGTGATATAGACGCAGTATTTAATCGGGACGCATTTTTAATTTATTATCATAAAAATAATACATATTTCTAAAAAGTAACCAAACCAAATTATTTTATTTTGTATTGCAAAGCAGTAGATATTTTTTTTATATTCCTTTGATAAACAATGAAGGAGTAAAGTGGTTTCATCTCAACGATTTGGAGGTGATTTGGGTATTTTTTTATTTATTATGTGACACCGATAGAAACATTATGGCTAAACTAAATTACGTATCAGATCATGTAGATTACTAGCTATTTTTTTCATATGTAATTTATCTGTAAGTGTCGACGAAAAGTTGGTTCATCTGCACGCTTTTTTCAAGCTTTTTTGCGAGAGAGCAGCCTTAATAATAAATGCACTTTGTTCATTCATATTCAAAATTTCAAAACTCTTCGACAAAGACAACAAAGACTGAGGAAAAGAAACGACGTTAGACCATCGTTAGACAATGCACGGCCTTCAAGCTCACCTCCGTGCCCGTCGGAGAGCGTGAGGTTTTTTTCGTTACGAAATTTCTGGATTTTCCCGCACTCAAGGCCCGCGATAGAAGCTATGCAATAGCTTAAAATCTGCTGGTGTTTGTGGTTGGTTTTCATTGGCAATGAGCTGTCGTCAAACATATGTTTTATGTATAGTATGTGCAGTGGACTTTTACGCACTGGTAATGAAATAGGAGAATACTTATATCAAAAAGTGAACAATAGCAGTAAAATAAAACAAACTATGGTGTGATTGCTTATTTATTGCCGTTAACAACATTTATTGTCACTATCCAACCATTTACAATAAAAATGTATAAAAGAAAGAAAAAATATATCGTAGTCCTTTATCGCTGCCAAGTGTTAGTTACAGTTAACGTAAGTCGTAGCTAAAAATAACAATTCTTCAAACTGAATCAGGAAACGAATCGGTCTCTAGTGGTCTGAAATAAATAAAATTACATTACCGTAAATATATTTTAGCTCGCAAAACAGATAAACGGTCGGCTAACGAGTATCATAACGTGCGGGCAAACCAGTAACATGATGCTGATTTATCCCATACCAGTACCTACAAGCATTGAGGCAGTGCAGTATCTAGCCAATTGCACAAAGACTCTCACGAATAAAAGATACCAGAGGGCACGTGTGCTCAGGACTATAGCATTTGTAGGTGGGCTATTATTTTAATTTATCAATTATTAAAATATATTTAAATATAAAAAGGGGCACAGGCCTTCGAGATTCGGGGATCGGGAATGTATACAATATACCCTGTAACAAAGTACAAATTATAACGTGGTTTCATTTATTAGCTAGAATTGTATTTAGTTATGTATGATATGTATGTATTTAGTTTTTTACGTGGTAGAGCCATGCTGCAGTCATATTTGTAGTATAGTTGTAGCACGAATGGGTCGGCTCGACCGGGGAGGGACCACGCACACACAGAATACCAGCGTCAAATAGTAGCTTAATGCTGCTGTGTTTCGTATGGTGAGTGTAGAGAACCGGAGACCCTTTTTACTGGAAACGAGGCATTCCACTTAAGTCCTCACGGATGACAACGCATCTGCATTTTGATTCGTAATCGAGGACAGATGTATATGCTTATGGGCCACAGCAACCACTTACCATCAGGTGGACTGTGTGCCCGTTTGTCATCCTATCCTATAAAAAAATAATATAATCAAATTCTATAATCAAGTTTTCATCCACTTCCGCACGTCTGAAAAATCTGAGATTTTACTGACGCAATACTGGCTGGAGGCAATGTAATAAATTTATAACTATGACGTAGTATTCTCATCAGGCTCATTGCAGCTGATGATCAATGAGTGTTATTAGTTTTTTTAAGCCCTATTGTTTCTTAATGAGTGTATGTATACAAATTGTTGTAGACTCAAAAGGCCGTAGGCTCGAATCTGACTTCGACAACTGTCATGAACGACTCCTAACATAAGCATATTATGCTTACTGGAGACGTTTAAAGGAAAAATTAGTAATGTTTGTAGCATTGCTAGTATTTAAAGAAAGACACGCACTGGATGAAGTGGGGTGGGATTTTTGTATAACGCCACTATACGGCTCATTTTTGGCTTAAGATAACAAGAACAAACATATAACCAGCTAAGTGTAACACGAAACTGCAGGAAGTATTGCGTTGTGTAAAAATTAAATATTAAAATTTTTACGTACTGTTTCCACAAGGGCAGAGTTTCTGTCCTAAGTAGTTTCTATAGGTATCATCGTTATAGCCATTGTAGCTGTCATCGTCTGAAAAAACATTAAATAATACACTAATTGTAATACGCAATATTGATCTGGTGTATAATATGCTCTACAATTGATATGAGGTTGCTAGTGAGTGCCGAAAATATTATTGTTGAGGACAAAATTTTCAGAATGACGCGATGAAACCAAAACTTCAACGTGTGTTTCTATGCCGCAACAGTAGCCGTATGTTACGTTGATATTCTGCACCATCTGTTTTGTAACGGACACACGACGAAACTAATATTGGAAAATAGCATAAATATTTTCTGGATGGATGTAATGCAGTGTACTAAGAAAGGCTTTTTAGTATATATAGTGTCATCTGTTTGGAATGTATAAATATAAACAAATAACCTAAGCATTTTAAAAACCCCAGAAACAAAAAGAGCTGATATACAAACGGCTGAAAGTATTTTCTTGAAACAGTTTTGGTTAAGACACGTTTAAAATGAAAAATATTTAATCAAAATCGGTTCATACGTTTATGAGTTATGATGCCACAGAAAAATACATAGATACATACAATACACACATGTTTTCGTCGGGGGTTAATGATAAATAATACTGAGAATCTCCAGTAGCAGGAACTAGTGAAGTGCTATGACCTCACAGAATAATACCAGCGTGAAGTAGAAGCTATACTTCTGCGTTTCGCCCGGTAAATTAAAAAACAGACCACCCCAGGAGGGTACCAGGAGGATGTGGCGGGAAGGTATTTCGTGCCAGAATAGCGCTTGCATATTTACAAAGCGCGAAGTAGAGTTTTTAAAGATCACCGTTCTCATCTTTGCAGACAATTTACTGACGCGGTATCGCTTTCAGAGCGGAGAGAGTACGCTAATATAGGTCGGGAATAAGTTTCTTCGTATTTTAGATACAATTGTAAGGCATTTTTTTTTTTGGATTAATTACATTTAACCATAATAGGTATATATTTGCCATTTTGTTTGAGAACTTGTTACCATTTTGTAGGTAGTGACTGTAGGAAACTTGGGAATTTTGATCAAAATAATGCGACAAATAGTTTTGACATTCCTAACCTAATATTACCCAATGAATTCTGAAGAAACCGTAACAGGTGAAAATCTGAGGGTAAAGGAAAAAAAGGTTTAAGGTTTTTTTTTCTAAGGTTTTAGCTAGCAATACATGGTGAATGCATTAACACTTCCCAATCAAGTTTTCATAATTTTTGCTGAGTGGTCAAAGATTTGTATGGTCTGGTATAATATGGTATCATGATGAAAGACCACTCCTTATCTGTTCATCAATTTTTTTAATTTCTTGCCTGATCTTATTAGTTGTTGGCAGTAGAGATCCGAATCGATGGTTTTGCCCGGCGATAAAATCTCATAATAAACAATGCACTTCCTATCCCACCATACATACAGCATCACCTTATTGCGTGTTAATTCGAGTTTAAATAGAGAATCGCAAATTAGTACACGATTTATTAGGTTTGTTGCAGTGAGCTCGTGTCGTACCCAAATATCGAGCTCTTTTGTATAGCCAGTCTTTTTCAAATAGGTCACAACTATTTTGTGGTCAATCCACGGTTACTCGGCTATGCCGTAACTAGTAACGTGCCGATCTTGCTCTACTTTTTTAAAAATGGCATCAATTTTATGCATTTGAGGGTGAATAGAGAAAGCTGCATCTATGACATGAAAATTCCCGGACTGAAAACGCTTAAAGTAACTTTGTCTATAAACGTCACAAATTTCTTTTTCGGCTTGAGTGGTATTTTTGTAACAAAACTTCAAAATGTATCGAATTTCTTCGTCAGACACACTCATTTTGCGGAGAGAAAACTATTGAAAAATGGCAAGAAAATGTTTGTTACTTTTTATTTTTCTTAATTTCCTGTGTGATAGTAAAACCAGCCAGATACAAACTGTACAAAGAGATTTTTCTTTAATTTTATGTAAACAAAATACTAAGTAACCTTTTCCCCGACCTATTAAATAAGTAAAATAATATTTACGGGAACGTAGACGAACGTATCCGTAAAGATTATAGGTAGATGTGGTAAACCGCCTATAACAGGTCCTGAATTCGAATCCCATGAAACCGTTTGGTACTTTATCTTACGCGTTCGTGTGAAGTTCTTTTTTTTTCGTTCTGCATCTTACATTTCTTGGGAAGGACCTAAGAGGCCATCAGTTAGAAGAGAAAATATATTAAATAGAAATATTATTATATTTTATAAAATATATTATTAAATTATATATATATATATATATATATATATATATATATATATATATATATATATATATATATATATAAAAATAATTAAATCAAATATGTTACTTTACCTCTTCCATAATATATTTGGCTCCCGAGGCGCTGATATACTGGAATAGCGTAACGAGTCCTATATCTTCGATATATTCTCCCTGGGCGATAAACTACTACTGGACAACCACTTGCTGTGCCTGGTGCTTTATCAGGGGTATTTCCAGGCACATTATCAGCAGTCCCATCAGGTCCCTTAATACCTTCAGATCCTTTATCACCAACAGGTCCTTTATCACCAACAGGTCCTTTGCTGCCCTTCATTCCTTTCTCGCCGCTTAGCCCTTTATCGCCATTAGGTCCTTTAGGTTGAGAATTTCCACCAGGTCCCTTGCCACCTTCAGGTCCTTTATCACCAACAGGTCCTTTGTTGCCCTTCATTCCTTTCTTGCCGCTTAGCCCTTTATCGCCATTAGGTCCTTTAGGTTGAGAATTTCCACCAGGTCCCTTGCCACCTTTTTCACCAGGTCCTTTGTTGCCCTTCATTCCTTTCTCGCCGCTTAGCCCTTTATCGCCATTAGGTCCTTTAGGTTGAGAATTTCCACCAGGTCCCTTGCCACCTTTAGGTCCTTTATCACCAACAGGTCCTTTGTTGCCCTTCATTCCTTTCTCACCGCTTTGCCCTTTATCGCCATTAGGTCCTTTAGGTTGAGAATTTCCACCAGGCCCCTTGCCACCTTCAGGTCCTTTATCACCAACAGGTCCTTTGTTGCCCTTCATTCCTTTCTCGCCGCTTTGCCCTTTATCGCCATTAGGTCCTTTAGGTTGAGAATTTCCACCAGGTCCCTTGCCACCTTCAGGTCCTTTTTCACCAACAGATCCTTTGTTGCCCTTCATTCCTTTCTCGCCGCTTAGCCCTTTATCGCCATTAGGTCCTTTAGGTTGAGAATTTCCACCAGGTCCCTTGCCACCTTCAGGTCCTTTATCACCAACAGGTCCTTTGTTGCCCTTCATTCCTTTCTCGCCGCTTAGCCCTTTATCGCCATTAGGTCCTTTAGGTTGAGAATTTCCACCAGGTCCCTTGCCACCTTTAGGTCCTTTATCACCAACAGGTCCTTTGTTGCCCTTCATTCCTTTCTCGCCGCTTAGCCCTTTATCGCCATTAGGTCCTTTAGGTTGAGAATTTCCACCAGGTCCCTTGCCACCTTCAGGTCCTTTTATGTTGCCCTTCATTCCTTTCTCGCCGCTTTGCCCTTTATCGCCATTAGGTCCTTTAGGTTGAGAATTTCCACCAGGTCCCTTGCCACCTTTAGGTCCTTTATCACCAACAGGTCCTTTGTTGCCCTTCATTCCTTTCTTGCCGCTTAGCCCTTTATCGCCATTAGGTCCTTTAGGTTGAGAATTTCCACCAGGTCCCTTGCCACCTTCTCAGGTCCTTTGTTGTTGCCCTTCATTCCTTTCTCGCCGCTTAGCCCTTTATCGCCATTAGGTCCTTTAGGTTGAGAATTTCCACCAGGTCCCTTGCCACCTTTAGGTCCTTTATCACCAACAGGTCCTTTGTTGCCCTTCATTCCTTTCTCGCCGCTTTGCCCTTTATCGCCATTAGGTCCTTTAGGTTGAGAATTTCCACCAGGTCCCTTGCCACCTTTAGGTCCTTTATCACCAACAGGTCCTTTGTTGCCCTTCATTCCTTTCTCGCCGCTTTGCCCTTTATCGCCATTAGGTCCTTTAGGTTGAGAATTTCCACCAGGTCCCTTGCCACCTTCAGGTCCTTTTTCACCAACAGGTCCTTTGTTGCCCTTCATTCCTTTCTCGCCGCTTAGCCCTTTATCGCCATTAGGTCCTTTAGGTTGAGAATTTCCACCAGGTCCCTTGCCACCTTCAGGTCCTTTATCACCAACAGGTCCTTTGTTGCCCTTCATTCCTTTCTCGCCGCTTAGCCCTTTATCGCCATTAGGTCCTTTAGGTTGAGAATTTCCACCAGGTCCCTTGCCACCTTTAGGTCCTTTATCACCAACAGGTCCTTTGTTGCCCTTCATTCCTTTCTCGCCGCTTAGCCCTTTATCGCCATTAGGTCCTTTAGGTTGAGAATTTCCACCCGGTCCCTTGCCACCTTCAGGTCCTTTCCGTTGCCCTTCATTCCTTTCTCGCCGCTTAGCCCTTTATCGCCATTAGGTCCTTTAGGTTGAGAATTTCCACCAGGTCCCTTGCCACCTTTAGGTCCTTTATCACCAACAGGTCCTTTGTTGCCCTTCATTCCTTTCTCGCCGCTTAGCCCTTTATCGCCATTAGTTGTATTTCCACCAGGTCCCTTGCCACCTTCAGGTCCTTTGTTGCCCTTCATTCCTTTCTCGCCGCTTTGCCCTTTATCGCCATTAGGTCCTTTAGGTTGAGAATTTCCACCAGGTCCCTTGCCACCTTTAGGTCCTTTATCACCAACAGATCCTTTGTTGCCCTTCATTCCTTTCTCACCGCTTTGCCCTTTATCGCCATTAGGTCCTTTAGGTTGAGAATTTCCACCAGGTCCCTTGCCACCTTCAGGTCCTTTACATCCTGTTGCCCTTCATTCCTTTCTCGCCGCTTTGCCCTTTATCGCCATTAGGTCCTTTAGGTTGAGAATTTCCACCAGGTCCCTTGCCACCTTTAGGTCCTTTATCACCAACAGGTCCTTTGTTGCCCTTCATTCCTTTCTCGCCGCTTTGCCCTTTATCGCCATTAGGTCCTTTAGGTTGAGAATTTCCACCAGGTCCCTTGCCACCTTTAGGTCCTTTATCACCAACAGATCCTTTGTTGCCCTTCATTCCTTTCTCGCCGCTTTGCCCTTTATCGCCGTTGGGTCCTTTAGGTTGAGAATTTCCACCAGGTCCCTTGCCACCTTTAGGTCCTTTATCACCAACAGGTCCTTTGTTGCCCTTCATTCCTTTCTCGCCGCTTAGCCCTTTATCGCCATTAGGTCCTTTAGGTTGAGAATTTCCACCAGGTCCCTTGCCACCTTCCCCAGGTCCTTTAAATCCGTTGCCCTTCATTCCTTTCTCGCCGCTTTGCCCTTTATCGCCATTAGGTCCTTTAGGTTGAGAATTTCCACCAGGTCCCTTGCCACCTTCAGGTCCTTTTTCACCAACAGGTCCTTTGTTGCCCTTCATTCCTTTCTCGCCGCTTAGCCCTTTATCGCCGTTAGGTCCTTTAGGTTGAGAATTTCCACCAGGTCCCTTGCCACCTTCAGGTCCTTTATCACCAACAGATCCTTTGTTGCCCTTCATTCCTTTCTCGCCGCTTTGCCCTTTATCGCCATTAGGTCCTTTAGGTTGAGAATTTCCACCAGGTCCCTTGCCACCTTCAGGTCCTTTATCACCAACAGGTCCTTTGTTGCCCTTCATTCCTTTCTCGCCGCTTTGCCCTTTATCGCCATTAGGTCCTTTAGGTTGAGAATTTCCACCAGGTCCCTTGCCACCTTCAGGTCCTTTATCACCAACAGGTCCTTTGTTGCCCTTCATTCCTTTCTCGCCGCTTAGCCCTTTATCGCCATTAGGTCCTTTAGGTTGAGAATTTCCACCAGGTCCCTTGCCACCTTTAGGTCCTTTTTCACCAACAGATCCTTTGTTGCCCTTCATTCCTTTCTCACCGCTTAGCCCTTTATCGCCATTAGGTCCTTTAGGTTGAGAATTTCCACCAGGTCCCTTGCCACCTTCAGGTCCTTTATCACCAACAGGTCCTTTGTTGCCCTTCATTCCTTTCTCGCCGCTTAGCCCTTTATCGCCATTAGGTCCTTTAGGTTGAGAATTTCCACCAGGTCCCTTGCCACCTTCAGGTCCTTTATCACCAACAGGTCCTTTGTTGCCCTTCATTCCTTTCTCGCCGCTTAGCCCTTTATCGCCATTAGGTCCTTTAGGTTGAGAATTTCCACCAGGTCCCTTGCCACCTTCAGGTCCTTTGTTGCCCTTCATTCCTTTCTCGCCGCTTTGCCCTTTATCGCCATTAGGTCCTTTAGGTTGAGAATTTCCACCAGGTCCCTTGCCACCTTTAGGTCCTTTATCACCAACAGGTCCTTTGTTGCCCTTCATTCCTTTCTCGCCGCTTAGCCCTTTATCGCCATTAGGTCTTAATTTCCACCAGGTCCCTTGCCACCTTCAGGTCCTTTGTTGCCCTTCATTCCTTTCTCGCCGCTTAGCCCTTTATCGCCATTAGGTCCTTTAGGTTGAGAATTTCCACCAGGTCCCTTGCCACCTTCAGGTCCTTTTAAGTCCTGTTGCCCTTCATTCCTTTCTCGCCGCTTTGCCCTTTATCGCCATTAGGTCCTTTAGGTTGAGAATTTCCACCAGGTCCCTTGCCACCTTTAGGTCCTTTATCACCAACAGATCCTTTGTTGCCCTTCATTCCTTTCTCGCCGCTTAGCCCTTTATCGCCATTAGGTCCTTTAGGTTGAGAATTTCCACCAGGTCCCTTGCCACCTTTAGGTCCTTTATCACCAACAGGTCCTTTGTTGCCCTTCATTCCTTTCTCGCCGCTTAGCCCTTTATCGCCATTAGGTCCTTTAGGTTGAGAATTTCCACCAGGTCCCTTGCCACCTTCAGGTCCTTTTTCACCAACAGGTCCTTTGTTGCCCTTCATTCCTTTCTCACCGCTTAGCCCTTTATCGCCATTAGGTCCTTTAGGTTGAGAATTTCCACCAGGTCCCTTGCCACCTTTAGGTCCTTTATCACCAACAGGTCCTTTGTTGCCCTTCATTCCTTTCTCGCCGCTTAGCCCTTTATCGCCGTTGGGTCCTTTAGGTTGAGAATTTCCACCAGGTCCCTTGCCACCTTCAGGTCCTTTGTTCGCCCTTTCTTCATTCCTTTCTCGCCGCTTTGCCCTTTATCGCCATTAGGTCCTTTAGGTTGAGAATTTCCACCAGGTCCCTTGCCACCTTTAGGTCCTTTTTCACCAACAGGTCCTTTGTTGCCTTTCATTCCTTTCTCGCCGCTTAGCCCTTTATCGCCGTTAGGTCCTTTAGGTTGAGAATTTCCACCAGGTCCCTTGCCACCTTCAGGTCCTTTATCCTGTTGCCCTTCATTCCTTTCTCGCCGCTTTGCCCTTTATCGCCATTAGGTCCTTTAGGTTGAGAATTTCCACCAGGTCCCTTGCCACCTTTAGGTCCTTTATCACCAACAGATCCTTTGTTGCCCTTCATTCCTTTCTCACCGCTTAGCCCTTTATCGCCATTATTTTGAAATTTCCACCAGGTCCCTTGCCACCTTCAGGTCCTTTTTGTTGCCCTTCATTCCTTTCTCGCCGCTTTGCCCTTTATCGCCATTAGGTCCTTTAGGTTGAGAATTTCCACCAGGTCCCTTGCCACCTTCAGGTCCTTTGTTGCCCAACATTCCTTTCTCGCCGCTTAGCCCTTTATCGCCATTAGGTCCTTCAGGTTGAGAATTTCCACCAGGTCCCTTGCCACCTTTAGGTCCTTTATCACCAACAGGTCCTTTGTTGCCCTTCATTCCTTTCTCACCGCTTAGCCCTTTATCGCCATTAGGTCCTTTAGGTTGAGAATTTCCACCAGGTCCCTTGCCACCTTCAGGTCCTTTATCACCAACAGGTCCTTTGTTGCCCTTCATTCCTTTCTCGCCGCTTTGCCCTTTATCGCCATTAGGTCCTTTAGGTTGAGAATTTCCACCAGGTCCCTTGCCACCTTTAGGTCCTTTATCACCAACAGGTCCTTTGTTGCCCTTCATTCCTTTCTCGCCGCTTAGCCCCTTATCGCCGTTGGGTCCTTTAGGTTGAGAATTTCCACCAGGTCCCTTGCCACCTTCAGGTCCTTTTCTTGTTGCCCTTCATTCCTTTCTCGCCGCTTAGCCCTTTATCGCCATTAGGTCCTTTAGGTTGAGAATTTCCACCAGGTCCCTTGCCACCTTTAGGTCCTTTTTCACCAACAGGTCCTTTGTTGCCCTTCATTCCTTTCTCGCCGCTTAGCCCTTTATCGCCGTTAGGTCCTTTAGGTTGAGAATTTCCACCAGGTCCCTTGCCACCTTCAGGTCCTTTGTTGCCCTTCATTCCTTTCTCGCCGCTTTGCCCTTTATCGCCATTAGGTCCTTTAGGTTGAGAATTTCCACCAGGTCCCTTGCCACCTTTAGGTCCTTTATCACCAACAGGTCCTTTGTTGCCCTTCATTCCTTTCTCGCCGCTTAGCCCTTTATCGCCATTAGGTCCTTTAGGTTGAGAATTTCCACCAGGTCCCTTGCCGCCTTCAGGTCCTTTTTCAGTCTGTTGCCCTTCATTCCTTTCTCGCCGCTTTGCCCTTTATCGCCATTAGGTCCTTTAGGTTGAGAATTTCCACCAGGTCCCTTGCCACCTTTAGGTCCTTTATCACCAACAGTTCCTTTGTTGCCCTTCATTCCTTTCTCGCCGCTTTGCCCTTTATCGCCATTAGGTCCTTTAGGTTGAGAATTTCCACCAGGTCCCTTGCCACCTTTAGGTCCTTTATCACCAACAGGTCCTTTGTTGCCCTTCATTCCTTTCTCGCCGCTTAGCCCTTTATCGCCATTAGGTCCTTTAGGTTGAGAATTTCCACCAGGTCCCTTGCCACCTTCAGGTCCTTTATCACCAACAGGTCCTTTGTTGCCCTTCACTCCTTTCTCGCCGCTTTGCCCTTTATCGCCATTAGGTCCTTTAGGTTGAGAATTTCCACCAGGTCCCTTGCCACCTTCAGGTCCTTTATCACCAACAGGTCCTTTGTTGCCCTTCATTCCTTTCTCGCCGCTTAGCCCTTTATCGCCATTAGGTCCTTTAGGTTGAGAATTTCCACCAGGTCCCTTGCCACCTTCAGGTCCTTTATCACCAACAGGTCCTTTGTTGCCCTTCATTCCTTTCTCGCCGCTTTGCCCTTTATCGCCATTAGGTCCTTTAGGTTGAGAATTTCCACCAGGTCCCTTGCCACCTTTAGGTCCTTTTTCACCAACAGGTCCTTTGTTGCCCTTCATTCCTTTCTCGCCGCTTAGCCCTTTATCGCCATTAGGTCCTTTAGGTTGAGAATTTCCACCAGGTCCCTTGCCACCTTCAGGTCCTTTTTCACCAACAGGTCCTTTGTTGCCCTTCATTCCTTTCTCGCCGCTTAGCCCTTTATCGCCATTAGGTCCTTTAGGTTGAGAATTTCCACCAGGTCCCTTGCCACCTTCAGGTCCTTTTTCACCAACAGGTCCTTTGTTGCCCTTCATTCCTTTCTCGCCGCTTAGCCCTTTATCGCCATTAGGTCCTTTAGGTTGAGAATTTCCACCAGGTCCCTTGCCACCTTTAGGTCCTTTATCACCAACAGATCCTTTGTTGCCCTTCATTCCTTTCTCGCCGCTTTGCCCTTTATCGCCATTAGGTCCTTTAGGTTGAGAATTTCCACCAGGTCCCTTGCCACCTTTAGGTCCTTTATCACCAACAGGTCCTTTGTTGCCCTTCATTCCTTTCTCGCCGCTTAGCCCTTTATCGCCATTAGGTCCTTTAGGTTTAGGATTTTCACCAGGTCCTTTGTCACCTCCGGGTTCTTTGTTGCCTCCAGTATTTCCGCCGGGGCTGGTTTGATATCCTTTTCTCTTTTTTCTTCTTCCCGAGTTTCCTTTGCGTCGACGTCGCTTTGTTTTACGTGACGAATTACCAGAACCACCATTGGAATTACCGGATCCACCTTTGAAAATTAAGTTTATTTTGTAATAAGGTGTACATTTGTGCATTAAAACAGTATGATTTCTTATTTTCATGCGTATACTGCGGAATAAAACGTTTGAACAAAACCAATCACACTGGCATTGATAGTTTACTTTTAATTTTAACTAATATGCAATATTGCGATTACATTCAAATGTTGTTTTTTTATACTTATTTTACCTCATTATTTGCAATGTTTTGTGAAAGATAGTGAAACAAATAAAGCGATGATTTAAAATTCAATAAGCAGAATATTTTGTAAATATGTCTTTTTAATATTACTGACAATAGTATATTACCATTTGCCTGTGCATTAGAAATTGATGTAGCAATTGCATCACTTCTGGCCTGTCCAGTGCCTGGAAATATGTGACATAATCTTTAAATACATGTCGTTATTTGAATAATATTCATTTTAAATATCTATTATATTGAGTATAGTTATACATAGGCTGCACTTAAAGTATCGGGAATGGAATATTTCCACTGTTCCTGTCATATTAAAATCTTTTTAATTAAAAACTCCTTGGTTTTAAATATCAAATACCATTTATTTATTTAAAAAAAGATTCTCGGTCTTGTCACAAGGTTTTGTCAAACTTGTTTAGTCGTTGAGAAAATGGTCAATTACTAGAGGAAATTCAAGAGCGATGATTTATTATGACTTTCGAAGTGTTTTAACACAAATCAGTGTGTTGACCGGATGATTCCTGCTTTTGGTGATGAAGCCCCATCCAAAACCACAATTCATCGCTGGTTTGCTGAATTTCAACGTGGACGTGTCAAGCTCAGCGATGATTCCCGTCAAGGTCGTCCAAAAACTGCAGTCACCCAAGAAAACGTTGATGCTGTGCGTAAGCTGATTGTGTAAGATCAACATGTGACATACCGCAAAATTCAGGCAACTAGACATTGGCATGAGTTAAATACAAATAATCTTGCATGAACAATTGGGTGTAAAAAAGTTGTTTTCCCGATGGATACCGTATTCGCTCTGTGAAGAGCAAAAAGCGGCTCGCGTTACTTTGTGAGTCAGAACTCTCGAAAGATTCCACGCAGGATCCTCAAATGTTGTATACAACATCGATCGAATCAGGTGACGAATCCTGGATATATGCATACGAACCCGAAACAAAAAACCAGTCACGAGTTTGGGTGTTCGAAAATGAGTTAAAGCCAACAAAAATTGTTCGTTCACGCAGTGTTGCAAAAAAAAGTGGTGGCCGCGTTTGTCTCCAAAACCGGCCATGTTACTATTCCTCTTGAGAGACAAAGAACGGTTAATGCAGAATGGTATGCTAGCATTTGTTTGCCACAGGTCGTTTCTGAACTCCGTAAAGAGAACTGCAATCGCCGCATCATCCTCCATCACGACAATGCGAGTTCTCACACCGCACACAGAACAAAAGAGTTTTTAGAGCAAGAAAACATAGAATTATTAGACAATCTGCCGTACAGCCCCGACATAAGCCTCAACGATTTCTATACTTTCCCTAAAATAAAGAATAAATTGCGTGGACAGAGATTTTCATCACCTGAAGAAGCTGTGAACGCCTACAAAACGGCCATTTTGGAGACCCCAACTTCCGAATGGAATGGTTGCTTCAATGATTGGTTCAATCGTATGGAAAAATGTGTCAAATTTCTCGGAGAATACTTCGAAAAGCAATAAATACATTTTTAAATAGTAATATTGTATCACTTCCTTGATTCCCAAAATTATCAGTGCCGTAAATGTGAATTCTGACTTAAGTAGCATAAGCAGTTGGGCAAAATCCTTTGGTTCTCTTGGTAATCCTGTTAAATCCCAAGTTATTATTATTGGCAGCTCACGTATGCATAACCTATTAGATCGTTCGAAGACCCCAACAATAACTTACGATAATACTCAGATTCCACATCCAGAGACTGCCGAGAACTTAGATGTTATCAGATAATAATTTTCTTGGGTTGCTCCCATGAATATGATTTACAGAAAGGTGAACTACTCTTTTCAATCTCTCAAGCGCCTCCAAGTGTTTTCTTTTTAAACACCAAGATAACCTTACCATTGACTACTGATAACCAGTAGTACCTTATCATTGACTACTAATAACCAGTAGTCAACAAGAGGAAGAAGAAGTGCTTGACTTCTTTTTCCTCTTATTAATTACGCTGATGTCAATTTTCTGGATGTTTCAGAGGAACTGTTCAACAAACTCGAACGCCTTCAAAATTTGTGTATACGTTCTGTTTTTGGTCTTCGTAAGTTTGGTCATGTTTCAGAGTACAGAGCTCAATTAAAATGGCTTTCTATCCGATGACGTCAAGAGTTACATGTGATATTACTTCTTTACTTTTAACTCTTTAATTCTCTTGCACCTCCACACCTCTCTTTTTGAGTATATTATATCTCGTGAAACTCAGTGCCGGTCCACCAAATAGTTGCATACTTCTCAAAATTCCTTTGCATTTCTCAAGTCCATGTGGTGGATCCTTTACTGTAAGGGTGGTCAAGTTATAGATCTCACTCCCACGTGACATACATGCTAGTTCTTTTCTAGTTATATTTCGGAATAGAGTAAAGAAATATTATCTATCAACATAATTATAAATATACATACAATTTTTGTATTTATAAGTATATTTGTGTGTATGATAAATGTATAATTAATAAAACTTATAAAAGAAAATATGCTTATATTTATACACAAATATGTTAATTGTTAACTATAACGTATAGCCAATTTCTATTAATTTGTGTTTTGTTAAATATTAAGTACGCACGATGCTACCTACTTGCTTAACATAGAAAACAATTCCTCTCTACTAAAGGATTTGCTGGAAGAAAACTTTTATTCGGGTTAAGCTCGCCTTTGGACATCCATTTAAAATATTTAAAATTTGTAACTAACTTATAGTGTGTACAATAATTATTAAAAAATGATAATAATGATAACAATTAGTTGCAGGGAGAGAACTTTTAAGTTTTTTTTTGAACAGGAAATAAATAAAACATTATAAAATAAATAGAATATAATATTGGTTTAAAACAAAGCAATTAACAAGGCGAGACACACAGATAATCAATCCGTGCAGTGGTTTTCTATTTTTAAGTTTTGCTAAATAATGGGACGAGACGCCAAACGTGCATCAGTAATAGATATTTCAACAACTAATACTGTAATAACCTAGTAAAATCCACTGCTGGACATAGGCTTTACCTCATAGGAAAAATATTGCCTCACAGGACGAATATTTGCCATAGTTCCTAATTTGTTTTCCTCTGTCTTCTCTTACTATATCGACGGGATGATATGGGGTAGTGGATATTCTTTCACCGCCACTACACGGTAAATAACAACTAATGAACTTCAAGACCTATTATAATTTTGGAATTACCGCCATTATTGTCTGCTTAAGTTTCTTTCATCAGGATGCATAGCATCAAGTTATACCGTTAGCTCATGGCCATACTCTTATTCGATATTACAAAATTACCTACGGCTGGCTCAGGAAGGTATCAAATTTGATACCAAATACTGCCCTATGAAAAAATATTTTTTTGTTTTAAACGAAACCAAAGACAGTATGCAATGAATAATATAGTAAAAGACAAAGATATGCTCTTTTATTTTAAACCATAACCTGGCAATGTTTCTTAGAAAAAAAAAAGAAATCACTCTGAACTTTCGGTGTTCCACGTGTTTGTCGCATTGCAGAAGGTGCTCCGTCTTTTTTATAGAATTTTATATTTGTATCTAGACTAAAAACTAAAGTATTACACTGTTTTGTATTCCTTGTAATATAGTAAACACGTAGTGCCAAAAGTACTCCGAAATCAAGAAGGCCCTTGGCGGTTGGGTCAAAAATGTGTTATTTTTCCAATTCTCATTTTTTTATTAGTGTAAAATGTAACTAAAAATAGTTTTATAACATATTTCAAATAACTTGACGTTGTATTTATTTCAAATTCACACAAATATATATTTGAAATATTGTTCGAAATGTCATACAGATAAATATTATCATTTTTTTATATTTTTTATATTTTGGTATGATTAACGAATAGAACCACATAAAACATAAAAATATACATATTTCCAAACATTTCATATAAATTTCTCCAAAACAAGTGTAGAATTCAAATTAGTAGTAATTTGGCACTAAAAGTTAAGTATATACTACTACTATGCTATAAAGGGTAATTTATGTATTTTATTACAATTTCTAGCAACCAAAAATAATTTATTCGATAGTTTATACATTCAACAAGAATTCCTGTACGTTTTATCCATAAATATTGTCTCAATGTGAAAATATGGCAAAATTTGCAAGTTAGCAAAAAATTTGCAATTCCCGCCATTCGCGTCGCGAGCAAACAGCTTTGAAAAAAAAGACAATTACGCTCTACCTTGTATTTGTATTTAGTAATTATGCAAAATAATTACATAAGAAGTAGTGATAAAGTTGTGAAACGTTCAGTACTGCTATAGCCATTACGCCTGCCAAAAATTTAGATTTTGGCAAATTTTTTTCTCTATTGCTGAGGATCACATCCAGCATAGATCTGTTCAAGATCTGCTGATGGGAGTACGAGTAAAATATATAACCAACCTGGTAACATAGAGCAGCGTCCAGGCTTTTAAATATATGGCACAACTGACAAACGTGCAATTATAGATACTCCTTCATATAACGGGTGAGGTCTATGAATTTCACTCACTGTTGAAGGTGATAATATGTAAAATAGTATTGGATAACTTTTACCTGACGCAATGGCATTTGCTATTGAGTTCGCTCCACTATTTCCCGAACCTAGTGCTACGAGAAAAACATACAAATAAAAATAAAAATTATAGTCTGAAGAAAAAAAAATCTTCATGGATACTCCGTTATTTTTAATGTTTTACAACCGATAATAATAATGGTAGGAAGATGCTATAACCCAAAGACACATTACATGTATCTCTTTCCGATAAAGAAACCCCTCAAGATTGAGATTGAATACTTTTGTTACCAAGTTACCAAGTAAATGGTGCTCCGGTTCTCGACACTTACCATACGAAACATTGTAACATTATGTTGCTATTTCACTCTGCAAATACATGATACCTCCCAAGTCAAGCCAATTTATTCACCTTGCAGCCATAGTTTAGATGCATCTTAGCTCTACCACGTAAAAATGTCTGAAAGAGCTTGAAATATAGTAGTAATATTAGTAGTAATTTATTTACCTTGAGCGATACTCAGGGCAGCTGCGTTTGCATTTCCGCCTCCGTTGGCTGTAATTTATTGAAATTATTATCTCTTACGGAGAATTATACTAATAAAGATAAAAAATTATTTACACATCATATAGGTTACAAGTACCTTTTGCCAGACTTTGAGCATTAGCATTTGCATTTCCGCCATTCTGGCCACCTCCGATTGCTATAACATTGTTATTGTAACTTTTAATGTACATTAAAATTAATTATGTTTGCTAGAAATATCGCGAAACAGATTGTCCATAAAATACAACAACATTTTTTCAGTGCATGTTACTAAGTTTCGTAATGCAGATAATATTCACAAACAGGAAGGTATAAGTATACTTTCTCGTAAGTTTATAAAAACGTAAAGGTAAAAAATGCTTACTGTGTTTTCAAATTAGAACCTCATCTGCACTTTTCAGATAAACTATATATTAAAAAGTCTAAGAATTTCCTGAACGCCAAAACCAAATTTCAAAAATGGGTATTGTGGAGCAGTGTCACCAAAGCTATCAGTATCAGTAATATCAGTTCTTTGCTCAACAACACAGCCTGGTAATTGTGAGCAAATTTTCCGAGATATGTGATTGGTCAGGTGTCATTTGGTGTCAGTTGGTGATTTCCGGGATTGTTTATCTTTTAAAATCAACATACCCATAAGGATGAGTGGCACTTTGTGCTAATGAATATTATTCTCATTGCCTTCTTTTATTACTTCACTTATCCTTACAACTTTAAT
This sequence comes from Parnassius apollo, assembly GCA_907164705.1. Taxonomy (NCBI): domain Eukaryota; kingdom Metazoa; phylum Arthropoda; class Insecta; order Lepidoptera; family Papilionidae; genus Parnassius; species Parnassius apollo. The sequence goes on along the minus strand of CAJQZP010000643.1, from coordinate 2,640,718 downwards.
ATTGTTAACAAATAAATATATTTCAACATATGTATTATTAAATTAGCATAGCTCAATTTCTGAAGAATAACTTGTGTTGCACTTAGAGCCTTAATAGTAACAGTTCCCCCGTTTTCACCATATTCACTTGTTATAGAACTTATCATTTATAGTCATATACATTTTTTTGTATTTTTAGAAAATAATAACAATAATTTACCCTGTGCGATACTTTGAGCAAGTGCAGCTGCATTTCCAGTCCCATTTGCTGCAAGAGAAATACGTTATTTTTAAATATGTTACGTAGGTTCATTGCGTAAGCACCACCACCTATATCCATCGACCTTTGCATATTTTTCTTGATTTTGATTTCTAGCGGGAGATTCTCTTATGCTACGCTTGCCAGTACGATGCTGCATCAAGACACTTTTTTCTCCATTGGTTATCAGTTTTTCGAGCTATACTCGACTATTTCACTGCGCCGTTTAGTGACGGCCTAAAGGAAACCAACCCTTTAACCCATACCATCCCATGTGTGTTGTAAGACCTAGCAGAAGAGGACTGAAATAGAAAATGGTGAGCTGCATGTTTTTGATAATAATTAAAAAAATTAAATACTGCTATTGGTAATCGGGTAGCCAATCGTGACAACCATGAAAAATTGCTCTTGTTATTCTGCGGATTTCCTCGTAATAAACGTTTTCACGCAGAGTAACTTAGAGGATAGCTCCACGAGTGGCTTTAAGCTTTCCCATGTTGATGGATGATTCATCACGGGCTACACGTTAAAATTATTAGTTCAACAATATTTTATGTTTGATATATCATTACTCAAAATCAATATCCTGATTATTAACTTAACACAAATATCCTTAGGTGAACTGTGTTCACTGCCATCATGTCTTTTAATCTAAATATATCACTATTGCTTAAATCGTTTGAGAAATTTGTTTTAGTTACAATCTATAAACACCCTACAGGGCTTAGACTCTTCGACGCTTCGACGCGTAAAGGTTCAAGGAGCAATTGAATCATCAAATTTGTTTTAATCTATTGGACAATTTTTAAGATATTTTCTCTGACCGTCTACAAATATTGCTAGAAATTGGTGGCAAAGACAACAACATCAGTCATTGGTTATGATTTAGAATACAAGAAACTACCGTTTTTGAGGAATAAGACTGATAGAATGCGTTGTTAACAGTAAAACGGGTATCCGGTTGTCGGCATTATCATCCGAAACACAGCAGCAATATGTTGCTTTTTCTCACTTATATACTGTTCAGACGTAGTATTTCCAGGGTTGAGCCGACTCATTCGTATTGAAGCCATAACTCAGCTGTATCGTGGCTCTACCACGTAAAATTATCGGAGTGAACTTGAATAAATGGGTGCGTTTGGCAGAAAAAAGCGCTAGCAAGCGCTTGTAAACAAAATGGCGATCGTAAGCGGTAACCGCTGTCAAATCGTAAGTAGCTATTTTCCTCCAGGACACGATGTTAGTTTTAACCGGGGAATCTAACCTAATTTAAATATATGTTTGCAAAGTATTCATATTAAAAACTTACCAATCATGAATTTTAATAACATGTATATGTCTATTCATGTCATTATATTACTTAAAACTAATATTGCTCAAAACAACTTATAAACTCTACTTCAAAATAAACAAATTAAATAAGCAAAATGGCGGATTGTGTCAGCGCTACCGAAGTAGCAATCGTGTCCTGGCCGAAAACTATTTCAGCGCTTATAATCGCTTGCTAGCGCTTTTTTCTGCCAAACGCACCCATTGTATGTATTTACGTTGTGCGATACTCTGAGCAGCAGCGTTTGCATTTCCATTTCCGTTAGCTATAATTTATAAAAAATATCTTACATAGAATCATACTGATAAAATTACAAAATAATTATTATAGTTAATTTATTATAACGAATATCAAGGCCTTACTTACATCTAAGACTTATAAGAATATGTTTGGTTGGTGTAAAGTTTTTGTAAAAAAGTAGTAGTATTAAAAGTAAATACAAGATAAATCACAATACTGGCAGAGCACACACACAATAACTTTAACTTGTATGAAGTAGATATACTAATTTATTCCTTGATATTCGTTATAATGCCCTTGAGCCTTACCGTAGGAATTTGAATATATGTCATATTAATGCACAAAGTGTTCCAGCTCACTTTTCAGATCTTCTTGCAACTTTCGAAAACAGTCTTATTCATGCCTGTCTCATATCAGAATCATTTCTTAAACCTAGCTTACCATCTACTTTGTTTAGACTTCCGGGCTATCATCTCATCAGGAATGACAGATTAAACAAGGGTAGCGGAGGTGTTGCCATATACCTGCGGTCAGACATACCATACACAATCGTTTTCAGATCGCCCGAGGTTTACTCTAAATCATTGGAATACATTCTCATTGAAATAATGGTATGCAACACCTTTCTTACTAGGAACATTTTATGCACCTCCTTCTGTAAATTATTTCAATGAATTGGAACAGCTGATTGAGTTGCATCTCCCAAACTCAATTTTCATGGGTGACTTTAACACCTGCCGTATTTGAAATGATGCTAGATCGAATAAGCTTAAACGCTTAAGTACATCAAGCAATATTAAAATTCTTGACCTCGAATCTACCTATCACGTCAATAACACTAACTCTTTACTGGATTTAATCCTTACATCTGATCCTGATCGTATATCTCTACATGGTCAATTTGTGGCTCCTGGATTTTCCCATCATGATCTAATTTTCGCATCATATGCTCTTAAATCCAATAAATCATCTCCCAAAATTATGTTTCAGCGTAACCTTGTCCGTATGAATCGCCAGCTATTAAGTTATGAGATACGCAATGCTAATTGGGCAGACTTTTATAACACTAATAATATTGACAATAAACTGCAGTTACTCAATAACATTTTAACAAAAGCTTGTGACAAAGTAGCGCCTTTAAGACCTGTAAAAATGAAAAGGCCACCAGCACCTTGGTTAACGCCATATATTCGATCTCTTATGGCACGTAGGGACCGCCTTAAAAGAAAACATAAACGTTCGCCCAGTGATGAGAACTGGGAAAGATTTTAAAAAGCACGAAATCGCTGAAACCAGGTGATACGAAATACCAAACGCCGACATATTCACAATACTATTGAGACTTGCACAACCCAGAATTTATGGAAGTTTTTGCGCAGCCTAGGCTTTGGTAAAAGCAAACAGACTGTTAGTCAGTCCCTTGATTTAACAGCGCTCAACTCAACAAACACTTTTGCTCTTTACCAGTTTCGTTGGACTCAACAGTCAAAAGCGATACTATTAAAGATATAACTTGTTTCCCTTTACCATGTTGTACTCCTTTCTGTTTTGAACCAGTGACTGATAATGAAGTAAAAAATATTGCATCCGTCATATCCAGCAAAGTTGTTGGCCCAGATAATATTAGACGTGACATGGTTTTGCCGATTTTGGACCAAATAGTTTCGCATATCACTCACCTAATAAATTTCTCCTTTGCCTCCAGTAACTTCCCTACCAAGTGGAAAGAAGCGTTCCTGATTCCAATCCAAGTTCCCAAAAATAGCTCTCCTGCTAATTTCAGCCACTATAGGCCAATATCTATCCTCTCCTTCTTCTCCAAAATTCTTGAAAAGGTTGTTCATGGCCAACTCTCAAAATTTCTAAACAAACACAACCTCTTTAATCCTTTTCAGTCTGGTTTCCGATCTCTGCACAGTACTTCCACGGCCTTAATTAAAATAACTGTTGATATCCGCTTCGCGATATTTGGATAATCGTCAACTTACTCTTCTTGTCCTTCTGGACTTCAGTAACGCCTTTAACTGTGTTGAATATGACATCCTTACAATTATGAAATCTATTTAAGCAGTTCTACAATGGTTCAGTTCCTATCTTCGGGGACGCCGGCAACGCATACGTGTTGATGATAAGTTCTCCGATTGGTGTAACGTTGTTGCTGGTGTTCCTCAAAGCGGTGTTTTATCTGCGTTGCTTTTTTCTGTGTTTATCAATGCACTTGTTTCCGTAATAAATTTCAGCAAGTATCACCTGTACGTAGATGATGTCCAGCTGTATCAGCATTTTAGTTTAAATGACCTAAATTCACCTGTTGACAGAATGAATTCTGATCTTGCTGCAGTTCATCAGTGGGCAAGATGTCATGGGCTAATATTAAATCCTGCCAAAACACAGGTTATAATCATAGGGAGCAGAAAAATTACATGGCGACTTGACTATCAATATCTACCTAAGGTCAATCTAAACGGTGTAATTTAGAATATTTTAGGCAGGTTAAGAACCTTGGCTTAATTTTGGCTGACGATCTAAGTAGGGTGCTACAGGTTAATGAGGTCAGGAGACGTATTTTTGGAATTATGCATTCATTAAAGCTCTGGCAAAAGTTTATTCCTCAGACGGCCAAGGTTACGCTAGTCAACTCTCTGTTGCTTCCTATTTTTGATTATGCTTAGCAAACTCGACCGTCTGCTCAATCTGTGCATACGCTATATTTTTGGCCTGCGCAAGTTTGATCATATATCACAATTTCGCTCAAGACTTAAGTGGCTCGACATCCGTTTTCGCCGGAACACACACCTTCTAACCACTTTGTATAGTATTCTTCACAATCCTTGTTCTCCAGTTTATCTAAAAGAGCGTTTTTCATATTTAAGCTTATCCCGTTCGATGACCAAGAAAACTCTAACTATTCCGATGCATAAATCTGCATACTTTTCGGATTCCTTCACGGTATTATCAATTACACTTTGAAATAACCTTCCACGAGATTTAAAAGATGCTCCTTCAATAAATACATTTAAACGTAAGCTTGAGGCATATTATTTAAAATTACTTGATTAATTTTATTGATTATGTTTATTATAATTTCGTGTACTATATTGTATGTTTTATTGGTTTAGTATATATTTTATTTAAATATATATGTATGTATATATATGTATGTGTTGTATATATATATATATATATATATATATATATATATGTTGTATATATATATATATATATACATATATAGACTAACATATACATAATATTATATAATGTGTTTTGAATAGTATGAATAAATAAGTTAGTTTTTCTTTCTCTCGCGGCTCTACCCATAGCTCTCACCACACTACTAAAGGTTAGCTGGCAGAGAATGCCTTTTCGGCATTAAGTTCGCCTTTGTACCAAATTGTTTTGTTTGAGTGCAATAAAGAATTTTCTATCTATCTAATTTAAATGGGACACCAGCTTCATATTTTATATTTCAGCTGTAGAGATATGTATGAGAGTACAAACAACCATAATTACAATATATAAAACTATATGATTGTCAAATTTAAGAATCATTTATCAATAGTAGTTAAATTTTTTGTTTAAGACCCAAACGATAAAATGTATTGAGATTTCCGCGTCACAATATTATTTATTTATTTATTCACAAATTGCGTTACATGTGACTTAGAGACTAAACAAAACATGCAAGTTCTAACAATCACGTGCACATCGAAAGGCATAGCAATGAACAGGAGAGGGGCAGACACTTAAAAATTCTTTTCCTCAATGAATTCATTAATTGAATAATAACTTTTTTTAATAAGTATCTCTTTAAAAGATCTTATGAATTTATTAATATTTGTTTCGGCTTTTATGTATTCCGGCAATGTCTATAATGTCTCATAGAGATGTTAATTGTATTATAACCTTGTTTGCACTTTATATGAACTTATTTGTTGGGTGCAGATGAATATCAGTTTCTAGAATATTATAGTGAAAAAAGTGGATTCGTCTTACCTTCTTCCGTTGCAAACTAACCGAACTAGTAACTGATCTGGTAGTGGTAACTAATGTCTCCATGTACGGGGCATTAATTATGGCACCCAATATTATTAATAAAAACTCTGGACAATCTCATAAACTACACTATTTTATCGAAAAGTTTACATTATCTCAGTTCTATCTCGTTCAATTATTTATAACGATCCCTAATTAATCTTTATGTTATTCAAATTACACACGAATTCATTTAAATTATGGTTAACTGTGATCTCGTAAGAGAATACCACCAAATTTTTACATAACTTACATTTTATTTTTTAAATTTATTACTCATTGGTTAAAATTTCATATAGGCTTATCTAATTTTAACTAAATAATTAATACTTTAAAAATACCTATAGCTGTACTTTGAGCGGCTGCAGTTGCATTTCCGCCACCCCCACCTCCCCCTGTTCCCGTACCTACAAATTTAAAATATTAAATTTAACATTCGTGACATTATTTTTCTTCTTTGATGAAGTTGAATGTAGTTGTAAAAGAAATATATTGGCGTTATTATGTTGACCAATTCGTGGAGAATTTTATAAGTATAGGTGCTGTGACAGCCAAATGTAATATACTTAATTATTTAAGCAAAGACCACAAAATCAACAGTCATTTTGTGGCTTTACCAAGATAAGAAACAGTAAGATGCATTATTACCAATGATAAACGAATAAGAAAAAGCCTTAATATTAAAACAATAATTAAAAAAAACCAACAATGTGCGATAAGTTTATCGAAAAGAAATAATGTTTATACCATATTATGTGACTTCCACAATTATGACGAATCCAACTAAATCTCCATATGTTAAATTCCATCAAGCCGGTTTAGACCACAGTGCTCCACAGAATGGACATAATCTCTAAAAAAAATCTTCTTTCTCTTACAAAATATTAATAATTATAATTTATATAATTTTAAGTGTATATTGGGCCAATCGTAAGAGGACTTTGCTATTAAGCTTATCTCCAATGTTTTACAGTTAACACTACGGTGTTCATTAGTATTGAATCAGGAAAATCAAAATATTTGAATATGTTTGTAACCTTTGTGGAAAGACAACTTTAAATTTTTACGTAAAATACAAAATACATAATATACAGAAACATAAAGAAAAATTCTTTACTATTTAATAACTATTTCACATATTTACTTACAAAAACTAGGCGGAGAGAGGGAAAAAAAATATTGTGTTTAGACTCCCACCTGACCCCGAGTCCTCATATGAACCTTCATTTGACTCCGAATTTCCCGAGTATTCTTCCGAACTATTTGAGTCTTCATCTGAATAATAATCGTAACGTTCGCTTGATCCCGAGTTTTCACGTGTGTCGTATTTTTCACTCGCAGATTCTCCTATTTATAATATGAAATTATTTTGTTTTGTAACATAATAATAAAAAAAGTAATTTATGTTTAACCTCAAATAAGCTTTATAAATATCTTTGTATTTAATGTTTAAATAAATAATGTCCTGTAATAGAACAAATATTTTATGATATTTGAACTTTATAGGAATTAAGGAAAATATAAGTTAAAATGTAAAATATGTTTACCACCGTCTATGTTTGTTCCACCTTCATTTTGAGATCCTTCAAGAGGGTGTGAAGGAAAATCTCTAATAAAGGTTTCTAGGTTATGCGGTTTATATATATATATATATATATATATATATATATATATTTAAATACATTTCTAAAATATAGGACGAATGGATATATAATATCGGAGAGGTTCAAACCGAGTTTGATCTACGTCAGCACGAATCAAATTGTTAATTGCAATTTTAAGGTCTAATTTACCACTCGCTAATCACATGGTAAGTACGATACAGGTTGATGAAAACATCGTGAGGAAATCAGAATTTTTTTTATAGAAGAGGGGGCAAACGAAGCAGCATAACTGAAGACTGAAAATATTTCGTTAGACATCTGAAGTCCGTCGAAACATAATGGTGAGGTACGGTGGACTAATTAACTCCATATAGTTCTTTAAATGAGAGGAAGTCTGTGCCCAGCGATGAGACGTATTTAGGCTGTTAATTATTCACATTATTATAACAAGTCAACTGCTAAATTCTATCCTACCGTCAATAATCAAAATCTTGGATGTCTAATCAAGTTGTAGGTAACATTGACATAACTAGCTCGATTTTTAGCTCATCACTTGCAATATCCACCTTGTACTTTTGATAAGTATTAATTATAAGTATAAAATATTTATTAAAAGATGTGTCCTAGTTTTGCGAATACTGGTTTGCCAATTCGTGTCGTCTTTTTTACAAAAAAGAATATTTTTATCCAATTTAGAATTCAAGAATACTTAATGAAAGTAATTTATGATTTTACAACTGGTTCGAGAAAAATATCTGTCCTGTGAAAAACCACCAGATAACTAACTTAAAACATAACCAGATAGACACTTGGCAGAAAACAAGCCGTATCACCAAATGAAGTAAATAATGGCAACAACCAAATAATAAAAAGTATAATTACATTTAAATTAATTTTAAATTCCCAAAGGTTTTTCAGCTTTCATTTAATTTCTTTTTGAAAAGCTTATTTGTAAAAATATAAAATAAATCGTTCTTTTTTCCTTTATAAGTCTATAAGCAGAAAATGTTCCCATTTTAATAATTTGAAATTTACAAATAAAAAAGTGGGAATGCGGCAAATAAATGATCTTGACAATTAATCGTAAGTTTTCCGTGCTCTTACATAGCAAAAAAATCTAATTTAATCTTACAACTAATTAACCAAGGCATATTTAATTTGATTTAATAAGAATACGAAGACTTAAATTATGGGCAATTTTTTCCAAAATATGTAGGACAGATAATGAATACAGCAGTTGATTAACATAACACTATATAATAGAAAAAAAATATTACAGCAGCAGGAAATAGAGTATTAGAAATTATTCATAGAAGTAAAAAAATATACAAGAACATAATTACATATTAAAAACAGTCTTTACATATATTCAAAATTATATAGAGTTAAAAATCTCTTGACTGTGAGTAATAATACTTACCTGGTTCCTTTAATTTTGAACGTGTAGCTAATATAACGGAACTAAAAACTAATATAAAGAAAACTGTGAAATAAGTCTTCGGACCCATTTTCTGGGTTGTTAAGTTGTGGCATACGATTTTTAAAAGATGCTTTATATATGATTAAAGGTAATTAAATAATTACTATGTAATATTAAAGTTGATAATGATTTATTACTATGTCATGAATATTACACGTGGGGATATTTCGTGACGCTATTATAAATAATAAACATATTGTACAATAATAAAACTTTATTTATAATATCCACAGATTATTCAGTAATTGATTTTTCCTTTCTCTCTTCTTTTCTCCCTTTTAGTATTACTTAGAGCAAATTTACCTCAATATGGTATTACTTACTACTACAATATACTATATTATAATACATTATTGATTTTATGGGGTAGCTTTGACCGGAACTTCATTTAATATTAGAGGCAGTTTTTTGCCCTATCATGTTTTTTGTATTTATGTTATATCTTGTCATTTTTTAAATTTACTGTGCATAATATTGTTTATCACTACACTATACTAACATAATCGAAAAATTGATTAAATTTAAAAAAGTATTTAGTTGTTTTTTATGATTTTCTCTTGGGAAATTTCAATGAGAGGTCGAATATTTTATAAGCGGTCAACTTGTTTAATTTATTGAAATATTACGAGTACTTAGTCTCAAAGATCTGAATACAACCCACTGATACACTGTAAGATACAATCAGCAGGTCCGAAGTGTCCATTATAAGGAACGTTTAGAAAGAGAAACTGTTTAATCGTTAAATCAACAATGGCTTGCAACAGAGATGTGGATTATCAAAATACCGACCATAATAATGACAACTGTTTATAACACCTCTACAGAAAATAGATGAAATGATATTTTTAATAACAAAATGAGCTAAAATGTAGTTAATAGGTATCTAAACATAAAACGATAACACGAGAAAAGTTTGTCAGTTCTAGATAAACCAATGTAGATTGTTATCACTCCTATTACCGACATAAAATTGGCAGAATTCTATTTAGAGAAGTCATAGAGTAAAGAATAGGAAAAAGAATATAGATCAACAATATATACGTGGTAAAGCCGCACTGCGGTGTTATATAGTACGGACGGCTATTCGGGGGAAGGACCACTCTAGTACAGAATACTTGAGTGAAATAATGCTGTTAAGTTGCATATGATAAAATATAAAAAAAAATTTTTTTTTTTCCGGTCCCTCCGCCCCGAAACTACAAGACCAAGATACAACACCATAGGAAGACATCATAATTTTTCCCCTAGATCCTCGTATATAGACTTACGTGGCTGACCTGCTAGCTGTTCTTAATTTAAAGGTTAATTTTGATAGTAATAAAGATAAAAAGATAACTAAAATCGAAAGTTACAGTAGTCTAATGGCAGGGCGCGGACCGCGAACTCAAAAGGTCGTGGGCTCGAATCCGCCATTCGACTACTGGCGTGAACCAGTCGTAAGACAAGCAAATTAAGCTTACCACGAGTGGTTAAGGGGAATATTAGTAATGTTTATAGCATTGCTAATAAAAAAAAAAAACAAAAAAAATATGATAAAATCGGTCTTGATATATTTCCCCCTAAATCGGATTCGCATATTTGGCTCGAATTGGGGGCCGAAAAGAGGTTACAAATCTGGGCTTACCAACTCACTCAGGATAAGGTACAGTAGATTTCGGGGGATGGATTGATCTTACATCCTGACCTCTGAAACTGAGAAAGAGTCGTGAGAGAAGCACGATCTCACTCACCTTGTTCTCCGCGACTTTGTCGATAACGCACTGTAAATCCAGCGGTGATGCGGCTGAAGTGGAGAAGTGGAAGCAGTATTTTATTACGATGCTGTGTTTTTATTACCGTAGATTAATTAAAAATGTAATCCTAATTCGTAAAACGACGTTTTATACTAAGCATTGCTCTTCTGTCCTTGTCACCCCGTTATTTTGGATGAGAACGATTTCACATTTCAGTCCACCGCTGGACACTGGCCTCTTCCATTAATATGGAGTATCTTAGTGAAATGAATGGTGATCTTTTCACCAGATATCTTACACTTTAAGAAAGACGAGATACTTATGGCAGTCGGAGTATAAATAAACCAGAGGCCAAAGAATTATTTTGGTAATTTTACTTAGTAACATATGTACGATATTCTTAGAACGAAATAAGACCTATCGCACGGCAATCGATGGGAAACATATGGTTGGTAAAAAAATAACACACATTCAAAATCTAAATTTATTTCTTATTCGTTCAACTGCTTGTTAGTAAATTTAATTATACGCTTTATAAATATTTAATAATATACAGTGTGTAATAAGTTGAAGAACTGGTACGAAGTGCTACAAATCTGCAACAATATAAAAAATCTGTTAAATTACTACATACCAATTTAATTATGTGTAGATCCGGAAATTACAAGCATTTCTAAAGAGAATAGTATAATAATTTTTTAATCGATACAAATATACAAGCAATTCTTTTTAATATATTTTTACACTTATATAAACTTTATTACTTCCATCACTGGTTCGGCAGAAATCACCGTTGTTGCAATAATCATCAAGAAAACCAGTGAGATCTTGTTTTAAACAAAATCATACAATAAGAAATCAGATTGTAAAAACTAGTTAAAAATTATTCAAACAATAGCTTAGAAGCGATCACCTCATTCGCATGAATTATTTTCAACCATATAATCTTTTATTTTATAATAATCCTTTCATGAAGTCTTTTTTTAATATTAATTTAAATTTTGTGATTCAGTGACCTTGTGTATTTTCAGGAACATTGTTGTAGTAGTATATACATCGCATCATGAATGAATTACAGACTCTGTGGAGTCTAATATGACTGACTAGCTACCACACTACCACTACACACACCACACTAGAACACACAGTATGACTAGCTTGTGTTTGTTCCTGGTGTTTACAGAGTGTATGTACATCACTTTTTAATTAAAATTACTTTTGATTTTGCTTCTTAATATACTGAGAGGCGGCATTCTAGTTTTATACGTGGTAGAGCCATGTTGCAGTTATATTAGTAGTATAGTCGTAGCATGAATGGGTAGGCTCGACCGGGGAAGGACCACGCTCTCACGGAATACCAGCTTAAAATAGTAGCATAATGCTGCTGTGTTTCGTATGGTCAGTGTAGAGAACCGGTGACCCTTTTTACAGGAAACGAGGCATTCCATCTTGGTCCTCATGGGTGACAACGTACTACATTTTTATTCGTAATCGAGAATAGATGTAGATATTTATGGGCCACAGCAACCACTTACTATCAGGTGGACTATGTGCTCGTTTGCCACTCTATCCTATAAAAAAACTTAGTTTACGATATTACTTAGTCAAATTGAAAGAGTAAAAAATTAGGCTTGAAATAAAAAAATAAAAAACTTCTTTAAAAATTAAAAATAATATATAATAATACTTAATACAGGTTTCTGCATACACTATAGTACCGCATTAAGAAGATCTTATGTGGAAATAATATAATTCATTTTGGGTTTTTAAATCAGTTTTTACCTTTCATTAAAATTAAGTTTTTGTTATATTTTTTGTATATTAGTTTCTTTTGGAAGCTGGAATGACTAAGCAATAAAAATTAGGCTTCTCGGGTGTGGAGGGTTTCGTTCATTCATATTTTCTTTGAAAATTAAGTTATAGTTTTTATCACATATTTAAAAAAATATATCGTATTAAAATCTTGACCAACGAGGTCGCATAAAACTACAAACTTTATTGGAAATATGGCCTCTCTTGCACAGAACAAACAAAAAGATCAATGACTACTACCTTATTAACTTTTAACTTATGCAGAAGAAAATCATTTTATAGTTGATTTGAAATGTAATACCAATTTTCATCGAGACTGACTCTCGAGACTGATGAAATAAATCGCACTCTATAACCCCTCGTCTGTCCAAACGCCATATTCTGGCGTCTCAAATAATATGCGCATCTGTCAAACGCCATAATATGGCGTCGAGTGATAGCAAACTATTTGTAACATATATAAAATATATATAACATACATATATATAACATATATATCTGTTATGCATAATCTGATAGCTTATTTAATAACGTTTCCATTGATATATGATTTTAATATACTTACTTAGTATGTATATATATATATATATAAGAGCCGTGGTAGATCAGATGGTTAGCGCTCGCTGTAAATATAACAGAACGAGTAACCCGGGTTTGATCCCCGCCGGCACCAATGAAATTGTTAATTGCAATTTTAAGTGCTAATTTACAACGTGCTCGCCGGTGAAGGAAAACATCGTGAGGAAACCTGCATGTCTGAGGAATAAGAAAAACAATATTTCGAAGACATGTTGTGAAGTTCGCCAACACGCATTGGGGCAGCGCGGCGGACACTTCCTTGCCCTGAAACCCTCTCAGAAATGAGGGGAGGCCTGTGCCCAGCAGTGGGACGTATATAGGCTGTAACTTTACTTTTTTACTTTTATATACTTAGTATACTTGTTATATACTTAGTACTTCGGAAAGTGTTCGACAGATGCGCCATATTTGCCAAAACGACCCCGACATTCGAGTGGATATATAACGTAGCTGGATGCTACCATCTGCGTGAGATTATGTATAAAACAAAATTCACATTCTAGTATACTACACTTTTAGATTACAAGGTACAGTGAGACGACCACAGTATGTATAATCTAAAAGCTTTGAAATGAAAGAGTTGTAAATGGAAGAACAAAATAAGTAAAGCTGTGACAATATTCTTCGATACTGAAGTACATCTTAAAAGTAACTTACTATTGATCTAACTTGTAATATATTAACTCTGAGAAACTTACAGCGCTAAAAGTATTTAAGTTCATTGTACGGTAGCCATTAGCTGTCAATTGAAATGGTTTTTGAACTCGCACCATGAACATTAACATGATCTTTTTAGCTTCTGGACTTGCATTCGGCCAATCAGCAGAGTAAATTGATTCTGTCAATTCTTCACTCTGTAATTATGAAAATATCCAAATGAAACACTCAAGTATTTAGTTGTAGTATTGTTTTATAAACCTGATATATCTTGACATTAATAGTACATAACATAATGACATCTAAAGCACCTAATATTTATTTAACTTTAAAAATATCAAAATTATTTAAAAAAAATAAGTAATTTCGTATTAGTTATTGTTCAAATTACTTTCGGAAGAAATTAAGATAAGTAGAAATGTTAATCAGTCTTTAAAAAGTATTAATAATCAATTTTTTTTAAATTCAGAGAAGCAGCTGTCTAAAGAACCATTAAGTTTTTACGGAAAAAATATTGAAGCGGTATAATGGCTACCTCGTAAGAGGCAACAGAGGTAAATGAAATAGGGAAAGACCAGTAGCATTGCTTTGAAAACCCGCCAGCCAAGCATAGCATCTACGGCAAGTATCCCCCTATGAGACCTCTTATGGGGGCATTCGTCCTGCAGAGTACTTTTGATAGGCTTTAATTGTGAAGATGATAAAGATTTTTTTTGATAATTAATAAAATTGACAAATTTATTTTCTGGTCAATCAACAAAGTTTTACCAGTTTTACTATTCAATTCTCTCATTGTATGGGAATATAAAATCTGGTCAGCAGAAATTGGTAAAAAAATATAACTCTTAATGAGGTTGTGGATTGTCTGACGCTACTAACACTTTGCAAGATGACAGACACGAAAACATCATAACTAAATAAATAAATCTTCATGGAGATATCGTCATCCTATATAATTTTTGTTGTTGATGAATCTATCCATCTATCCGAATACAAACATAGTTATAACACTAAATTTGACAAATTTCTGATGTTATAGTTTTTCCTTGGTATAATATCTAAAGTAATAAAATGTTACTTTCAGAAAAATTTGTGGATTGACGTGAAAATATATCAGTTTTATTATTTTATGCGAAACTTAATCTTCACTGACAATTCATTTAGCCAACTTTATTTTCTTAAAGAAGTCCTAATGATTCTCAAGACAGTTTCCCTGTATCTGCTACGATTTAGGACTCCCCAAACTGTGCCATTTGAAAGAGAAGCACCGCAATTAATAATATGAATCACTATAACTATTACTATAGCCCATCACAAGTCCGCTGCTGAACCCATTGTGGTCCAACTACGGGTCGGTAGTAAATGGATGCAAGTGTATCAACTACCTGCAGGTTTCATCGGGTTGTCACTCCATATAGAGGGGATCATCCAAGAAAAATATAGTATTAAAATAACAGAAATAAATTTTTCTGTAAACTGCGGCTGACAACCCGCTTGCCAAGCGTGGCTACTACATAGACATCTAAATTCAACAATAGACTTTCGATAGGATGTAATTAACCATTTAATACAGAAAACATAATATATTCTAAAGCATCTGAGCAGGTATTATTAATATATATTATATATATATATATATATATATATATATATATATATATATATATTATTTCTATGATTAAAAGAAGAAAAAAAAGACGACAAAAGAGATATATAGGTATAAATCTTTTTCTTAAAAACGAAGTATACAGCTCGCTATTTCTAAAATAATTTGTAAGAAATGAACATAAAATTATAACATTTTTTATGATAAAATTAAACTAATTTTAATACTTACGTGATCACTTAAAACTTGACCAATAATACATTGATTGAAACTTTCTACAAGTAAAGACACGAAGAAAGAAAAATACCGAACAGACTGGTAAAAGTCATCCACCACCTGTAATATAAGTCGCCATTACTTTAAATAAATTTTAAGGATTTTTCTTTGGTTGTTTTGTTTAGTGGCCATAAAAAATATTCTATCCTAATTAAACATTTGAACTAATATCCAGGAAGAAATATTTGTCTTACCGTAAAAGTAAATGCTGTTAGACAAATAAAAACAGCACCAAGAGAGTAGTTCAGAAGCATTGCGTCACCTAAAACGTTGTCAAGTGATGATGATATTCTAAAAAATAAACTTTAATAAGTGCTCGTTTTTAAAATGATCGTTTTAAATTTATTATTGTATTATTAATACATGGTTTGTAAAAATAGATAAATTAATCTGTTGCTCGGACATCCTTTAAAGTAAATATATAACTGGGCCAGGATGTCCCGCCATTCCGCATAACATTTCTTAAAAGATTTCAAACTTTTAAATAGTATTTAAAATAGTCAAAACTTAAATATAAATAATAACAGAAACAGTGCTATTTTTACTTTTTAAATATTGCTTATTTCAAATAAGAGAACGATTTTTACTTAGCAAGGAAATGATGTCGTGCAATTATACGTTTTAACTGATGTAAAACCCGTTCATGAATTTTTTTAGAAGGCTGTCCACTTTGTAGATTTTTTACGTCTTCCGTGCTTATTATTTCTTCCATACTGTGTCCTAAAATTTTCAACTCCATACAAATAAATATGATGTATGTCGCTTGCATTATATTTGAAAACCCATAGACACAAACCACCAGTGCCGTCATGCAACTTTCCCATAAGTACGCACTCCAGTACCATTTAATTTTATCAAATGGGTACCACCCGTTAAAAGGATACAGATATTGTAAATCTTTACCCAACACTTTGTTTTCATACGTCATTACAAGGAACGGAAAAGAGTTGACCACAATTACAAGGGGCAATGTGTAATAAAATATAAATCTATTAACAACCCTACATATAAAACTATACTTCTTTACAACTTTTTGATGCGACTTTGAATTCATTGAAAAAACATTCCATAAATCATCACGAAAGTGACAAAATATTTGATTGTAAATTTCTCTATGTCTATGTATTTTAGCATATTTTATTGAAGCTATAACGCAGACCCCTAAATTTGGAGCAATGTTAATAATTTCAAACCAATCTTTAAAGCCAGTAAGACATAAAGTGAGAAATAACTGAATAGTTGTACAAATCACTAAAACGTTTATTATGAGAAAACCAATAAGTTGCTTTCTTGTCCGTCTTATAAAAGGTAAAAGGAAAATTTTAGAGCCCATTGTACACAGAAAGTCTAATTCAATTAAGATAAGACGCCGTATAGCGTGATATTTTAGTTCCATTTTAAAATTAAGAAAAGAAATATTAGTAATAAAAATGTATACAAATCTGCAATGTCACAGTTATGTTTCCTATAATGTGAGCGATCACTGAGTCAAAGAAAAGCTTTTGAAAAGGAAAGGAATGGGTGTGAACATTTTATACGACGACAAATGTTGGTTAAGCTGAATAATATTTTCTTTCTGTGGTTCTACGTAAAAAACCAGAATGTTTTTAAACATTAATTTATTTTTCTGAGGAGGAATTATGGACGAAATTTTTAATGTAGTTGATGTCGAAAAATCTGAATTCATACAAGAATGGAAGATATGTGGTTTGATGCACCTTGCCTGACCGTGCACAGCTATTAGAGTATTTTAATAAATGCTGCTGAACGTGCAGAAAAAAAATTACATTTAATTTATAAAAGCTAAGATAGAAAAGGTCAGTTTGGCGATGTTTTATTGTAATTTAACAACACGTAGTGACAATCAAGTATTCATTGTCTTCATCATCAGGAAGTTGCTGCTGTCTATCTCCTATAAAATTTTCCCCTGTCTCTTCTTGCGATATCTACAGGTTGATATCGGATAGTGGATCGTCATAATACCACGATGTTCCACCTTCGACACATTTCATCAGCGTCACTGGAACGCTTATACATCCGCGACCAGACCAGCGTCGACCGCACACTAGCGGCAGGTATATAGTATACACCTTCCTTCACGGTCTTCATCTTTTTGAGCTAATAGATTCCTTGAATCCATTAAGCGAAGACTATAGTCCCAAGGATCAGTCCCCAAGCTCAATCGACATTTCTGCCTTTCTGTCTTTGGCTACACCATTTCTCCTACGAAGGGTAGGTGGAGTATTTCGTAATATTAATTGATACTCTACTCACTTCGTGGCCACCCTATCGAAGCATCAGCAGTGCAGTTCCATCAGATTCTCTTAGAAAAGGGAGTGTATTTAAAATCTTACGTTTAGTATAAATAAGTCAGCCTAGTTAACTCTTGTCAGATTTTTACCTTAAATGAATTCTTTTTTTAGCTTCACCATAGGTGAGGAAAAACCTACTCTCTTATTTCTTTTATTATTTAGCTAAGCGAGAGTAAGGAGCTAAGGAGAGCTAAGGAGTTTTATGTTCAGCGTCGGAGCTTAAGAGCTGATGATAGAAATGATGACATTTAAAAACAACTTCTAATTTCTGCTGAATTTTTCTGGTTGTTCTTCGTACTGAGGAAAACACCATAAGGAGAATCGGTACTTAAGGGGTGACGATAGAAATGACGGCCTATAGAAACAACTTCTAACTTCTGCTTAGAACGACGCTGAATTCTTAGGATTGCCTCTCTTGTGGAAGAGAAAGTAGAAGTAAAGCGAAAAAAATTGGCAGCGTTATGCTGCTTGTTTTGATTAATATTCTTGGCAAGCATGGACTTTCACTAATTCGTGGTTTTACTGTGTGTGCGTGGCATTACTGTATGACAGTACGTTGGATTAAATAACTGTTTAGTTTGTAATCAAATAACAAAAAGGAAACATGCGGATCTCTAGTAATAAACAAATAGTTGATATGAATTCTGTCAATATCACATTAACATCTATCAATTAACCTCAGCAAAACTGAGCTTTATAATAACGTTCTAAAGGGCAAATTATTAAAGTATACCATAAGCATAAATTGACGAGATTGTAATTTAATATGGACGTAAATAGGTCAAGAAGCTCTTAGTTCTTGTGATCGCGTGTAATTTGCTCGCATTTTTCAAAGTTAAATCGCAGGAGGGCCGCTTCACAATGCCGTTTGAGACCTTTTGATGCATGACTAATATGGACATTAATCCGTCGAGAGCATGTCATCCACTTCACGCTAATGCAGGCACGGAGATGGTTTTCATACGGATTTAGATTTTCTTCGAATTATTTGTTTCAGTGCAAAGAGGAAATATTATTTTAAATAAGCCACTGCTAGTTTGAAGGAGAGCATTCTATCTAAGACCTTGTGACAACGCATCTGTACCCATCCTTGTTTGAAATGGGCTATATTCAGGTCTGATTTAGCTACTTATCATCAGGTGTTTAGCTCATTTGCTGGTTTAATATAATAAATATTAAATGGCTTTGTCGTCAGAATAGTATTAACCCTCTGACTGGCTGTTGCAAAACTAGAACCAACATTCGTATCGAATAAATCGAAGTAGGTCTTTCGGTCTATGCCGCTATTTATCTCTTTTGTTTAATACTTTGTTCGAACCTCCTTCCGATCTAATTCCATGACTGACGGGTGATGGGTAAGTATCTCTGATATCTCTTTGAACATGCGCGTACAGTCATTTACGTTACTATTATAATATATGTCGTGTCCAGCTGAAACTTAGCTTCTCGAAGTGTACAGAAGTTGTTCAGAGAATTGCCGCGGTTGAAACCGGACGTATATGATATAAAATAAAGCTAGTAAATAACATAGTTCCTGTAGATTGGGATTTGAGAATAGCGATACAGATTATGATGTTACTTAAATAAAGAATAAAATTGGCCAAATGCGTTGTCGGGCCATGCACAATGTTGAGGTAGACTTCCGTAGTCCCCCCCCCGAACGGGTTCCCGCCTTGTCGTGTCGGGGGGGGGGGGCGGCTTAGTAGCCGTGACTTGGTCACTCGCGGTGAACAAAGAGGAACCCACATAGCTGGCCCAAGGTGTAGGGCCGGTCCGAAGAGGCCACTCCGAGTGGGTTTGGCGAGCCCACTTCGGATGTGTGCTGATGGGCTACGGCGAGAGGAGTGTCCTCTTCCCCTACCGCTGCAGTAAGGTGGAGTCGCGGAGGAAGAGCAGTGTTGGTATGGAGATGCGCCACTCGCCCTATCCTCCGCGACTCAAACGGGGCCGTACCGTCGATGCGGAGGTGATAGGGCTGCGGGGGGAGAGGAGTGTCGGTATTGCGAGGCGCCGCTCTCCCTACCCTCCACAGCCGAATCTTGGTTGGTGGCGGAGCCATAGACCAGATCTGCCACTCGGGTCGGGAAGGCTAGTGCTTCGGAGTGCTCGTTTTCCCTAGCCCCATAGCCTTCGCGCATCGGGCACGGGGGCGTCTGTTGCACAGGTTTGGTGGTAGGCCGTGAAGGAAGGTGCGCCTTGTGTTCTGGTTTGCTTTACCTGGGAAGGAGAACGGGGTGAAGTGGTCCTCTCCCGAGGAGATGCCGTCACGGGGCGGTCGGCGCTGGTGGGGACGCGGAAGTTTGCAAAAGCGTTCACGTGGCCCTGCTAATATGCTTAAATGGGGTTTTAGTCGGTGCGAGTCCGACGTGACCCGTCCTTGCCCCCCGCGAGGTGGGTATGCGTAGGCATTTCCCCATGTGAAAAAAAGAGTTCCGTAGTCCATGACAATGCGTGAACTTAGAAGGGGCTTTCTGATTACGACTAAAAATGAACCCAAATAGGATGATGGAAACTCAAGGACTTATTTTTCAATCTGACTTATAGTTAGTGGTATTCATAAAAGATTAAAAACAACTTTTCGATGTTGAAAACAATACCATCTACCTCCAATCATTCATATGCCAAGTCCGTATTAACTATTATTCTGGGCAGTGCAACCTTAGATATATGACTGTAACGAACCTTCACGTAAACCATCACTGCCCTAAATTATATTCCCGCCGGGTTGCCCGCGTTAGAGTACCACGAATGTAACTGTATGAGGCTATATGATTGTATGTATATTTTTAATGATGCTTACAATAACTACCAACTAAAAATATAAGCATAAATAGTAAGTAAGTAGGAGAGGTCTTCCCTAGAGAGAGGTCCTCCCTCCCCGTCTAGCAAAGAAAAAAGAAAGCACAGCCAGCGTCAAAAGGAAGGTAGCAGTCAAGGTGGTCAAATATCTTGAAACATCCAAAGTGATAAATAATATTTAACTATCCAAAGTAGGCAAATTCTTGTGATCACCGATCTTGCTAAAATATATCGGAATATATACATCGTCAAATAGATGATTTCAGTCAAACCGACCTTAATACAGTAACAAACAAAACGTCAAAAGCAATTAAAGTACTAAAAAATGAGGGACATAACATAAAAAAATAACTTTATCATAATACGATAGGGTGCAATTTATTTTGCGCTAATTTTTTTTTATAAAAATATACAATATATTTATGTAATTTATATTAAATTATCAATGTTCCTTTTAATGCAACTCATACTGTGTATTATTTCGCTTACTCTTATTTTATGCTTGACGTCAATGACATGTTTTTTCAGTTTACATTTTTATAAAATATTTATGATGTTAATGTAAATGAAATTATTGTACTCTACCCACATATCGTTATTGCAAAAACTCTAAAAATTTTGTGACGATAATTGATTTGGGTATATTATTAAAAAATTAAGATTAGATTTAAGTATTTTTTAGTATGACAAAGTTGTTTATTTGCCCCATTTAATCTCTACTATAAATGTCGATCTGGAAACAGCTTCGTATTTGTAGTAACACATGGTACTAAAGTCTTATATAAAAATTGATCGGTGTTATAAAGTTCGAACGGCAGAAATGTAATCAGGGCTTGAGTGATCACTACAGATACAGGTTATCAGATTCGAATGATTAAGTTATTAATTGATTAACAAGTAAAATTACATACATTTTATAATTATTTATTTTAATTTTGTTTTTACTTTTTCTGATTTCTGAGTTAGTTAAAAGTTTATGTATTCCCTCGGTCAAGTACAGTGATCACTGAGTCACGCCGTTGTGTGACGATTCCGTAGCGCAGTGACTAAACGTTTGGTTGTCGCGCTTCAGACCCGCGGGTTCGAATCTCGAAGGAAACAAGGGTTTCTATGGAATACAAAATAATTGATACTGGTTTGGATGTTTATTCATTTGCGAATTCATGTACGAAAATCGCTTCCACGATACATCTAATGTATCGTGGAACAATATCGAAACACGATACAATCTAATGTGGGATAACAAACATATCATGAAAAAAGTCTTTACTTTTGTAAATATATTGGTACACAGACTAAATACTGTACTGTTGAATGATGTCCGTTGGCAACATTAAAATAAATGGCTACTATTAATCTTAAGAAATGATTTGCATCTGTTTACCTGTCTGCATAACTATCTGTCAGGGCTAATCTTTGGTATATCTGTTCGTAAAGTTTTATCACAATCAGTTACGTGATAAAACTTTACAAACAGATTGGGAACATTTACATACAATCAATACACACAAACACAAACATGTGAGCTCACACGTGTGTTACTCCTTCTGGCGAAACATAGACGCTACTAAATATAAGGTAAAAATCCGTTGTAGGCACGTCGTAATTGTCAATCAAAGTTAAGGTAAATATTAAATAAATAGTGACGTTACTGGATAACAGAGGGCGCTTATTACAATTATAATAAATTTTCTAGAACAATCACTAATCTAATGTGTAAAGATTATTTGGTAAATATACATTATTCTTACGATAATAAACAGTAATCATTTTCATTTACTATTACTACGATTGCTCAATATCGTGACGTAAATACCATAATGCACAACTGAGCATATTTTCTTTAAATAAATTTTTTAAATTCATGAAACGATTGCATCTTGGCCTTTTGACGATGTCACTAAGACTTAATGACAAAAATCGGAGATATATCCTGTAGGAAAAAATTTACAGACGACAATTTTGTTGCGTAAATGTCTTTGCCTCATTGACTTATGTATTACTATGATAAGGACCGGGCCGACCGAACAACTAAAAGGGACCAGTGCACTGGCCCTAAAATTACAGTTTAGGGCCAACGTGAATCGGTCGACAGTGGTGCGCACGCAGGACAGATTTCCCTGTCATAAACATGTCTAGTTACGTAGTAAAAGGATGCAAAAATTACGATATAAATAATAAAAATGAACATGGGATATCGTATCATGGTTTAAACTTTTTATTTTTTTTAATTATATAAACGTTTTTAAGTTTTATTTTACGGTTAGTTTATTTACTTTACCAAGATTAGGCCAGGGTTGGATCCAGACCCTCAAAAATACTATACATGGAAAATAAAATTATCATTGACTTATATATTACTAGCGTAAGGACCGGGTCGACAGAACGACTAAAACGGACTAATGCGTTGGCCCTAAAATTACAGTTTAGGGCCAACGCGATTCGGTCTACAGTGGTGCGCGCGCAGGACAGATTTGCCTGTCACAAATATGTCTAGTTGCGTGAAGAATGCAAAAATTACGATACAAAGATGAAAAAAGATATTAGATATCGTATCATCGGTAAATAACCTTATATTAATTTTGTTACAATTAAATTATTATTTAAACGCATTTTTAAAGTTTTATTTTACAGTTAGTTTAGTTACGTTACCAAGATTAGGCCAGGGTTGGATTCAGACCCTCAAAAATATTGTACATGGAATATAAAATTATACTATTTAAAAAAAAATTATATCAGGTTTGACTTTTAATGTTTCTTTTTTTCCCATGTGCCGGGATTTTGTCGTTACTCGTCTAGTTTACCTATACGTTTGGTTTTTGACAGTTTTATTTTTATTTCTGTTTAAATTTTGTCTAAAAACTTAGTGTAAGGTTAATTTTGAATATTGGTTACTAATTTATTTTATATTCAATAAGGGTAAAATGAAAAGAGTACAAAAGAAAAGGATCGATCGAGCATCGATTGACCAGAAAGGGAGCTAATTCTAATTTTATTAAAAAAACGCGGTACTAATGTAAAATAATATAAAAGGACCCAATAATAATACAAGTCGACCTTTAGGTAAAATTATGGTATTTTCGCCTAGTATTATAAAGATACTATTTAATACAAACTATGAAATAATGGTACGATTAGAATAATTATACTACGAAATCCGACCCTGGGTACGTCGTGTTTTGATATGACGTTTGTATTATGACATATGCGTTACTTTTTCTTGTATGAAAAAGTTATGAGTAAAATATTCAGATCCTATCATTCCTATTGAAATCATTGAAAATTATACTATTAAAAAAAATTATATAAATTATTACGTTTGACGTTTCATGTTTCTTTTTTCCCATGTGCCAGGATTTTGGCGTCACTCCTCTAGTTTATCTATAAGTTTCGTTTTTTGACGGTTTTATTATTGTCTAAAAAAACTTAGTGTTAAATTAAGTTAAATTTTGAATATTGGTACCTAATATATTTTATATTCAATAAGAATAAAACGAAAATAGTACAATAGAAACCATATTTGCTTAATTGAATCTGAAAATCTGATTCATAAAATATTTTGAAATTCTGTATTCAAACCGATTGCTTCTGGTGCTGGCTCTGATAGTTTTTATAGTGGTAGCCCTTCATTATAGTTGTATCAAGGATGATGAAGATCGATAGAGCACCGATTGACCAGAAAGGGAGCTAATTCTTATTTTATTAAAAAAAAACACGCGGTAGCTATGTAAAATACAGAAATTCTCTATATCGTAGGGTTAACAATAATAAGTAAAAATAGTAATACAAGTCGACCTTTAGGTAAAATTATGGTAGTTTCTCTTAACTACAAACTATGAAATAATGGTACAATTATGATAATTATACTACGAAATCCGACCCTGGTTACGTCGTGTTGTGATATGAAGTTTTTATTATGACAGATGCGCTACTTTTTCTTGTATAAAAAAGTTATGAGAAAAATGTTAAGATGGGCCTATCTTTCCTTTTGAAATCATTTCTTTGCCTAGGCTATATTTTATCGACAAACTTGAAGAAAAATTCATAAGTATAGGTACACCACATTAATAGATCCTATCTAGGCGAAACCGGGACATTTAGCTAGTTATTTCAAACTCGTTTTATCACTACATATTGTTACGAGCTTGAGGTTCGTGACAATAAAAATTGCCGATAGAATTACCTAAATTAACACTTTAATTTTCTTTACACAAATTAAAACGTAAAACACCAATAATTAATCACACTGATTCACTTTATTTCGCTCCGAAGCTTCACTTGTCTCGCCAAATTCAATACTTCCCGATCGCATCTTGCAGCGCCTATAAATACAAATTAGCACCGAAACATACAGAATATTCAAGTAAACAACGCATAGTTCTTCGTTCCGAGACTAGATAGCGCTGTCGGTTGAAAGATTAGTGATGTCGCTGTCGGGAAAGCTCTCCTCGCTCTCGTCCCCGCCACTAGATGGCGCTAGTGCCGGGTACATGACTTCAACTTAGTCGCGTAACACTGCCCCCTCCTAAGACATGCTCGTCCCGAGCATTATCGGCCCCATAATAACGCGCCAGGCGAATCACATGGGCGATCTTAGGAGTCCCTCTTGCGCCTTCCTGTAACGGCTCCGCAATGTCAAGGGCTGTCCTATCCCATGGTGCACCAACATTGTACAATTTCGATGCTCCTCTACTACGTGTCTGAGGTCCCTTCACGGCCGCACAACTTGTACATGTACGACACCAATCCTCGACTTCGTCACGATAATGGACCCAGTAAAACTGTTCTCGGACCTTCAGTAGAGTCCGTTTAACCCCCAGATGGCCTCCTGAACAATCTTTATGGTACAACTGTAGAACATCCGGTACTTTAGCTTTAGGGACAACCATTTGCAAATGGCAGCTGTCTTCCAGAACATTTTCCCATTTACGGCACAGAATTCCATCCTGAAGCAGCAAGCTGTCCTATTGGGCCCAATAGCCTCTAGTGGTCGAACTCATCGCTGAGACGTCGCTCACTTAGGCTTGGTAGCACGGGCCTTCATCCATTCCAGAATCGGCTTGATATCCGGATCTTCCTTCTGTGCATGTCGTAGGCTGTCCTTCCACTCGTTGCTGAGGTGGTGTGTCCTGAGCATCCTCACGGATACCACTTCCTTACTCTTTTGCCTAGTACAATGTTTCCAATCTTCAGGACAAGGTCTTCTTGACAATGCATCTGCGTTGCCATGAGATTTCCCGCTGCGTTGTCTGATAGTAAAGTCGTATCCCGGCTGCTGCTGGGCAGTGATGTTAGCCGCACTTCCCTTCTGAGATCGTTCACCTTCCCTTTCTAGGGTTCGCTAAGGGCAGCTGGATCGAAGATGGCCCCTTTCCCCACAGCCATAGCACCTAGGGCTGTATCCTTTATTGTGGTCGTGAACCGTAACTGCTGCAACCTCCCAAGCGCGAGGGGAACGACGATTCAAAATGACGATCAAAAAATGTGTAAAAAATGTGACAAGATGGCGTCTTAGGAATAATTTGTGTTATTATTAATCTATAATACTTTTTTTTTTATTAAGTATCTTATTAACCGATGAAAAATAATTCCTTGGTTTTTACTGACATTTCTAGAATTATTTGTGCAATATCTATGTACACACGACGGCATATTTTTATCTAGAGGTTTTTTTAAATCAACACAACACGTGACTACTCTCTAAGCGCCTAGCGAGTGATTAAAGTGCGGTGCGTGCACCGCAGTTGAGTGGAACAGAGTAGCTGAATGCAGTGTCGCCTCTAGTACGTAGTACATAATAGCTCGATGATTAAAAAAAAAGATTCTAGGTCTTGTCACAAGGTTTTGTCAAACTTGTTTAGTCGTTAAGAAAATGGAATTGACTCGAGAAAAATAGCGATGATTTATTATGACTTTCGAAGTGGTTTAACACAAAAACAGTGTGTTGACCGAAATATTCTGCATTTGGTGATGAAGCCCCATCCAAAACCACAATTTATCGCTAGTTTGCTGAATTTCAACGTGGACGTGTCAAGCTCAGTGATGATCCCCGTCAAGATCGTCCAAAAACTGGAGTCACCCTAGAAAACGTTGATGCTGTGCGTAAGCTGATTGAGGAAGATCGACATGTGACATACCGCGAAATTCAGGCAACTTTAGACATTGGCATAGGTGTAAAAAAGTTGTTGTCCCGATGGATACCGCATTCGCTCTGTGAATAGCAAAAAGCGGCTCGCGTTACTTGGTGCGTCAGAACTTTCGAAAGATTCCACGCAGGATCCTCAAATGCTGTATACAACATCGTACAGGTGACGAATCCTGGATATACGCATACGAACCCGAAACAAAAAACCAGTCACGAGTTTAGTTAAAACTCATTTTCGAACACCCAAATTTTTCGTTCACGGAAAAATTTTTGTTGGCTTTAGCCAACAAAAATTGTTCGTTCACGGAGTGTTGCAAAAAAAAATGGTGGCCACGTTTGTCTCAAAAACCGGCCATGTTACGACTATTCCTCTTGAGGGACAAAGAACGGTTAATGGAGAATGGTATGCTAGTATTTGTTTGCCACAGGTCGTTTCTGAACTCCGTAAAAAGAACTGCAACCGCCGCATCATCCTCCATCACAACAATGCGAGTTCTCACACCGTACACAGAACAAAAGAGTTTTTAGAGCAAGAAAACATAGAATTATTAGACCATCCGCCGTACAGCCCCGACCTAAGCCCTAACAATTTCTATACTTTCCCTAAAATAAAGAATAAATTGCGTGGACAGAGATTTTCATCACCTGAAGAAGCTGTGGATGCCTACAAAACGGCCATTTTGGAGACCCCAACTTCCGAATGGAATGGTTGCTTCAATGATTGGTTCCATCGTATGGAAAAATGTGTCAAATTTCTCGGGGAATACTTCGAAAAGCAATAAATACATTTTTAAATAGTAATGTTGTGTCACTTCTTTGATTCTCGAAATTTTCAGTGCCGCCCTCGTAGGTTTAATTCTAATGGTAATTTTGTCTTTACAGAAAAAATGTTACATCATTAGGTTGAGCGAAGGAATCTCCCAAATCAAGTAACGACAGGACGCCCACGTCAAACCGGCGTCGAAGAAGACAGAAGAATACTTAGTACAACGCGCTTTAAGCAATCGCTTTTCTTTACAGCGCGTATAAACAATCGCTTTGTTAATTTACGCCATTTATCAACTTAATTCGGTTTATTACAGAGAACAATAAGGTGATGATTTCATGCGCAAGGTGTTCGTCACAGAATACATGCAAAAAAAGCTTAAACTTACATCAAGGCACAAAGCACAACGCTTACAATTTGCACAAAACTATATAAATTACAACTTCTAAAATGTCATTTTTATAGATGAAAAAGTATTTTGCTCATCTGTTGTGGTCGTTTATCTTTAGGGAGAATTAATAACACCAGATACAATGAGATAAATATAATAACTAATAACAGAAGTGGTCGAATCACATTGAGTTTTTGGGGGTGGATGTGTCAAAATGGTCCGGGAGAACTGATCAAGGTTGGTGGAAGATTAAATGGGCAACAATAAAAGGAAATCATTCAGGAACGAAATACGCTCTCATAACGCAGATTATAAAACACTTCGCCTTCACAAGTATGTATACCTCTCCATACAAAGTATCTCACACATACTCATACTTGAACTTGCAAGTTCACCACGTTAACTACATAAACAACGTTAAAAACGTGAACCAGGACAGTGCCTGCGAGGACAGAGTCTGATGCATGTTCAGAGAACACGACTTCCACGCATACAGAGTACACGATATCCGCGCTTACAAAGTACACGACGTTTGAGAGGGCACTATGTACAGTATACATGCGCTCTGGGACAGCGCCCGCCACGCGTGCAGCACACGCATCTGCCGGAACCAGGACATACTGCAGCTGGACCCGGCAGTCTGTTCCAACCAGCAAGGCACCCACTCGTCTTATACTCGCACGCATGCAGTCATACTGTTCACAAACGATATTCCCATCCCGTCAAATGGCGTTCAGCTCTCCCTCTTTGCTGATGACAGTCCTATATTCTAAAGGCAATTTACTACTACAGATCCGGAACAAGATCCAAAAGTCAGTTAGTGACTTAGGAGATTGGTTCCAAAAATGGCGTGTCGATGTGAACCAGGAGGAGAGCTCCGCCGTTTACTTCGAACATAAACGACGCCGCCCCACTACCATTCTGCCAATCCAGATGTTAGGAACCCCTGTCCCTTGGCAAAAGACCGCCAAATACTGACGCGTCACCCTCTATACGAGGCTTACTTTCGAGCCCCATCAAGTCAAGAAAGTAACTCGCACTGCGCGATTTTACCTGGGTAGGCTCAACAGCATGCTGGGTCAACACAGTAAAATGTCTCTCCAAAACAAGCGAACCCTATATAAGGTATACGACCAGTTAAGACCTACGCGGCTCCCATTTTTGCTCGTGCTAAACCAAGCATTCTAAACAAACTTCAAATAGTTCAAAACTTTTTCTGTCGTCAGGCTACGAACGCACCCTGGTTCGTCCGTAATGCCGACCTTAACCGAGATTTAGAGCTCCCGACAATCCAACAATATCTAAAATCGGTCTCTGAGAACTTCTTCAAAGCCTCAGAGTCTCACTCAAACCATCTCATTTGTGAGTCAGCTTTCTATGCAGCCCCAATTCCCTCTCTCTATCAAGTTCGCAGGCCGAGACACTCTCTCACCGACCCCCCCCCCCCAACAATCTTTCGGCGTACCTGGACTGCCTTATCATTCACAATCTCACGCTCACTTCCTGTAGAACTAAAGGTGAATAGGTACCTAGATAGTAAACTCAGTAACGTACCTAATTTGTTACCTATTCTGTTATTTTAATTCTCTTTTTGTACTTAGTTCCTTTGCGCGTTACATTTTTCGCACATGGCTCCTATCAAAAAAGCTTAACAAAGGATGTGGACTTCAAAGTTAGCCAGCCTACTTCCAGCAGAGCCATTAGAGGCAGTGGCCGCACTAAATCAACCTCAAATTATCAAAAAATGGATTAATTTTCCAAATCGTCCTCAAATGGAAGCAACTGTTTTAAGGCAAATCTCAAGATTTAAATGACATAGGTACCTACCTATAGCATACTTATTCATATGAATCTGTAGGTAGGTATTATCAAGTATAATATACGTATCAATAAGCAACTAAAATTCAAAAATTATGGTGATCTTTCCCGATGCAAATTTAAATTAGGTACCTTTTTTCATTGCATTGTGTGACAAACGAGCACACCAGTCTATGTAATGATAAGTGGATGCCGTGGCCCATAGACATCCACATTTATTCTCAATTAAGGATCAAAATGCAAACGTGTTGTCACCCTTGAGGACTAAGTTGGAATGCCTTAATTCCAGTAAAAAGGGTCTCCAATTCTCTACACTCACCGTACAAAACACGACAGCGTTACGCTGCTATATTACGCTGGTATTCTATGAGTGTGGTCCTGCCCTGGTCGAGCCGACCCATTCATACTATAACTATAATGTAGCTGCAGCGTGGCTCTACCACATAGTAAACCTGCTACCATCTCTGAGTAAACCATGTGGTTTTCATTCAATAGCCAACTAAGGGACTGACCAGATTAATCTACGTTCATTACGTACGCCATTTTCGTGTGGATGTTATTGTGTTTTGTTGTGTTGATTTTTGGAGTTTTTTAGTGTTTTATTATAAAATTGGTATTGTGTGAGTATAATTTATTTTTTTACGTAAATAATTTCGAGTAATATATAGGAATAATAGTGATTTTCATATATACATATGTATATATATGAAAATCAATATTATATATATATATATATATATATACCCGTTTTTTATTATCAAAATACAATAAAGTCTTTTTTTAATGAAGTAAAACCTTACTTTTGTTTAATAATAATAATAATAATAATAATAATAATAAGTTCTTTATTTCCAAGAACTTGTACATCACGATATTTGCATAACATTATTTAATAAAGCTACATTAGTACATATACATGAAAACATAGCATAAGCAGCCGAACTAGGAGACCTGTGCATCAGCTGTCAGCGCCATATCCCCACCGTTAATTTATAGAAATATTAGGATGCAAGCAAAAGTTAAATAATCAAATACTATCTAAAATTTTGTACATTCCGCTAATATAACCTAAGTACAATGAAATTAATTGTATCACATATTATGTTTATATACTATGTTACCACTTATTACTAATACCAGGGTACAAACAAAATAATAATAATTTATACTACTAATGCCGTTCCTCTCTCATAAGATGTGTAATGTATGACTGTAAGAAGTAATTGTGTTATGAGTGTAATGTGTGTGAGCAGTTATGGGAGAGGAGCGTGTAAAATGTGTGTCGTGTGTGTGTGTGTGTGTGTGTGTGTGTGTGTGTGTGTGTGTGTGTGTGTGTGTGTGTGTGTGTGTGTGTGTGTGTGTGTGTGTGTGTTTGTGTTTGCGCACGTGCGTGTGTATGTGTCTGGTTATTATGATTTTATACGGGTAGTATTACAGGTGACAGTTATATAAGAATTTATTTTTAAGTCTGAATACTAAGCAGGTTTTCAGTTTCATTATAAGTTAATTTTTGTAGGTAATTATGTACATTTTTTTATAATTTATTTTATTAAGGTGGTAAATGTCCAATGTTTTATTTAGTTTATTATATAAGTGTGGTCCCAAAAATGCAAAGAATTTTCTTATAAAAGTTGTTTTAAAATTGGTTGTATCTGCGGAAAATTTCCTGTTTAGATCACAGGATAGAGAATTTCATCCACATTTTATAATGCCAAACTTCTTCGTAGAAAAGTAGTCTCTAAGTATAAGTTTTAATGGTTTAAAGTGCTGTGGGTGGGTGCAGTCGCATGCGACCGCTCGAGATTTGACGGACGCATGCGACTGCATGGAATTTCATGGGATTGAAGAATTAAATATATCTCAAATAAAATAAAATACCGTTAAATTGTTATAATTGACAGTTTTCAATGCGAAAAATAATTCGTTGGATTTTATCAAATTATTTCATTTTTTGCTCGTGGGGGAGGCCTATGCTCAGCAGTGAACTTTTTATTGGCAGTAATAATTCCAATCAAAGTCCATGCAACATCTATGCCGGTAGTTAATGGTGTTCCTATTAACGAAGCTACGCTTGAAGTTATTGACGAATATCTTTCTTCATTCTTCTTTCAATTTCGAATGAGAGGTCTTTCGACAGATCTTTGTAGGGCACCGTTCGAGACATGCGACACTCGATTCTCGTTTTTTATCTTTTTTAATAAAAAAGTACTGCGATATATTGTAGTTACATTATGATTGTATCGGGAATAGATCAGTTCGACCGGGTTAGGACCACGTTTTCACAGAGTACCAGCGTAAAATCACATCTTAATACTGCTGTGTTTCGTATGATAAGTGTAGACAAACGGAGACCCTTTTTACTGCAAACGAAGTATTCTATCTCAGTCCGCAGGGATGATAATGCATCTCCATTGTTGTTCTTAGTTATAAATAATCGTAGATGTATATGGGCCACAGCGTCCTCTTACCATCAGGTTGACTGTGAGTTTGTATTGTCACCCTTATTCTATAAAAAAGACCAACAAACTTGCATTGTCACAGCTTCTATTTGGATTCCAACTGAGGATCCGGAACTTAGTAATTAGGTATTTTAAGCACTTGGCCCTGTGGCATACACTATAGGCGAATACTTATGTTCCCAGTATCCTATCGGTTAACCTTTCCGTACCAATAGCTGACATCCGTCAGTACGGTGTACTTTTTAATATGGAGTGTAGACAGGTAAATATTTATACATAAATCTTTTGCTCATTTGATATTTTTTGAAAATATTTGGAAGCCTGTCTTGAAGATTGGTTAAATTAAGTCGGAAGTATATAATTTTAGCTTAAAAATGATAAATTTGGATGATCACAAACTCCTATGAAAAAAATTATAGCGTAGCTTACTATTTTCATATTTAAGTATTTAAGAGTTCATAGAGAGGTCGTTTTTTAACTTTTATAAATGATACTGTTTTTTTTTTAAATAATACAGCAACGCAAAGGCATATCGTATTATTTGTATTTGGAAACGGTGTAACTCCGTTCTTACTTTTCTTTCATCATCATCAAATTCAAAAATTTTATATGAAAATAATTTTATTGAAATAAAATAAAAATAAATGATAAACTTAGGAATGAAGTTATCCGCAGCAGAAGCAGAGTAACCGACGTAGTCCAACGGATTAGTAAGCTGAAGTAGTAGGCAATGGGCCGGCCATATAGCACGAAGAGCCGATAACCGATGGGGAAAAAAGACCTCGTACCGGCAGGCGAAGTGTAGGGCGTCCCCCCACTAGATGGAGTAACGACCTGGTAAGACATGCAGGAAGTCGATGGATGCAGGTGGCTCAGGACCGTGCTTTGTGGCATTCCTTGGGGGAGGCCTATGTTCAGCAGTGGACTTGTGAAGGGCTGTAATGATGATGATGATGATGATGAAAATAAAAATAAAGATATCATTTTTATGTGATTTTATTTTACTTATCAATGTTATTATTTTAATTAAAGAAAATTTCCTTTATTTTCTTGCCTTTGTGTTAAATGTATGGATTGAATTTTAAAATTATTCAAAATTCAATGTTTTATCATGAAGGTAAAATTTATTTTCCTAAAGTGTTCCAAGTTTTTGAATACTTTGGCTGCTTAGATACCATTGGCGTTCTGTTTGTTACTACAATTTTGAACGGTTTTAATTATCGCATATATTTGACGTTGTAAGTGTTTGAGCAAGATTAATGTTCTCAATAATTTGACCACTATGGATGGTTGAATGTTTATGATCACTGACGCTTACTGTAGTAATGCACATAAGTCGTTTCCTTCATAAAATATTTTTTCGTACAATTTGCAATATCATAACAAAGTTATAATGCAGTTAGTTTTAAGTTATTTTCTATAGAGTTGTAACAAAATTTTTACTAATCCAAGTGCATTTTTAAGTTGGTCGACTCTTACTCGTTAACTTGTTAATTCTACTTAGCTCTGATAGTTTTCCTTTCAATTTCATTATATTTACTACTATTATTGTATACTCTTTACATTTCCAAAACCAGCGGTTTGGTTCGTAGAGTGGGGAGATACATGCCCCTAATGAAAAATACCAATTTAAAGCTAAATATTTCGCAAACGGACCCCCTAATGGAAAAAATGTTGTTCCACACCCCCAATATTTTTAAAAGACCTATCCAACGATGCCTCACACGATGAAATAGATGAGTAAAAAAATTAATCCTCCCTTTATCTGTATGGGAGGTACCCAAAATAAAAATGTTTTTTAAAATTTTACCTCACAGGTTTGTAGAAGTGATTAATATTTTTTATAGGATAGGGTGACAAACGAGCACACAGTCCACCTGATGGTAAGTGGTTGAAGCGGTCCATAGACATCTATATCCTCGATTACAAATCAAAATGCAGATGCGTTGTCACCCGTGAGGACTAAGATGTCGAATGCCTCGTTTCCAGTAAAAAGGGTCTCCGGTTCTCTACACTCACCATATACATAGCAGCATTAAGGTACTATTTTACGCTGGTATTCTGTAAGAGCACGCTCTCCTTCCCCGGTCGAACCGATCCATTCGTGCTACGACTATACTACTAATTTAACTGCAGCATGGCTCTACCACGTATAATATCTATAACTATGCCAAATTACTATAAATCTAGCGGTAATACGGCTGAGATGGGGAAGTGGAAGCAGTATTTGATTACGATACAGTGTTTTCCTTACCTTACATTAATTAAAAATGGAATCTTAATTCGTAAAGACATTTTTTACGAATTATTACTCTCTTGTTACCCCGTTATTTTGGACGTGAATGATTTCACATTTCAGTCTACTGCTGGACTCTGGCGTCTTCCATCAAAATGGAGGGTTTTCTGTAATTGCTACACTTAAAGAAATGAATGGTGATCGTTTTACTAGATACCTTACACCTTAAACCATCCAAGACAGACGTGATGCTTATGGCAGTCAGAGAATAACTAAATCAGAGGTCAATGAGATCTTTCTGGTAATTTTGCTTAGTAGCATTTTACGATATTCATAAAACTAAATAAGATCTCTCGTACGGCAATCAATGAGAAACATATTATTGGCAAAAAATAACACGATTTCAAAATCTAAATTTATTTCTTATTTATTTAACTGCTTGTTAGTCAATTTAATATTTAAGAATATACAGTGTGTAATAAGTTGAAGAACTGGTACGAAGTGCTACAAATCTGCAACAATATAAAAAAATTGTTAAATTACTACATACCAATTCAATTAAGTATATGTAGACCAGGAAATTACAAGCATTTCTAAAGAGAATAGAATATAATAATTTTTTAATCAATAGAAATATACAAGCAATTCTTATTAAAATATTTTTACACTTATATAAACTTTATTACTTCTATCACTGGTTCGGCAGAAATCACCGCTGTTACAATAATCAGCAAGAAACCCAGTGGGATCTTGTTTTTAACAAAATTATACATTAAGAACTCAGATTGTAAAAACTAGTTAAAAACTTATTTAAGTAATAGCTTAGAAGCGATGACCTCATTCCCATGAGTTATTTTCAACCATATAATCTTTTATTTTATAATAACCCTTTTTATAAAGTCTTTTTTTTAATATTAATTTAAATTTTGTAATTCAGTGACCTTGTATATTTTCGGGGAATTTGTTGTTATAAAGTCCTCCAGACCGTATTTCGGTCACGGTAGCCTGCCTCCACGGACAGATAGTGCAGGACAGAATTATAATAGTGCCCAAGTCTAGGTGCAAGCACAGGTACTCTATTCCCTCACTTTCATTATCCGATGAAACGGTAAACCGACACGACCGGAGAGAGATCAGGTGCAGGAGCAATGGCTTTACGTGCTTTCCGAGGCTCGGGGGTGAGAAGCTGCCAACTTCGTGACTCCCGGCAACTACAGAGAATTTCTTGACGGTAAAGCTCAATAATTTATTTTTTGACCCGACCCGGGATTCGAACCCAGGACTTTTAACAAAATTATACCTTAAGAACTCAGGTTGTAAAAAATAGTTAAAAACTTTTTTTGAAATCTTTATTTGAAGAGCTTAATCAAAATGCGATTATGTCGCTCTATTTGACATCATTACGAACTAAATAACATTCAATTTAACAATCAAATAAAAAGAAAAATAATCTATCTAGTTTCCTGATCTGAGGAGAATACTATGTTATACAGTTTAACCAAAAATTGTGTTTCATCGGAATGAGGGTTGGATAAAATAATGTTACAGTCTGCAAAATCATTTAAAATATTTTTACACTTAGCTATTCAAAAAGCAGCAGTGCGGGCACACTCCATCAAGACATGCATTCGGTTCTCGGGAACACCGTATTATTCACAGTTCAGTGATGGGACTTTATTCAGGAGAAAGCAAACTTCTTGGATGGAATGTGCCCAGAACGCAGCCTCATAATAACTATTTCGTCTTTTCTTGATAATCTGTGACTATCAATCCATGGAATTATGAGGGGATGTGGCTGGACCATTTTATACCAGATACCTTTTTCTTTACAGCGTAAATCAAAATATTCCTTCCATAATTTGTAGCATTGTTCTTTGATTAACAAAATGCAATCTGTATAATAAGGGAGAACATTATATTCAACTCCATCAGTAATAGCTTGCCTAACCAAAACATCTACCCGTTCATTATATTCAACGCCACAGTATGACGGGATCCACTGTAGTTTGATAGATTTAGAATTGGAGATCAGGTTTGAAATTCAGTAGGCTGTCGGAGTGCCTCGTACAACAAGCCAAGTGTTGGAGTGCGATCTTAGAATCTGTAAACAACACTATGTTGTCTTGTTGTAACGATATTGCGTAAGTCTCACAAGGTCTCATAAATTGCGATAAGTTCTGCCTCCATAAATGCATATTATCTCACTGTCTATTTTTAATTGTAGACTAATAATGCATTATGGTTGATAAAACACTGAACTAATCCCATTTCTATCCTTGGATCCATCGGTAAATAGTTTATAATAATTTTTATATCGCTAGTTGATAAAATCCAAGCATAATAATTTTAAATTAAACCACTGTAGCTTCGCTTTGCTTTTACAGGATTCGGGATATTACAATATATTACATTATTCAAATATATGTTGGTAACCCAAGTATTCATAGAAAACATTTCTAGATGTGGTTTGGAATGAATATATATATATATATATATATATATATATATATATATATATATATATATATATATATATATTATAAAGACAATCCAACATAGTTAGCAACAATGGCTTCTTTTTATTTCGCCGGTGTCTATTGTTCTTATATGTCAATAACTCTTGTAATATTTTAATTGTAACATTTTCTCCAGACCTAGCTTTTAAAATAAATTTACCTGATAGATACGTTTTCCGCACGTGCAATGGTAGACCAAGTTCACTCTCCATTGCATTGTTTTAATAAAACCTCCAATTACTCTCAACGCTTGATTTTGCACTTTATCTAGTTTACTTATATACTTTTGAAAACTATTATCGAATAAAAACTCCCGAAATCAAGTCTACTCCTTATAATAGCAATATACAACCTTTTCAAATATCTAGGATGGACTCCCCATTCCTTCCCAGCAAGAAATTTAAAAATATTTAAGTATCTAGAAGTTTTATCAAGTAACTCAGTAATATGTTTATTCCATTTTAAAGAGCGGTCCAATCACATCCCTAAATACTTTACAGCACTGACTACCTCTATTGCATTCTTATTAATATTTAGTGATATCTGTTGTCTATTAATGCCTTTCTTGAAGAGACATATTATCTTTGTTATGATTGGCGAAATGTCCAAACCCAGATCAATGAGCATGTTGCTTATTTTATTCAATGCTATTTGCAGTTCTTCAGACGCATCATTGTCATTTTTACTACATAAATATAAGGCGTAATCATCAGCATATTGAGGAATCATAACATTAGAAACTTGTTTACGAATATGAAGAGTAGCAATATGAAATAATATAGGAGACAGTGGTTTCATGAAAGAAGTTTCTTTTTTTAACTAACCACTCTAATCTATTTTTTAGCATAGAATGTTTTACATAAACAAGAAATACGAGAGATTGGTATTAAAGCTGCTATTGAAGATAGATCACGACTCGGTTCAGCTATTGGTACTACGATAATATCGCAATTGCGTGGGAACAAAACTGAGAGTGTAAAATAAATTATAAATATCTAGTAAAATATTTATAGCCTTATCCGGTAAATATTTAATCATTGAATACGATACATTGTTACTTCCGGGTGGAGTAACTTTTGCTTTAACGCATCTTTTTAGTTCATAAAGTGAAAATGAAGCCTCAAGTTTTATATTACGAGATAAAAAAGGGATACTTTGGACACACAAAATCTGGAGCTAATTAAAAGCTTATTAGCCATTATTTCGTCAAAAGTATTAGGTAACCTATAACCCTTTAACCACTTCATCTTGCGCCACATTACTGTTATAGAAATAGCCTCATCAATTGAAGAACAAAAAATGTAGAATGATTTATTTTTAGCCTGTCGTACTAATAATTGTGAAATTCTGATTTTATCTTTCAATTTGTTTAAATCACCATGGGTGGGTTTCTTTCAAAACAGAGTAAGGGCTAGACGTCTTTCTGCAACAGCTTTCGATAACTTAGGATTACAAAATTGTTTGGGCGTATGAAATGTTGAGAGGTATCTTGGCAAAAATTATACAAAGGAATATGAGCATCAGAAGATTCGTTACCTGTGCTACGAAACAATCGTAATTTGTTTGCGGATCATCAATAAATAGGTTTTAATTTAAAAAATTATCATCAATATATTTGCGATATCCATTCTAGTTTCTCCTCCGAATAAATGGTGAGTCATTGTTACTATAAGAAATATAAATCTTTTCCATTTTAAGTGCAATGCTGTGTCCGAAGATGCAATAGAAATGTCAGGAGAGGATACCTGTAAATTTCCGTTGACAAATTTAACGCGCGTAGCTCGACTATCATTCGAGGACATAAAACTATTTCCCAACAAAGAATCAAAAATATTGCTACATCTCAAATCAGTCTTACCAGACCAGCTAGAATGGCGGCCGTTAAAGTGTTTTACTCGTCTTAAACGAAAACATTTCATCCCAGTTACTTTGAGGAGTTCGTATAACTGGTGGGCAATGTAATCAATATATTTACAGTTGAAAACTTTAACATAAATTACTTTAATGATAGGATTTGAAAAATCAAACTATTAGAATGAGTGGTTATAATGTTTTCCTTCACGATCGGGAAGATTCATATGGGGGTGTCGCTCTTTTTACCCATAATTCTATTAAGGCGCAATTAATCCCAATTAATGTTGCACAGTTCGGCGATGATTATTATTACTGTAAATGTTTGTTTTTTTATATGAATAAAGGTATTAAAAAAACTTAGGGCATATAACTTCATGCCGTAGATGTAGGCACACGTTTGGTAGTAAGGGGCCCTCGAACCCCAGATGTATTGACTCACTTTCTTTCCAGCCGTTACCATCCTTATTCTTGCGTTTTAAGCGTTTTACCGCTATCAGTTCAAAATTGCTTGATATAAATTTAAGCATGTCTTTTTCTACATACAAGTCTAATTCTAAATGAGTTCTAATGATTTTTGGCATCTCCAACCTAAATCTTGCAAAGGTTTGCAATTGATCAACTCCTCAGCACTTTCTGCATTTTCAAATTGCATTAACTTTTTATAGGGGTTTATATAGTTATTTTTTAGCGATTTATTATTTAAGCGACAGTAGCCTAATGACAGGGTGCGGACCGCGAACTCAAAAAGGTCGTGGGTTCGAATCCGCCATTCGACTACTGGCGTGAACCATTCGTAACACAAGCAATTTAAGCTTACCACGAGTGGTTAAGGGGAATATGTTTATAGCATTGTCAATATATATATATATATATTTTTTTTTTTTTTGTGTATATTTTACCCAGCTGACACTGCTAATATTATTTGAATTTAATAATTTAGCAATTGCGAATTGCTTCGGTAGCTTTTCAGAATTATTAATGTGCACATTAACCTTCTGACTCAATCTCTTTCCATTTCTTCATACCGCTATCCACCCTTCTTCCTCATCCAACTCCCGGCGTTTCTTATAACGTCTAACTCTAGAACTAGAGTCCTCAAGCATTGCCTCCTCACGTTGTGTATTATTCTTCCTCAGTAAACACATCTCCAACTCCTCAACATTACTTATATCGATTAAAACTACTTTTACGGATTTTATCGCGTTTATTTTACTTTTAATTACTATCCCGATGTTTCGGGCGCTTTCCAGCACCCATAGTCACGGGGGACTGAGATGACTGACGTCCCGATGTCATTGTTAAACCCGGAGTACCTTCAGCTTTTTTTATTATTGTTTATGATCCGATCTGTGCAAAATGAACTATGTCCTGAGGTTTTGCAGTGGTATGCTTGAGTTTAGTACGTCGTAGTAAACGTAGGGAATCAAAAATAATAGTAATTAAAAGTGAAATAAACGCTATAAAATCCGCAAAAGTAGTTTTAATCAATGTGTGGTGTTCGCGTAAATATAAGAAATCATTATTACTTATATCGGTTAGAATATTATTACACTCATTATTTTGTTGAATTATATCTTCCTTCATGTCAAATAAGGTACATACTTGTGTGCACCTAGTCACCATTGCACGATGTGCGTAAGTAGCGGGTGAAATATTGCCGAAGGTAAAACAGCTCGGCGAGAAAAAACAAGGCGACTATAGCGCACAAGTGCCCACAGCAAACACGCCTACTCGCTTCAGTCGTACGGTGCACACTGAATCACTGAAAAAAACTTATTTAAGAAATAGCTTGGAAGCGATTACTTCATTCCCACATCGAAATATATTGCTACCGTGTAGAATAGATACCCCGAACCAAAAGTTTGCTCCATTTTGGTAAGAAATAGAACTAAAGATTGCTGCGCTAAAGTAAAGAAACGTCGTCTAACCAAACCATTAAAACACGCAGAGATAATTTCTATAAGGGATTAGTTTTGTCGCGACCAAAACGTCATAAGCGCCAATAATTTCATGGTGCTTACGCGTATCATTCAACTTAGTGTACAACAAGTCGTTCTCATAGATTTTACATTTTGCCCGATTTTCGTGAGCATTGTAGCAACGCGAAAAACTTTAAATCAAAGAACTTTAAACGTTTTAATGTCTACTTACCAATGAAATATGAAACTATAATTTATTTGATGTTTATGAGTGTTTACTGCAGTCTTTCAGAACATAACCAGGCATTTTGAAGTTGATATTTATGCGAAGCGAACACGACTCATCTGTGCGAGCGTTGGACACTCACTAAACAGTTGCAGTACAGTGTACCACAAAGCATAGCGCAAAATCATGCAAGGCGTTGTCTTCTCTATTATGTAGAGTAATACCTCAATGCATTCCCATGGGTAATTTTCAACCATCTAATCTTTTTTTATTTTATAATAATCCTTTTTATAAAGAAAATTTAACAATAAATTTAAATTTTGTAATTCAGTGACCTTGTATATTTTCAGGGGATTTTGTTGTATAAGCACATACATCGCCCCATGAATGAATTAGTGACTTTGTGGAGTCGAGTAACTGGTATAACTGGCTTGTGTTTGTTAATGGTATTTACAGAGTGTAGATATATTACTTTTTCATTATTTTTTTATTTTTCTTTTTAATATACTCGGAGGTTATAAAAAAACTGATGAGTAAGAGATAAAAAATTAAGCTTGAAAAAAAAGTAATAAAACCTTACTTAAAGCTTAAAAATAATCATATAAGAATACATAATATAGGTTTCTGGATACACTATTGTACCGACTTAAGAAGTCCTTATGAGGAAATATTATTCTTTTTGGTTTTTAAATCAGTTTTTAGGTAAGGGATTTTGCCACTTTTTGAAGAAACAATTTTCTTATATTTTGATTATTTATAAAAAACAACATAGTGGGTAAATTGTTATGAAGGTGTTTTAATCAGGTTATATATCTCTTAAACTTTTACAACATATTCCTAAAATTATGTAAGTTGTACGTAAAAAAATACTACGAATTAAATTCGTCCAGACTCCCAAATTTAATGAAAAACGTGATGGCTTTTTGGCACTTACACTATAAGACTTATATTTTTTTTTGTAATGAACATTTAATTAATTTGTGACT
Organism: Parnassius apollo; assembly: GCA_907164705.1. Taxonomy (NCBI): domain Eukaryota; kingdom Metazoa; phylum Arthropoda; class Insecta; order Lepidoptera; family Papilionidae; genus Parnassius; species Parnassius apollo. Next base: position 2,598,701 of record CAJQZP010000643.1, on the reverse strand, counting down.
ATCTGAAATGTCTCGATTTTAGGCTATTATATCGTGCTTTTAGTATCTTTAAAAACGCATTTTTTTATACATTTATTACTATTTAAACTTATGTTCCATATTTTTTCTTCTGTATTACTACTTTGTATGTTACCAAAATTTTCCCATTGCATTGAAAACAGCTTGATAGTGTATTTTAATTGCATTGCAACACCAAGTATTCAGGCAGTACAATACAGAAAAGAAAACACGCCATTCTTTTGTCTCTGGAGTCTGTAAAAGGTTAATTTAACTGGTTACGCATTCGTCAGCGCCATAGTCTATGTGCACTCACTACTGTTTACTCTATCTTGATGTCTCCTCCATCCTCCATCTTATTTAACTCCTCATTTTCAATATCTTAGCTCCAACCATGGTAGAGTTCTCCGTTCTAGTAATAGCCTTATGCTTCAGTGCCCCCCTTTAGTACTAACTTTGTACAATCATCGTTCTTTGTTCAATCTGTTCTTCTTTGGAACGCTCTTCTTTCCGAAATCAGGAGTGCCGAAAACCGGATTTCGTTCAAGTGCAAAGTGCGAGAACTGCTCGTCAATAAAATGGCAGAATCAACTTAGCGTTCGTAGTTAGCCGTGTTTAATATTATATTTAATATATATACTATTCTAACTGGTAGATAATGCCTCAGGCATTAAGTCCGCCTATATACATCTAATGTGTATATGAAGTTAAATCAATAAATAAATAAAAGGTGCACGCGTGTTTTTCGGCAGTGAATTTTAATTGTGAATTTTGGCAATTTCAATAGGAAATATCCGATTTTATTGTACACATCTTAGTGTTATGCACGATTAACTAATAAGTGCGTGATAATGTGTAGTATATGTTTAAAACGATGTCGATTTATGTTCATTTATAACCTTGAAAAATCGCGCTTTAACGTTACTTTTATGTAGCTTTGATATCACTGGTAAAGTTGATAGTATGTTTCGTATCGTTATACTGTTGTAAGGGCTTGTGCATATTGTAATTTATTAAATATACTTTTTTGTTGACATAGACTTTATATAAAATTCAGCCTTTTTCTAAAAGTTTTAACTGTATAGAGTAACGAAAAATCCGCTCTGTAATTTCATATTTGATGTGCAGAGGGATTTTTTTTAATTTGGTTTCCAAGCAGGTACAAATTCCATAATGACACTGTTTTATTTACTGATATAGATTGTTTTACTAAATTCAAAAACGCACAACACAACGGTAGTTTACTTACCATAACTAATTTGTTAATTTCAGTGTCATTTAAAGAGTTTAGAGAAAAATAAAACCAAATCTAACTGTTTACACGTATTTTTAAGTCTGTTTTTATTTTTAATGTTTATATTTAAGTTACGCGTACTTGTCCGCATTCTTTATCCGCGCGAACGGTCTTCTCTTAAAAAAGAGATACACATACCTACGAAAAAATGTGTTGCGAGGTGGGTAATGTGACCTTTAGCTAATGTAATAAATATGCCTTTATGAATGAACTAGAGCCCTTAAACCATACTGTCCCTAAACTTTTCTGATTAGCAATAAAACATAATAAACATTGCCACAGATGCCGCCAATGACTGCAGCTGAATAGCAGTAAAAATAGCGCGGTAGGTTGAAAAACGAAAAACCTCCAAAAGTATGAAGAAATACAAAAGGAGGTCAAAGAAAGATCTGCACGTTACTATGAGAAAAAAATGAGTATCACTAGATATGTACCTACTATTTTATTTAGGAAGATAACGCGTGTGTTAAAAAAGTTATATATAAGTATTATATAAAAAAGAGTATATTGTTATAATTTTTGTGATTTCACGAAACACTATTGATCTCATTGCGTAGCTTGTTTTAGAGGTTTAAAACATAATGAATGTTATTTAGTTCTTTTTTTGTTTTTGTTAGAAGAGTTTTTGAGAAACTCTATCTATAACATAAAATATATTTGTTACTTTAATATATTGTAGTATTTTTTTTCTTATTTTTCGTAAACTTGGCCAGATTTCATGGTTGTGTAATAATTCTAAACTGTTGCTAGTTTTAAGCATTTTTCAATCCCATCCTTGTGCATTTAACTTAATTTTTTCTATCACTGAACAGTTGGCAAACTGTTCATTTACTTTAGCTTATGCGTCGAAACCTTTCCACGGCAACCATTTACCATCTGGTGAATTGTGTGCTCGTTTGTCATCCATATCCTATAAAAAAAACCTCATCCTTTTTGAAATCGGCTATAAATAGCGCGATATGCAATCGGCCTTACAAACATTATGCTTCTTTCGCGTCACTTCTATGTTACCCTAACATGGAAGAGTCTATTTTACTCTAAGTTTGTAACTTGTAAGTGGCAAAATCTACGCTCTTACCCTTTTACCCTTCATTAAAATTTAATTTTTGTTATGGTTTTATTTATACGTAATGTTAAAATAGGAATTTCTCTAGAGTTTGGTTTGGTTTCCTTGGATCGCCTCGGGACGCGGATTCGAACACCGCAACAAGCGATTATTATTTTTTCGTTTGCGCTACACCAAACGTTTTTATTTTAACTCTATAGTTTCTTTATAAAACATTTATAATTTATGGTTTTTATCACACATTTAAAAAATACATACATAGTATTAAGATCTTGTCCAACGAGGACGCATAAGGCTACACACTTTATTATGTACACGGGTACTATATGTGGGCTCTCTTGCACATACTAAACAAAACGATCAATAACTACCTACGTTAAAGAAAAATATTTTATAGATGATTTGAAATGTAATACCAATTTTTACCAAGACATAAATCCTAAAAGTTACAGTCTATATACGTCCCACCCCTGGCCATAGGCCTCCGCTCATTCTTGCAAAGGTTTTAGGGCAAGTAAGTGTCCGCCGCGCTGCCCCAATATCGTGTTGACGAACTTCACATGACTTCGAAATATTTTTTTCTTTTTTCTCAGGCATGCAGGTTTCCTGACGGTGTTTTATTTCACTGCCGAGCACGTGGTAAATCAGCACTTAAAATTGCAATTAACAATTTCATTGGTGTCGGTGGGGATCGAACCCGGTTTGCTCGCGTACTGTGAAATTTACAGCGAGCGCTAACCATCTAAGCTACCACGGCTCATTAAATAATAAATTCTACTTTCAATAAATACCGTAGCTAGATGCTACCATCTGAGATTCTGTATAAAATAAAATTCATATTCTAGTATACCACTTTTAGGTTGGTTTCAAAGGACAGTGATAGCACTGAGAAGATCACAGCTGTATAATCTAAAAGCTTTGAAATGAAATAGTTGTAAATTGAATAACAAAATAAATAAAGCAGTGACAATATTTTTGGATGCTGAAGTACATCTTAAAAGTAACTTACTAATTGATCTAATATGTAATTAATGGACTCTGAGAAACTTACAGTGCTAAAAGTATTTAAGTTCATTGTACGGAATCCTTTAGCTGTCAATTGAAATGGTTTTTGAGCTCGCATCATAAATATTAGCATGATCTTTTTAGCTTCTGGACTTGCATAGGACCAATCAGCGGAGTAAATTGATTCTGTCAATTTTTCACTCTGTAATAATGAACATATCTGAATAATGTAATTTCAAAAATAATCTAAATTAATCACTCAAGTATTTAGTTGTAGTTTTATTTAAAAAAAACTATCTTGAAATTTACATAATATTATGACATCTAGAGCATCTAATATTTATTTAGCTCTGAAAATATCAAAATGCTTTAAAAAAATAAGTCATCTCGTAATAACTATTGTTCAAATTACTATCGAAAGAAATTAAGATGAGTAGAAAAGGTAATCAGGCTTTCAAAAGTCTTAATAATCAGTTTTTTATTTATTCAGAAATATATAAGAACCATTAAGTTTTCATGGAATAATTATCATAACAAAATAAACAAAACTTCTTGGAGGCATCGACATCCTATACAATTTTTGTTGTTGATGACTGACAATCTGAATACAAACATAGTTATGTCAATAATTTTGACTAATTTCTGATGCTCTAGTTTATCATAAAAACTCACGGATCAACGTGAAAATTAATTGAGATTAATGCATTCTCTGTCTACGAGAGAAGAGTTTGACAACTGTCGTATATTTTAACCAAATATTTTAATTAGAATATATTTATATTTTATTCCTGAAATTCCTAAAAATAACGTTTTATGTAAATAATATATTTCAATATTAATGAATATGTGACAATATATTTTCAAGTTCGTTTCCCTGAAGTGATGACACGAAATGACGATGGCCGAATACACCAAGATTATATTTTATTTTGCAACATTAATGCCAGGGAGACCTTTAAAGAAATATTAAAAGAGAAAATAGAACAACGTCAAAATAACGAAATCAATGCTCACTACACTTCTACTGATCCCAAGAAAACCACGAATGCCGCGTTTTTATTGAGATGTTTGAGCGTTTTATTGAGATTGTCACCAAAAGAAGCTTTGAAACCATCAACTGTAAGCGGTTATAGTTGTAGGTCACTTCAAGATGCAACGCCTGGTGATTCATCGTACACAATATTAATATTAGATTGCTTTAAGGCGATAAACAAAGCTCGAGAACTAGGTTTTTCTTTTAATTTTCAAGATTTTGATTTTTACTAAATTATAAACTTTTGAGTGCTGTAGATATATTTTTACATCTTTATTTTTTTTACATTTTCTATAAATATTATCGCTCCAATACATTCACAGCCGGATTTCCTACGATGTCAAAATTGTACCGACGGTAGGCTGTTTAAAGGTAAAAAGGGATTAAATATACACATTAAACGATGCCATAGTAAAAATATTTCGGCTTCACAGCCTACCGTAGAAATTCATGACTCTTCTGATAATATACCTAATGACACAAATTCTTCACTTTTTTCGAAACAATTATACAATTTGTACCAGTGGTACGTACCAGTGGTTAAAAGAATTCCAAGAGGTGCGAGGATGCAACTTGCTAAAGCTTTATCATTAACCATTCAAAATTGTCTAACGAATTGTGAAAAAAGTTGGCAAAAATTATTTACATTCGCGTATTCCCACTTTCATTTTAGTAAAACAATAAATAAATCAATTACGTCTCAACTAAAAGAAAATTCTTTTCAAAATTTGAATTACCCGATTAATACTCATTTTCCTCGACCTTATCCTAAATTTGATTTAAAAAAAAGTAGTTGAATCAAAAGTAATGGACGGCGACTTAAAAAATGCATCCCGTATTTTATTCTCAGATGACATCCTCGCTCCTCGTAATGTCGAAATTCTTGAAGGCCTTCGTCAGAAACATCCTTCGGTCAATCCTTCCCAGAATTTACCGCTGCCTCCTAATACTTCTATGCAACCATTACAAGTTTCCGAAAAAGACACTTTAGACGCAATATTGTCATTTTCGAATGGCTCTGCCGGCGGCATTGACGGGATTACGCCTCAGCATCTCAAAGACCTTGTAAGCGTATCTGCCGGTGACGCCGGTAGGGTACTTCTTAATGACATAACAAAATTATGTAATTTTATGCTTTCTGGTAACGTCAATCCCAATTTCATTCCCTACTTATATGGGGCAAGATTGTGTGCCTTCAAAAAAAAGGATAACGGTATCCGTCCTATTGCTGTTGGTTCTACATTTCGACGCTTAACTTCAAAATTAGCTTGCAGGCACATAATCTCAAACCTTAAGACAAAATTTCAACCTACTCAACTAGGCTTTGGCACCAAAGGTGGCTGTGAGGCGGCGGTACATTCGGTGCGTACTTTCTTAACTAATTCCGATGCAGATGTTCTTCTGAAGGTTGATCTTAGAAATGCTTTCAACTCTATTGATAGGATAACCCTGCTGAAAGAAGTGGCTAACAATACCCCCCGAAATATATCATTACGTTTGGCAATGTTACAGTCAAAATTCAAACTTGTTTTATCAAAACCATATTATTGAGTCTGCTGTCGGTGTTCAGCAGGGTGATCTATTAGGTCCAGCTCTTTTCAGTTTGGGAATTCAACCTATTATTTCAAATTTAAAATCCAAGCTGAATGTCTGGTATCTGGACGACGGTACACTGGGAGGTAAAGCAGATGACGTCCTCAATGATCTTACTCATATTTTTCAAAATTTTAAAAATATTGGTCTTGAACCAAATACAAATAAATGTGAAATATTTATTTCTAATAATTTATCTAATTCTAAAAAGAGATACCTTAATTCAAAATTTCAATCAGATTTCTCCAGGAATAAAAACTGTCAATTCGGAATCGCTTTACCTGCTTGGTGCTCCGTTGTTTTTCGATAGTATTAAACCTGTTTTAAAAACAAAATTTGATCAATTTTTAAATCACGTTGATAAATTATATATTTTAAACCCCCATATTGCCCTTACTATTTTAAAATATTGTGTCCTTGTACCTACATTTACATACTTGTTACGCTCAAGTCCAGTCTGGAAATGTTCGGATATTTTAAAAGATATCGATAATAGTCTTAAAATTGCTTTAGAAAACATTCTAAATTTGAGATTAAATGCAATAGCCTGGAATAAAGCCACTTTACCTATCAAATTTGGTGGAATTGGTATAAGAAATATTTCTAGCGTCGCATTGCCTGCTTTCCTTGCTTCCGTGCATAGTGTTAATGACCTATGTAACACAATTTTAAATATTAAAGTAGACCTATGCTTTGCTGCGGAGGCAAAGCAAATATGGCTAACGCTCTGTCCCGGCGAAAATGTCCCACTGGAAGTTAACCAACAAAAACAGTGGGATATTCCGTTGGTACGGAGTGTCCACAAAAATTTATTTCAAAATTTCCATATTCAACAAGATCAGGCTCGCCTTCTAGCTGTTTCGACTAAGGAATCTAGCCACTGGTTACATGCTCTACCATCAAGTAATCTCGGCACATTGCTTGATGGGGAGAGCTTGCGCATCGCTGTAGGAATCCGGCTGGGAGTGGCTATTTGTCAACCTCACCAGTGCCCCTGTGGTAGCAGCGTCGATGAGTTTGGGCTCCACGGACTTTCATGCCAAAAAAGTGCAGGTAGGTTTTCCCGTCACGGTTCTTTGAACGAAATCATCCGAAGGGCTCTCGTCTCTATAAATATCCCCTCGGTTTTAGAGCCTTGCGGGATATTTAGAGACGATGGCAAGAGACCCGACGGTATGACTTTGGTCCCTTGGGAGAGAGGTAAAGCCCTAGTGTGGGATGCTACTTGCGTTGACACTTTGGCGGCCTCTCATCTCAAGGGTACCTGTTGTAGAGCCGGGGCGGCATCAGAGGCAGCCGAATTTAGTAAATGGCGCAAATATGAGTCTTTGAGAAATGACTACATATTTGTGCCATTTGCTGTAGAGACTATCGGTCCGTGGGGTCCACGTGCAATGAAGTTTCTAAAGGAACTGTATCCACGACTGGTCGTCGCTGCTGGTGATAAGAGGGCTGGTTCTTTCCTCGCTCAAAGGCTAAGTATAGCTATTCAGCGAGGAAACGCAGCCAGCGTTCTTGGCACTATACCATGGGGAGCAGGTCTTTTTGACGATTTAAATTTTTAGTTTTAGATTTTCTATATTATAGTTTCTTCTTTTATATTGTATATATAATTAGTTTTAATTGTAAATATTATAATTTTAATTATTATTTTAGTTAAGTTATTTATTATAATGTTAAATATTATATTTACGTGAAAATAAATCAGTCTTACTATTTTAAACAAAACATAAGCTTTACTAAAAATTCATTTAGCCAACTTTTATTTTCATAAAAAAGTTCTTCCCAAGATAGTTCCCCTGCATCTGCTCTGATTTAGGACTCCCTAAAACAGTGCCATTTGAAGCAGAAGCACCGCGTGTAATAATATGAATCACTATCACTATTACTGCCTATCACAAGTCCTCTGCTGAACCCATTGTGAACCCACTTCGGTATACAGAAATAGATACATTAGTTGACGGCTTAGTGGCGCAGTGGCGTAGCAATGAGTGACTGCGCCGAGGGCCGCGGGTTTGAATCAAGCAAGCAACAAGTATTTGTATGGCCTACAAGTAATTTTTCCGGGACTACGATACAGGAGAAAATCCTGGTATCAAAATACTGGTACGTAACGTTAAAAAAACAATAGACTCTAAATAGGATGCAATTAACGATTTTATAATGAAAACATTATATATTCTAAAGTTTTTGAGAAGATATTAATGTTTTTCTTAAAAACAAAGTATATATATATATATATATATATATATATATATATATATATATATATATATATATATATATATATATATAATTTTTACTATTTTTATGATGAAATAATAAAACTTTGTAATACTTACGTGATCACTTAAAATTTGACCAATAACACATTGATTTAAACTTTCTACAAGTAAAGACACGAAGAAAAAAAAATATCGAACAGACTGGTAAAAGTTATCCACCACCTGTAATATAAGTCGCCATTATTTTAAATAAATTTTAAGGATTTTGTTTGGTTGGTTTGTTTAATGGACATAAAAATATTGTATGCTAATTAAACATTTGAACTAATATCCAGGAAGAAACGTTTGTCTTACCGTAAAAGTATATGCTGTTAAACAAATAAAAACAGCACTAAAAGAGTAGATTAGAAGCATTGCGTCGCCTAAAACGTTGTCAAGTGATGTTGATATACTGAAAAATAAACATAAATAAGTGCTCATTTTTAAAATGCTCGTTTTAAATTTAGTATTTTATTATTAATACATGGTTTGTTAAAATAGATAAATTAGTCCGTTATTCGGACATCCCTTTAAGTAAATATCTGAGGCAGGATGTTCCGCCATCTCGCAAAAAATTTCTTAACAACTTTCAAACATTGAAATAATATCTAAAATAGTCTTATAATAACAAAACTTAAATTTAAATAATAACAAAAACAGTGCTATTTTAACTTTTTGAATATTGCTTATTCAAAATAAGAGAACAATTTTTACCTAGCAAGGAAATGATGTCGTGCAATTATACGTTTTAACTGATGTAAAACCCGTTCATGAATTTTTTTAGATTGCTGTCCACTTTGTAGATTTTTTACGTCTTCCGTGCTTATTATTTCTTCCATACTGTGTCCTAAAATTTTTAACTCCATGCAAATAAATATGATGTATGTCGTTTGCGTCATATTTGAAAACCCATAGACACAAACCACCAGCGCCGTCATACAACTTTCCCATAAATACACACTCCAGTACCATTTAATCTTATCAAATGGGTACCACCCGTCAAAAGGATACAGATATTGTAAATCTTTACCCAACACCTTGTTTTCATACGTCATTACAAGGATCGGAAAAGAGTTGACCACAATTACAACGGGCAAAATGTAATAAAGTATAAGTCTATTAACAATCATACATATAAAACTATACTTCTTTATAACTTTTTGATGCGACTTTGAATTCATTGAAAAAACTTCCCATAAATCATCACGAAAATGACAAAATATTTGATTGTAAATTTCTCTATGTCTATGTATTTTAGCATATTTTATTAAAGATATAGCGCAGACCCCTAAATTTGGAGCAATGTTAATAATTTCAAACCAATCTTTAAAGCCAGTAAGACATAAAGTGAGAAATAACTGAATACTTGTACAAATCAATAAAACGTTAATGATGAAAAAAACGATAAGTTGCTTCTTTCTCCGTCCTATAAAAGGTAAAAGGAAAATTTTAGAGCCCACTGTACAGAGAAACTCTAATTCAATGAAAATAGAACGCCGTATAGCAAAATATTTTCGTTCCATTTTAAAATTTAGAATATAGAATATTAGTAATAAAAATGTAAAATGTCACAGTTTCCTATAATATGAGCGATCACTGAAACAACGAAAAGCTTTTGCAAAGGAAAGGAATGGGTAGGAAAATTTTATATGACGACAAATGTTGGTTAAGCTAGAAAAATATTTTCTTTCTGTGGTTCTACTTAAAAAAAAAAACAGAAATGACGTAAAAGGTCTTTGTTCAAGAAAAATTAGGATATTATTGTTTAGATAATAAACAGTAATTTTTTTTCTGAGGAGAAATTATGGACGATTTTTTTAAGATATTTGATGTCTATTTATAGATGAGTAGAGGACATGTGATATAATACACATTCCTTCACCGTGTATAGCCATTAGAGTATTTAAATGAATGATGTGAACGTTCAAAAAAATTACCTTTAATTTACAAAAGTTAAGATAGATAAGTACAGTTTGGAGATGTTTTATTGTAATTAAACAACTCGTAGTGACAATAAAGGATTCATCATCATCATCATCATTACAACTCAGCAAAAGTCTACTTCTGGATATAGGTGTAATAGCTAATGGATTTCCTTATAGAAGGGATGTTTGGCATAGTCGTCACGCTTGGCAAGTGGTTTGGCAACCGCAGTTTTTCATTATTTTAAGTCATCAGGAAGTTGTTGCTGTCTATCTCCTATAACATTTTCCCCTTTCTCTTCTTACGATATCCACAGGTTGATATTGGATAGTGGATCCTCATACCGCGTTGTTCAACTCATTAATACTCTACTCACTTCGTGGCCTCCCTGTCGAAGCATCAGCAATGCAATCCCGTCAGATTCGCTTAGGAAAGGGAGAATATCCAAAATCTTAGGTTCAATATAGACGAACCAGTCAAGCCCACTCGGATCAGCTTTTTTTATCTCAAACCAGACATTAATTTCCCTTTTTTAATATTTAGCTAAGCCTTAACAATGCTTTTAATCATTTTTTACCACTACGAGAGAGTCGTTAAGTGTAATTTATTTTTCTTTCGTTATGACAATGACAGCGTCAACGTCTTAGTTCAACATTATTTTGTAGTAAGTAACTATGACCGTCACCGTTTGGTGGCGTAAGAGACTCTGTCACACTTCTTTCGTCCTATGGGTTTATATTTGAGCCTCCGACATGCCAGACGTAGAACAGGTCTCAGATAAGTGACAGGCAAATTCTAGCACTACTAATCCTTCGTACTGAGAAAAACACCATAATGGCAATCGGTACTTAAGGGGTGACGATAGAAATTACGGCTTGCAGAAATAACTTCGAACTTCTGCTTAGAACGACGCTGAATTCTTAGGATTGCCTCTTTTGTAGAAGAGAAAGAAGGAGTTAAGTTGAAAAATTTGGCAGCGTTATGCTGCTTGCTTTGATTAATATTCTTGGCAAGCATGGGAGTTTGACTAAGGCGTGGTTTTACCGTGTGTGCATGGTTTTATTGTATGACTGTAATATCACAGTATGTCGGATTAAATAACAGTTTATTTTTAACCAAATAACAAAAAGGAAATATGCGGATCTCTAGTGATAAACAAACAATTGATATGAATTCTGTCAATACCATATTAACATCTATTAAGTAACCTTAGCAAAACTCAGCTTTATAATTACGTTCTAAAGAGTAAATTATTAAAGTGTACCAAAGGCATAAATTGACGAGATTGTAACTTAATATGGACTTAAATAGGCCAAGGAGCTCCATGTTCCTGTGATAGCTTGTAATTTGCTTACATTATTCAAAGTTAAATTGTAAGACCGCCTTACAATGCCGTTTGAGAGCTTTTGATGTATGACTTATATGAGCATTAATCCGATGAAAGCATGTCATCCATTTCAAGCTATTGCAGGCACGGAGGTGGTTTTTATTATAGAATAAGGGTGACAACGAGCACACAGTCACCTGATGGTAAGTGGATGCTGTAGCCCATAGACATCTACGTTTATCATCGATTAAGAATCAAAACGCAGATGCGTTGTCACCCCTGAGGACTAAGATGGAATGCCTCGTTTCCAGTATAAAAGGGTTTCCGGACCTCTACACTCACCATAAAAAACTCAGCAGCATTAGGCTGCTATATGACGCTGGTATTCTGTGAGAGCGATGTCGGTCGAGCCGACCCATTCGTGCTGCAAACATAACATAGCTGCAGCGTGGCTCTACCACGTGGAAATTTTTACGGATTTAGATTTTCTTCAAATTATTTATTTTAATGGGAAGAGGGAAAATTTTATTTTAGATAAATATTTTTTTTTGAAATAAGTTATTGTATTACTGTGTATAGGTACGAATATTTATCTGATATTTTTTTCATCTTATAAAATGTCTGTCTACAGAAACACCCTCTTGCCTATTCTTATTATCAAAAAATTGTACAGACATTGCTGAAGGAGAGCATTAGAATAGAATAGAATATTTTTTATTCAATATAGATTACATGTTATCTATATTGAATAAAAAAATAGAGACCACTAGACCAACTGCCTCGTTGGTCTAGTGGTTGCAGTAGTGCGAATTCTGATCATGAGGACCTGGGTTCGAATCCCGAGTCGGGCCAAAAAATTAATAATTGAGTTTTTCTGTCAAGAAATTCTCAGTAGCTGCCCGGAGTCAGGAAGTTGGCGGTGTCTCACCCCCGTGCCTCGGAAAGCACGTAAAGCTCGGTTTTCCGTCCCATCGGATTACGAGAGTGAGGGAATAGAGAGTGCACCTGTGCTTGCGCATACACTTGGGAACTATAATCCTGTACTGCGCCGATGGCTAGCCTCCGTTGAGGCTAGCCGCCGTGGCTAAAATTCGGTCTGGAGGACATTATTATTATTATTGTGGAATATCTATATAGTTTTCTCATCTGGTTGGGATGTATAAATATATAATTATAAACGAAAATGAAAAGATAAATATACATAAATATCAATAAAATAAAATAGATAAAAAAATAAAAGCCCAACCAGATGGAAGCCCTCGGCAGGGGAGACCAAACGGCCAAGGGTTAGGGGGAAAGGGAAAGAAACCGGCGGACGATGCGGGCAGTATCAAGGAGCACCGCCTTCTGCATTTGAGCCCGGAGCGGTCCGTCACGGAGTCCCAGTCGCCTCAGATGACCAGAGAGGCTAACTGGGATTAGCCCATTCGCAGAGACGACTACAGGAATAATTTCGGCCGGCAGACCACCCCACATATCGGTCACCTCGTGAGCCAGGTCCAGATATTTTGATTGCTTGTCTGTTTCGGCTCTCACGAGGTTCTCGTCATACGGGATGGTAATATCGATCAAAAATATCCTTGACTGTGCCCGGTCCATCAGCACAATATCAGGTTTATTCGCAAGAATAGTCCTGTCTGTGATGATGGCCCGGTCCCAATAGAGCCTGGCGCGGTCATTTTCGAGCATGGCTTCCGGCAAGTACTTGTAATACGGCAATTTCCGATCCACGAGACCGTATTTCAGAGCGAGCTCCTGGTGTAGAATTCTGGCTACTAGGTTGTGCCTGTGCAAGTACTCAGAGTTAGAAAGCGCCGAACAACCGGAGATAACATGCCTAAGTGACTCACCGGGATGGCGACAAGCTCGACAGACGTCGACGGTGCCATCCTTTAGGATGTATCTCCGATAGTTGTTGGTCTTAATAACCTGATCCTGTATTGCACATACAAAACCCTCGGTTACCCCGAAGAGATCACCAAAGCGTAGCCAGTGGAGGGAGGCTACTGTGTCTACGAAAGGCTCATGTAGAGCCTTGTAGAACCTCCCGTGGAGCTCCTTCTCCTTCCATACGGTCTCCCGGTCGGAAATGCTCTGCACTGCCGGGTCTTGCCATTGCTCGTTGGCTAAGGATAGAGGGGTAAGTCCTTTATCACAAGAAATGACGTCCTTATAGAATGGATCATCCGATCTCGCCAGGAAGTAATCACGGAGGCTGCACACTTCGCGATTATGCATGGTGAGCGCGCTCAAGAAGCCACGACCACCATTCTTCCGCGACAAGTACAGCCTCATTACCGACGATCTCGGATGATGCATCCTATGGGACGTCATGGTAGTGCGGACTTTTCTATCCAGGGCGTTAAGCTCAGTCTGAGTCCACCTGAGTATGCCAAAGGTATACATGAGGACAGGCATGACCCAGCAGTTATATGCGTGTGACTTATTCACACCGGACAAAAGGCTGTTAAGCACTTTGGTCAAGCGTGCATAAAACACGTCGCAAACTGACTGTTTCATACCAGCCTCATAGATACCGATGTTCTGTGATATACCCAGGTATCGGTATGTTTCAGCCTCGGAAAGGGTCCTTAAGTTGACGGGCATAGACAAGTCTATGCCCTCAGAGTTAGCAACCCTTCCCCTTTCAAAATGGAGGACCGCACACTTATCCGTCCCCAGCTCCATTCCAATGGAACTGCTAAATTCACAAGTGATGTTTAGCAGTTCCATAAGATGGGAGCGACTAGAGGCGAATAACTTGAGGTCATCCATATAGAAAAGGTGGGTCACTTTTGTCCCTCCTTTCCGTAGCTGAAATCCCCTCCCGGAGCCCTCCAGTAAGGTACTGAGAGGGTTAAGAGAGAGGCAGAACCAGATTGGACTCAGAAAATCGCCCTGGAAGATACTCCTTCTTATCCTTATGTGGTTCTCCGCAGCCGTCATCCGCTCGCCCAGATGACAAAGGATCGTACTCCACTGCCCCATACACTGCTCGAGGAAGTCTCTAACTGTACAGTCAATCTTGTACAGCTCGAGGACCCTCTTTAGCCATGTATGGGGCACCGAGTCGAACGCCTTTCTGTAGTCTATCCAGGCGGCAGAGAAGTTCCGACGGTTGCGTTTCACCACTTTGCCTATGACCGCGTCAATGAGGAGTGGTTCCTTAGTTCCACGACCACCGCCCCGACATCCATTTTGAGCGCGTGATATCACCTGGTTTAGCTCCAGGTGACGAGTGATTCTCGCGCTCAAAATGGATGTCAGTGTCTTATATATGGTCGGTAGACACGTGATGGGGCGGTATTTGCTCGGGTCTGTGGTATCCTGATCTTTAGGAACCAAGTAAGTGATCCCAGTAGTGAAGAGGCTCGGGAGTGACTTCTGGTCGAGAGCCTCTTGAAACTGTCGGGCGAGCACAGCGTGACACACTATGAACCCCTTCAGCCAGTAATGATGCAGCCCGTCGAGCCCCGGACTTTTCCAGCTCGGGGCCCTACGGACCGCCTCAGCTACGTCATCCGGCGTTATGGTGACGGGGTCCATGGGCGTAATACCCGCACACTGACTCGCCACAACTTCCGTCCAAGGGCCCTCACTGTGGTTTACGGGCTCCGACCACAGGCCGCGCCAGAATGCTACAGTGTCGGCCTGATTCGGGGCTGGGCCCGTTCCACTTACCATTGGTCGCTCCAATGATTCATAGAGCCTCTTCTGATCACTCTGGAAGAGACGATTCTGGTTGAACCGTGTCGACCTCTCGGTATATCGCCGAATCCGCTTTCCCCAAGCAGCGATTCTCTGCTTCAGATCATCTATGCGCTCCGTCAGTTTTTGCGTTATATCCGGCTGGGACAAACTGACATTTGTCCCAGCAAACGCCATTATTATTATTATTATTATACGATCTGCATTAACGCTCCTTTTAGGGTTTTAAGATGCGGCATCGGCTGATCGCAAGATGCCGCTCTTTTGTTTAAATTGTGAGGTGGCGACGTACTATCGCTGTCGTATCCAAAATTATGGCTTTTTGAATTTTGTTCCTCACCCTCACTGAAATGCCCAGCTTAGCTAAATTGTCAGTAAGGGATTTAGGAACAACTCCAGTGGTAGAGAGAATCAGCGGGACGATAAGTACCTGCTGCTGTCGCCTTAACAGTCGGATTTCTTCAGCTAACCGCTGGTACTTAATCAACTTTTCAGTGCTGTACTTCTGCACATTATGCGAGTTTGGAATGCCAATACCCAACAACCACGTACGCTTCTCCTCCTTTTCTACTAATATTATGTCCGGTCGATTATGCTCAACGGTCCGGTCTTGGATGTCCGGTCGAGGATGGATTGTATTTCTAGTAGGGTTCTGTCTCCTTAAGGAGACCGTATTTTACTGCCAGCTCTTGGTACACAATTTTTGCCACGTTGTCGTGGCGCTGGGTGTACTCGGTACCAGCAAGAGCCTGGCAGCCACCAGTTATGTGCTGGATGGTCTCTGGCTTTTGATGACACCGTCGGCACTGGTCATCTTCGATCCCTGTCTTGACAATGTACTTTAGATAATTTTTCGTAGGCACAATTTGATCCTGAATCGCCACCATGAATCCCTCAGTTTCAGCAAAAATCTCACCATGTCTGAGCCAGTTGTTCGACGCTTCAATGTCGACATGTGGTTGACTCAGTTCATTAGCGAATCGACCGTGAAGAGGTTTTGAGGCCCGTTGCTGGAGTTTGGCTTCTTTGTATTTAGCGTCAGTCTCTAACGGTGGGAAATTGTCGGCATGAAGGAGATCGAGCGTTGTTAGACGGTCATCAGCCTTTATTACTGCTTGATGCAGGGGAGAGGACGTTTGCAAAAGGAAATAACTTCGAAGACTCTGAATCTGTTTAGCACACAATCTACGAATATCTATCAGTCCTCTACCGCCATTGGCTCGAGACAGAGTTACACTAGTTAGTTAGATATGAGTTAGTAGATATTTAGTAAGCATGACGCGAGTAGACCTCTCAATTTTTGCCAGTTCAGTATCTGACCAGTTAACTACTCCAAACGTGTAACTTAATACTGGGATGGCAAAGGTGTTAATAGCTTTAGTGAGGTTGCGTCCATTTAGGCCCGAACTGAGGATTCTTTTAAGCCTTTGATTTTATACTTCAATCATCTTCGACCTAATTTCACCGTGATTGATTCGAAGTGATTGGGTGATGCCTAGATATTTATAGGTGATTTCTGTCATCGCGTGGATCTTTCCCCCTCTCTGAAGGTCGAAACCTCTAGAAGACTCAATTCGTCTACGGTAAACATTTACGGTTCTGCACTTTTCAAGTCCAAATGACATATTAATGTCACTAGAGAACTGTTCAGTGCAGTGAACCAGCGTTTGGAGCTCTCGTTCATTTGCCGCATAGATCTTAATGTCGTCCATATACATTAGGTGAGTCAACTTTCGGTGATATCCTTGAGCCCCTTTTATAAGATATCCATGTCCTGTTTCATTAAGGAGTGAAGAGAGGGGGTTGAGCGCGAGGCAAAACCACAAGGGGCTAAGGCTGTCTCCTTGAAAGATTCCTCTTCGTATCGGTATGTACCCTGTTGTGATCTTTTGGTTAACGCCATGGTTCAGATGAAGAGAAGTTGCCCAATTTGTCGTAAAATATTCTAATAGAGTGATAACTTCAGGGTCGATCTTATAAAGTTTGAGTACCTCCCTCAACCAGGAATACGGCACGGAGTCGAAAGCTTTCCTGTAATCAATGTAGGCCATGTGAAGCTACTTTTGATATGCTTGCCCTGTGATAACCGAATCTATCGTGAATTGTTCTTTGCATCCCAATGATCTCTTAATGCACCCTTTCTGCTCTGTTGCCAGAAGAGAGTGATGGTCTAGATGTTGGTAGATCTTGTAAGAGAGGCATCCATGTTTGCGGGTTGCTCTACCATTTGTGGCGCCGCATCCTCAGCCGCAGCATTTTCACCCGATGAAGGAACAGCCTCACGTCGTAGCCGTTCGAGTTCGGTGACATCAAATGTATTTGAGCGCACGATATACCGAACTCGGTCTGCCAGGTTTTGCTCGGTGACGGTTACAGATGGCTCCAGCTCAGCAAAAAGTCGATGCATCCTTGCCCGATACGCAAAACCTCCAGTTTCTCCCCCCTTTCGCCCTAAAATACGCCCGCAATGCGTTGCTGTTCATCTGGGTTGTCCAACGCATGCGGCGTACTCCACCAGTGGCGGGTGCCGATTGCTGGGCCCGCGAAGACCCTGCCGACACCAAACCAGCTGGTGGGGATGATGGATGCGAGGGGCTGCTGGGTGGTCGTGCAGCACCTCGCACTCGGCTGGCGGTTCGCATGCTGTCGCGTCCAGCGCCAGCTCCAGACGCGCCCTGGCGACCTCCAGGCAGCGGCCCTTTGCGCGTTCTTCCGTATTCCATCATCCATAGTGGTGGGCGTCATTTAGCGGGAGACGCCCAGACCCGGCGCCGTTTCATGGTGAGGCCATGAGCACAAGCGGGCCTTTGCACCTTCAATTTTTGCCGAGGCACGGCACTAACACCTCTTGGCAAGGTGCTGACTGACTGCGCTGACGTACCGGTTTTGTCACATAACCGTTACGTCAGCGGGCGATGGGGTCGTCACTTCCCTACGCCTTTTTATTATTATTATTACATGTTATTCTTATTGAAAGTCTTTCAGGGTTCCATAGTCAACTAGGAACCCTTATAGTTTCGCCATGTCTGTCTGTCCCTCTGTCCGTCCTCGCTTAATCTCTGTGACCGTTAGCACTAGATAGCTGAAATTTGGTACCAATATGTGTATCAATCACGCCGACAAAGTGGTAAAATAAAAATTGGAAAAAAATGTTTTATTAGGGTAGCCCCCCTATATGTAAAGTGGGAAGTGATTTTTTTTTAATTTCAACCCTAACGTGTGATATATTGTTGGAAAGGTATTTAAAAATGAATAGGGGTTTACTAAAATCATTTTTTATAATGTCAATAATTTCGGAAATAATCGCTCCAAAAGTAAAAAACAATGTGTCCCCCCCCCTCTAATTTTTGAACCATAAGTTTAGAAAATATGAAAAAAATCTGAAATGTAGAACTTTATAAGGACTTTCTAGGAAAATCATTTTGAACTTGGATGGAAACAACAGTACCCACTACCGGGAGCAGTTGCAGGAGCGCGAACATAATGGATACACACCTTTAAACTCAAAAGTGGGAACACTTATTGTGACGGACGGGAAACTACGGAACCCTACACTGAGCGTGGCCCGACACGCTCTTGGCCGGTTTTTTTTACTTTACCACTAGTTCAAAATAAACCTCTGTTCTGGAAAGAACCAGCAAGAAACCCACCGGGGCTTTTTTTTTAATAAATATTACATTGTGAGGGATTATAATATATTTTTTAGAAAATATTTATTTTAGAAACAGCTTGGAAGCAACCATCTCATTCCCAGAGGTTATTATCAACCATGTATTCTTTTATATTATAATAACCCTTTTTTATAGTGTTTTTGTTTAATTAAATATTTAAACTTGGTAATAGGGAGACCTTGTATATTTTCTGGGACTTTATTTTAATAGCATATACATTGCCCTAGGAATGAATAACTGACTCTATGGAGTCGAGAAACTGGTACCACTAGCTTGTGTTTGTTCCTAGTGTTTACAGAGCGTATATTACTTTTGTACTAAAACTACCTACATTTTTGTCAATATACATTAAATTTTCGTAGATATACTGAGAGGCCAAAGTTAATATATTTATTTTTTTGAATTTTTAGGTTATAAAGAGCTCTTATGGTCCTTTTCTGCAAAACAAAAATAGTTTCTAATTCAGCCGCATTTCCCCATAACAAAATCTAATATGACATTATACTATGGAAATAACTGAAGTGACCTAATCTAGCTGTCTTGAAACTAGTGAGATCTCTAATCTTTTTACAGCATAAGCTGCGGAGCTTAGTCTGCTTGCTAGTTTAGATATATGGGGCCTCATTGAAGCTTAGCGTCAAGAGTGATGCCTAGAAAAACAGAGGATTCAATAGGACTCAGTTCTTCCTTATTTAAAAACACATTGATATTTGGATTTTTAATTATTGAAATCAAAAAACATCCTAATTTCCATAGAGAAGATGGCTGGGTGCTTACCATCTGCTTGGTATCATTTAATTAATAAAATTAAATCCCAATCCAAGCATACAACTGCAGGACTTCAAGATACTATAAGTTCATACTGCATAGATCGGAATAAAAATTAATAATTTTAATCTATGGTAACCGCCGTCAACTATGATATCTAGACGTTGAACATCTCACTCTCCTCTGTGACCATGGGTGCTGTAAAGTACTCGAAACGTCAGGTATATAAAAAAGTTAATATACGCGATAAAATCCGTAAAAATTTGTATTATTTACTGTATAGTATTCGCGTAAATATAAAAAATCATTAGATTATTAACGTTAAACTAATGCACTAATTTGGATGTAGCAATATTGACTTCGTCACATTTAAATGACTGACGTTTAAGATTATAAAAATCAAGAAAGTATCATCAGCAAATAATACTTTATAATAATTATCCACTACAAGGGAATGTGTCATTAATATACACTAAAATAGGAACAGGCCAAGAACTGAGCCCTGAGGAACAGCCATCTGTACGGGTCATCAGGAAGACTTTTTACCATTGATAATAACTTTCTGCACTCTATTACTTAAATATAATTTTTTTATAGAATAAGGATGACAAGCGAGCACAAAGTCCACCTGATGGTAAATGGATGCTGTGACCCATAAACATCTACATTTATCCTCGATTAAGAATCAAAACGCAGATGCGTTGTCACCCCTGGGGACTAAGATAGAATTCCTCGTATCCAGTAAAAAGGGTCTTCGGATCTCTACAATACTACACGGATCTATACAATAGCTCTAAATACGCAAAACAGCGGTATTAAACTGCAAATTGAGAATACCAATTCTATGAGAGCGGTCTTGCCCCAGTCAAGCCGACCCACGCGTGCTACAACCATAATATAGCAGTAGCGTGGCTTTACCACGTACGATATATGCCGAAATAACTAGTTTAAGCAGCGCTGTGTTCTTGACACCAAAGTACTGTAGCTTCTTGAGTAATGTCTCATGGTGAACACAGTCGATGGCATTGGAAAGGTCCCAAAAATTTCCCAGAGCGTCCTCTGAATTCTCCCATGCACAAAAAATATGTTATATAAGCTTATCTCCGGCATCGGTTGTCAAGCGACCCCTTGTAAAACCAAATTGACTTGTATGAAGCAATTTATTTATATTCAAAAAAACTTATCATCTGATGTAAAATAATTTTTTCAAATATTTTACTTAAAGTTGGTAGTACAGAAATTGGTCTAAAGTTGGCGGGGTCTGATGTACTATTAGATTTGAATAAAGGTATAACTTTACTATGTCATCATATTTTATATTATTAAATCAGGAAACGCACCAGATTGGACGCTTGTATTAAAAATAGTGGCTAGATAAGGTGCTATTTTATCTATGACAGATGCAATAACTTTAATTGGAAATTCTGGTTTTAATGGTTGATCTGAACTTAAAATTTTGAATGATGGATTTATGCAACATCTGCAAAAATGTTATCTATACAGGTTGCACTAGTCCCAGCAAAACGAGTCAGTTCCAAAAATACATTAACAAGATCATACGATTTAAATAGTTTAGTTCATTAACTTAAAACCAGAAGTTTCAAGGAGATTGATGTTAAAGTCCAAATATTACAACAGTCTTGTTCTGTTTACTAAGTTTTAGCAAAACTTCTTCCATATTTATTTCAAAATAGTCGTAAATAGCACACGGGTCTGTAAATACTTACAACAATAAAGTGCATTTTTTATATATTTCTATAGTCCCCTCAACAGAGAGGCCCAAATTATCCTAACGTTATTTATATAGTAATGATTCGTCTGCTAATATTAAGAAGCCATCACGTGAACTATTTTCTCTATTGAAGGAACTGATCATCTGGTGATTTCTGAAATTAAACATTAAATTATAATATTTTAGCCAATGTTCGGTAATACAAAGGATACGTATGTTGTTACTATTTAAAAACAATTCAACTTCTAATCCCTTGCCCATTATGCCTTGTATAGTTTAATGTACCATGTGTAAATAGTTAGTTTGTACCAGTTCGGGCTCACTGGTACAAAACAGCCCTCATCAGCTGACAGTGGAACGACGCATCCTAAAAAAAGGAAGGAAAGGTTTTGGAATGCTCTGATCACGAATCTACAATCTTTTTTTAGCGTAGGATGCGCGGTCCCAGAGATGTGCAGATCAATTGACGACTCCGTGGCGTAGTGGCTTAGCAATGAGTGGCTGCGCTGGGGGTCGCGGGTTCGAATCCCGCACGGAACAAGTATTTGTATGGCCTACAAATAATCGTTCCGGGTCTGGATGTTTGTCCTTGTGCAATTTATGTTTTAAACACCAGATACGGAGAAAATCTAGTGTAGGAGTTTTTTAAAAAAAAAAAGCGCTGACACCTTTACTTCGCCCCTTGCACTTTAATCCATTGGGCTATGTCGGTCACCTTGATTAATTGATCTCCGAGGGGTTTCCCTCTCTCGGAAATGACCGGGAAGGCCAGTGCCCAGGAGTTGTTGGGAGCACTATGCTCGAAGTTGTTGACGAGTACGTTTGCCTGGGACAAATAGTCCGACTAGGTAAGTCCAACTTCGACCGAGAGGTCAATCGACGTATTCAACTTGGCTGGGCAGTGTTCGGGAAATTACGACACATCTTCTCGTCAGGTATACCTCAATTTCTGAAAACTAAAGTGTACAACCAGTGCGTGTTGCCAGTGATGACTTACGGATTGAGACGTGGTCCGTCACTGCCGGCCGTATGAGGATGCTCAAGGTGGCTCAGCGAGCTATGGAGAGGGCTATGCTCAGAGTTTCTCTGCGTGATAGACTCAGAAATGAGGATATCCGCAGTAAAACCAGAGTGATCGACATAGCCCAACGGATTAGTAAGCTGAAGTGGCAATGGGCCGGCCATATAGCTCGAAGAACCGATAACCAACGGGGAAGAAAGGTTCTCGAGTGGCAGCCTCGTATCGATGGCGTATTGTAGGGCGACCCCCCACTAGATGGAGTGACGATCTGGTAAGACATGCAGGAAGTCGATGGATGCAGGTGGCTCAGGACCGTGCTTTGTGGCATTATTTGGGGGAGGCCTATGTTCAGCAGACTTGTGAAGGGCTGTAATGATGATGATGATGATGTCGGTTACTCTGGTTCTACCGGGGATATCCCCATTTCTAAGTTTAACACGCAGAGAAACCCTGAGCATAGCCCTCTCCATAGCTCACTGAGCGACCTTGAGCGTCCCATACGGCCAGCAGTGCCACGTCTCAGATCCATAAGTCGTCAATGGCAACAAGCACCGGTTATACAATTTAGTTTTCAGGATTTGAAGTATATCTGATGAGATTTGTCGTAATTTCCCGAACGCTACCCAGCCGATCCGATCCGTCGATTGACCTCTTGGTCGAAGTTGGACTTACCTAGTCGGACTATTTGTCCCAGGTAAACGTACTCGTCAACAACTTCGAACTTAGTGCTCCCAACAACTCCTGGGCACAGGCCTTCCGCTCATTTCCGAGAGAGGGAAACCCCTCGCAGATCAATTAACTAATATCTAATTGATATCCGGTGGGCCTGCACTCTCATTAGCGTTTTTCATTGTGTTCAATCTTTCTTCTTATCTATTGTTCCTTATATATTACTTGTTATACACCCTGCTTAATCAGTACTATTGTATTATCCTTCTTTGTTCGCTAACTACCACGCTATTCTGATTCACCAATAAAACATTCCTTAATTTTGTTACAATTTTTATTTTCAAAATTTTATTGCTTATTATTTATAAAATAGGAGCGAAACATCTCATCTAAACGAACTCTACTGAACATCCAAGAACAGTTTTACTGGGTCCATTGTCGAGACGATGTCGCAAATGTACAATTTGTGCGGCTGTAAAGGGAGCTCAGACTCGTTATGGAAGTGCATTGAAGTTGTACAATTTTGGTGCACTATGGGAGATAATAGCCATTGACGTAACGGGGTCGTTTCCAAAAGTGAAAGTGGTAACAAGTATTTCACGGTTGTGATGGATTACTTCACCAAGTTGCCAGAAGTCTTCGCCAGTCCAAATCAAGAAGCTTCAACAGTTGCAGATAAACTATTTCATGAAGTTTTCTGTCATTTTGGAGTAGCTTTGGAGATTCACAGTGATCAAGGAAGGAATTTTAAGTCTCAAATATTCCAGAAAACTTGCCAAGTTATGGGTACTCATAAAACAAGAACAACTTCTTACCACCCGCAATCTCATGGAACGGTAGAACGATTTAATCAGACATTGGAGAGGTACCCAGCGAAAGTTGTGGAAAATCGGCAATGAGATTGGGACAAGCACATACAACCATTTTATTATCATATCGAAGCGCTGTTAGACAAAAGTACATCAGTGACACCATCTTTCGCAAAATTTGGAAGAGAATTACGGCTGTCTGCAGACCTGATCACCGGA
The DNA here is from genome assembly GCA_907164705.1 of Parnassius apollo. Lineage (NCBI taxonomy): Eukaryota > Metazoa > Arthropoda > Insecta > Lepidoptera > Papilionidae > Parnassius > Parnassius apollo. Next base: position 2,574,602 of record CAJQZP010000643.1, on the reverse strand, counting down.
ATACCAACTGATGCCCCACGCAGTATAACCGATTATGCAAATGACTTGCGGAACAAAATGAATGACATTTATTAGCACGTCAGACAATTGAACAAGCAAACGTCTGAAAAAATAAAACCCGGTATGACCGTAAAATGAACCAGAAAGGTTTCGACTAGGGTCCACTAGTGTGGTTACACAATCCAGTCCGCAAAGGGAAATATCCTAAGCTTCAAGCTAATTGGGACGGCCTACCAGATACAAAAAGGTGCAAGAGGTCCTAAGATCGTCCATATGGATTGACTGATGCATTATTATGGGGCCGGTAATGCTCGGGATGAGCATGTCTTTGGAGGGGGGCAGTGTTGCAAGCCATAATTAATGTCACTAGCGCCATTCTAGTATTGAGTAGCAGAACTAGGAGAACTTTCTAGAAAATTCCACTGTAGAACTTGCCCAATAGCGTCATCGAGTATATCGAGTGGCACAACTTGGGAAGAACTTTCTACACTTAGTCGATTGAGACCGTCGTGTGCCATAAGGCCAGTATAGACCGCGACCGAGTCAGTATTGAATTAGCGATTCGAGCGAAGACTTCGATAGTAGAGCTATAACAAAATTTTTACTAATCCAAGTGCATTTTTAGTTGGTCGACTCTTACTCGTTAACTTATTAATTCTACTTAGCTATGATAGTTTTCCTTTTAACTTCATTATATGTACTAGTTACTATACTTTTCACATTTCCAAAACCAGCGGTTTAGTTGGTAGAGTGGGAGGACACATGACTCTAATGAAAAATACCAGTGGAATAACAGTGAAATTTCACAAATGTACCCCTGAATCGAAAAGATGTTGTTGCACACCCCCAATATTTTCAAAAGACCTATCCAACGATTCCCTACACGACGAAAAAAAAATTAATCCTCCCTTTACGTGTATGGGAGGTACCCAAAATAAAATGTTTGTAATAAAATGTTGTAAAATTTTATTTCACGGTGTTGTAGGAGTGATTAATATCTATAACTATACCAAATTACAGATTTGTAGCACCTATGGTCTCTGACGGACGGACATGGCGAAACTATAAGGGTTCCTTGTTGTTTAACTACGGAACCCTTAAAAGTGTAAGAACAATAATTTAATTCCATTTCATAAAATTTAATATTTTATTACTTCTCGGTTTCACGTTTCCCTTCAAGTATTTCGACCCCAAAGATCCAATCGAGCGCTCCAGCAAGTACATGTTATACAAATAGCACACATTTTTTCTTTAAAATTGTGTTCATTTATGGGATGCGTTTCAAATCTATATAAATGTAGTCTCGTATACTTTTGTTTATTATGTAGATTGTTTTTTTATTATTATTACACTTTGCTTTCCTTCCTTTCTTTATCGAAAATAAGATATTAAAGATACATTGGAAAAAAAAACCAACATGTTCATGTACAATGGAATAAAAGTGTATTTTATTGCCGTATAACTAAACCGAATTATATAAAAAAGTGACTGTCATGTTATTTGTTATCAGTGAAATATATAAGCAATTTACTATCCCACTGCTGGGCACAGTCCTCCTCTCATTTTTGATAGTATTCTAGGACAAGAAAGAGTCTTTTGCACTGCAATTCGTGTTGGTAGCCAACAATTTTTTTATTACTTATACTTGCAGGTTTTCCCACGAGGTTATTCTTTAACGTCGATCACGTAGTAATTTCACATTCGGTAACCTTGCAAACTATGTTATCTGTGTTTTTATTATTATTGTTATCATATATATATATATATATATATATATATTTTTATATATTATATATTTATTTTTTATATTCTTATTGTGCTTCATGCCATTTATTATTATTTATTAAATTACATGTTTTGTCGACGTTTGGCACTTCAGTGCCATTGCGGCGTTCTACGTATAAAAATCAGTAGTATGACACAAAGTACAATCCGTTGCTGCGGCGCATAGCCCTCGACTAAACTATCAACAAACACCAGTTAAGCCAACAAAACAAATCTGCATATTTCACTCGGATGGTGGTTTGTTAATTCAACTTACATTTAGACATACACCGTTTGTCATTGTTACAGTTAAAACCCGTTTTTATATAGAACGCGTTTTTTTTAGTTAAAACTAGTTTTTACTTAATTGCCTTTGTTATAACCAGAGTTAACCAATGCTCAAAATTGAATACCAGGTAAAACTAGTTCTTAATAGACAAATCGCGTTTTTCCGAAGCGAGTAAGTTAGAACTGTTCCGACCGGGGTTAAAAAACCCCGGAATTTGATTCTGGATTTGATTTGATTGCGTTACTTTGGACTTTGGGTTGCTTACCGGACCTGAGAATAAGCGATCATTGTAGATAAGTCGAATCTGTACTAAAACTGGTTCAGAATGCCCCCACTTCACATAGTATTGTCTGCCCTACCCCTAGTAGTGTATTCGTAGGCTGTTGGCGTGAAGGGAAAGTAGACCCCCAATAAACCGAAGCTGCGGAGGTGAGCGTGGGTGCCCGTGCTTTAGTACGTAAGGTCGAAGGGGCTGCACCTCCTGCAGTGCCGAAGCCGTTGCAAAAGTAACTGGGTCAATATTCTTGTGTAAAAAACTTTTAATAAATATTTAGTAAGTATACTTTGTTTTCAATCCCAATAAATCTCGGAGTGACAACTAGTTTTATCTGAAAATTAAATAAACAGTCGTAAATTCTAGTTTTGACTAGGGAAAACGTGTTCTATCTAAAAACGGGTTTTAACTGTAACATCATCATCATCATTATCATTATCTAAGAAGCAGTTGTAGAAAATAACAAAGAAGAAATAAAAGGTAACGCACTAGTGTGATATTTTCGTAAGTTGTTTGTATATAGCTGTAACTAATTAAAACTAGCCTGCTTAAATGGATAAAATGTGAGTGTCAGATGTAATAAGTCTAAATCCAATAAATCTGTAAAAGTTCCCTGGCTAACGTGAAAAAGCTGACGTGATGCAGGGATAGATTGGTGATGCAACTATCTTAGCACTTCAAGTGCTGGATCTAGCACTTTATAAAGGAATTGAGTAAGTATAACTAAGCATATTGCTGCTGCGGTACCGCATCTAAAATGCTTTCCTTTCCGTAGTCGCGTCAGTCGTGTGGCACCCAACACAATGCGGTAAACTTGCGGTGCGGTGTAGTCAAGGCGCGGTGCCATTCAAATTTCTCATGTTTCTCACTAAGCAGAATATACAATTTTAATAACTTGACACACATGTCTAATGTATGCAATATTTTATTATTTTTGTATTTCTTGTTAATAATAATAAGATATTTTTTTGGAAAACAACGGAGAGTTCCAATTTATATATTAATCCGTGAATAAAACTTTGTACCACTTTTAAAGCATATTGCGCGCCCGGAGGGGTGATTGTTGCCAAATAATAGTTGGGAACAAAATAATGACTGACAGATTGACTAATAAATGAGCTGTGAATTTTGTGTCATTTATAATTTCTTATCATGTTTTTCAATAACCTGTGTATGTCAAGACAAAAAACTGTTAACATTATATTTTTTATAAGAGATATCTGTGATTTATATATGAATATGCTGCTATAAATACATTTATGTATATACTCATACATACTGAGAGTTGATATTTAAATTGGTTGCTTAAATAAAAATGCAAATTTAAGTGAATGACGGTCGAATTTCGACCACTGGATGACCACTAGACCATTAAAAAAATTCAATCAAAAATAAACCGTATTACCACTTATATTGTTTTATGGAAACGTGAAATACTTTTTAGAATTGAAAGTGCACAAAAGGTAAGAAGTTTATGCATTAGATGTTCCAGTATTCAAGTCTGCACAAAAGATATTCGAACAGGAACGTTTCATTCAAATCTCTGACAAGGTCTCACACGTCAAATTTCACTCCCTGAATAGAGCACCCTTCCTAGCGTACAGTCTTTATAAATAGTTGTGCGCGGATGGTGCTTAATTTGATGGAAATCCTCGCTCAATCTCAATGGATTCCAGGAAGTCAATGGTTCTTGAGTTAGTGAATTGATCGGTGATTTAATTGCGGTTTTGCATTATTAAGGACTTATTTAGTTAATACCTGAAAGGAATAAAACAAGTAGTTTTATTAACATATGTGATATTTTACCCAGAAAAAGGTTGACAAAAGAGCACATTTTCGACCTGACAGTAAATATGGGCCATAGACACCTGTGAAATGATTTTAAAAAATATAAGTGTAAAACAGATGAAGATATTTCTAGTTTTCGAATACAACGCTGAAAGTATGCCTCCCCCATATATTGCGTCATAGGGGCATTTTGCCATAGAAGCCAGGCTTGGCATGCAGACTGGCAATGGCAGTTTAAGTTGTTATCAGGAATACATTGCTCAAATTTCTATTTTCAGTTTCCATTTGACGCCTCTTACCACACCAGTGGGATGACGTGCGTACATTAGCTGGCAAATGCTCAGCCGATTGCAGTTGGTTTAGCTTAGCTGTTAAATTTGTAAAAATACAGAAAAACGTATCAATTAATATCAAAATAATTAATTTGTTATTACTATTTTTACGACTTTCCAGCTATCAAATGAGCTTCACTTTTATATGTACGGTAGAAGGTCAAATAAAATACGTCTGGTAAACGATATTTTAATTTATTTCGTCGATATGATGAAAAGATTTCATTACTCGCTGTCTGTGATCAGCCGTGGGTTTCTATTACTTTATTTTTTAAATATATATTTCAAAATATGTAAAATACATTTCATATTTTTCGTAGACATGCGGTTTAAAATACATGTACTCTAGATGTTCACATGTTTTATAAAGTTATTGAAAACTGTATACATACAGCACCTTTTCAAATATTTTTCGGTTTCATATTCCATAAATTTGGAAACTGCAGGCTAAAGTATAAGGTTTACTTTTTAATTTTCACTCCGATAGTTTTGTTGTTTAATTACTTAAACTCGTAAATCTTACTTTAAAGTTAAAATTAAAGTTACAGCTTATATACATCCCACACTGGGCATATCATTTCTGAGAGGGTTTCATGGACAAGGAAGTGTCCGCCGCGCTGCCCTAATTTTCTTATGAATCAGACATGCAGGTTTCCTCACGATATTAGCCTTCACCACCGAGCACGTGGTAAATCAGCGCTTATTTACAATTTCATTGGTGCCGATGGGGATCAAACCCGGTTTACTCGCGTACTATGAAATTAACAGCGAGCGCTAACATCTGAGCTACCAAGGCTCAAAGGTTACTTTAGTCATGATTAAAACATAAACATGTTATTATACATAACACTACATTAGTGTTTCTTTACAAACTACGATTAATTTTAAGTTGGCGTTAAGCTTAATGAAAGTTACAACTTATAAACTATCCCCTGATGGGCACAGCTTTCCTCTCATTTATAAGTGTGAAATTGGACAGTAAACTCGCCACGCTGTTCCAATGTGACATTATATTATGTCTACGAAAGCATTTATTTCTCTGGCATGCAATTTTTCCAATTTTTCCTCGATTTTTTCTTTACCGCTGAGCAAGTAGTAAATCTGCACTCATAATTGGACTTAACAATTTCATTGTTGCCGGTGGCCATAGCACTACAATAAAAATAAATTTAATACGTTGCTCGCGTATTAAATTTGTGGCGTACGCTAAGTACCATATGCTTATTTATTCTGTTTTTCTTTTTTGTAAAACAAAATAACATAAAAATGTTTTAATTAAAACTTCGTGTCGTATTCAAATCACAAGTAATTAGAAATGTAAACAACAGACTTTTGTAGTGCACAGGTACTTAATGTTAGTTATAAGCTTCTTCAACGAACTGTAAGCATGCTCCTTGTACTAATTAAAATAGACACTGTAGTAAATGAGAACTATTCGAAGCGAAACAAAGGTATAAGAGAGCACTTTTGCAGTAAATAAAGATGAAAAGAAAATAATATTGCATCTCATTATAGCTCTCGTTAAATACACATCATTTGCTTTCAGTCAGTTATTTACCAAAAATGTTTTCTCTGCCGTTCTTTAAATCCTATACGAGCAATGTTTATAATGATTTTGTTTGTTATCTTCGCCCTTATTATAATTTTGTATTATTATAATAAATATAATTAAATATTGCCTTTAGATCGCGGATTTAACCAGCCGTTGAGGACTCAGTCACACACCCCACCAGCTGTGCCTGCAAACCATCCAACCAGCCAACTACATTCAGGGATGGCACTTTCCTCACCTACTCGTATCACTTGCAAAGTGTAATTTTAAGCGGGCTACATACGACACGATATCGGTGGCGATCTAGGGTGGAAAGAAATCGGGGCTTTTATCGGGGTAGACCTTACACACGGGCCTGCCTAGCAGTACGCGTTCGGACTTGGAGCGGAATGCATATGCGGTAGAGTTCTTCAAAATACCTCCGACTCTCTTAAAACACCACCGTGTTGGTTTGGCATTAGCCATCTCGGTTAATTTATTCGAAAATAGAAAAAGAGAAGTTGCTGGGTGAAAAAATGGCTCCAAAAGAGATAAAAATTAAGCCACATAAACGTACTAAATGGCCTGTAATCCAAGGACGTGATTAATTTTCTCCGGATGGATGAAGACAGTTTTTATAACCTTCTAGAAATGATTTCGCCACTTATATAAAAACGTCAATTTCTCCTACCTATGCTATTTAGTTATTTCTTCTCTTTGTTCATTTCTGCTTTGGTCAAAATCTGGTTATGTATTACACACAACAAACAAGGAAATAAAATACTTTTGTATAATAATATGTATACTTTTTTTTTAATGTAATCTTTATTTATGGAGTAAAACTATCAGAAAATAAAATAGCTTATATCTTTTTTTTAAACATAAAGAAACCTTCAATTTCGGACATACTCCCTATTATATAACTTGTTTGTTGATGTGGAGATGGTGAAGGAGTAGAAGTTAGTTGTTGATAAGAGGATGAAGGCACGTAAGAGATCGAAGTGTGGTCTTGTGGAGTTGTAAGAGATATGAGTGCGGTCTTGTGTTGATAGCGTTGGAATAGGAGTCAGTTGTTGAGGAGAGGCTTTATCTTCTCCTTACTTACATCATACACTCTACTTTACGAACGGCAATAAAAAAAATTAGTTTAGTAGGCATTCTTGACCATGTCACTTCGCAGGGTCACAGGCTAGGGTGGATATGATTTGAATTTCGATAATATTTCAATTAATTTATTTATTTCATTCACTTTTTTTTGGTTTTTTGTAAAATATCAGTGCCATAGGCTTCTACTCCGTTTATATGATTAAAATGTAAAAATTTTGTTATATAAAAAAAGGTCATTCAGTATCACTGTTTTGTTAACTTCCTTCCGCGAGGGTTGCCGGCAGCGACTGCCAAAAGAAATCGGGCCGATGCGCCTACACACACGCAGTAAGGAGGGGGCGGTGGCCCGATCTAGGAAGCATCGGCTGATCTAGGAAGCATTTTTGCTCCTGCCAGCCGATTAAGGAGGCGATATCGGCCACGACTTAGGATGGCCCTACATACGACACGATTTAGAGGCAATCTAGGAGGCATCCCCACTACTCCACCCTAGATCGCCACCGATATCGTGTCGTATGTAGCCCGCTTTAGGTGTAATTATAGGTACAAACCTTACTGCAAGTGGGACGTAGAAACGTTACCCCGGCCTAGCTAAAACTATTCTTCTGTGACATCTAATATAATTTATTTTTGTATCTAAACCACACACATCACAATATAATTGGGTTTTCGAAAACGGAACGAACAATTTAATTGTATTTTTTTTACTTAAATAATGTTTTACTTTCCAAGTTTAGCTAGGTAAGGGTTATCCTTTTTTCTATTACTGAACAAAATTTGACCGTCCAGGCATTTAACATTTATTTGATGTACATTTATAATAGGTACAAGTATTCGCAGTTTGAACATGAAGGCTTAAAAGTCTTAAATTTTGCTGGAAGCTTGAAGGCCTGAAGGTAGGGGAACAATTGTTTTTTTCGAGTTGTAGGAGTTTTCAAATTATTAGCCGAGGTTCTTCTTTCCGGTATATTGTGGTTGCAGCACGAATGGGTCTACTTGATCCGGATAGGATCACTCTGTCACAGTATAGCAGCTCAATGCAGCTCATAGTCGAGGATAGATGTAGACGTCTACCAGCATCCAATTATCATCGGATGGGCTGTTTGCTCGTTTGTCACCCTTATGCTATATAATAAATTATATTATCTTCTTCTTTATCATCAACCAACCGTAAAGGTTCGCTGCTCAAAATTGTTACTGTAAGCTCTTTGTTTGCATTTATCTATGCAGAACCCTGCTTCCGCTCGAAGATTCATTCAGAAGTTAAAAAATAAAAGTCGATTTCAAGCAACCAAAAATAATAAAATAATTTAAGCATTCATACTTTAAGCTTCAGAAGTCCTTGCAAAGACATACATGCATAGAAGTATTAAAGACCAAACATTACAATCTGCTTCTTTGTCTTGCGTATGTGGATTATGAGAAAGCCTATGATTCCGTCGAAATTTTGGGCGGTGCTACAGTCCCTTCAGCGGTTCTAAGTTGACTGTCGGTATTTAGAAGTGATCAAGTGTTTGTACAGAAGGGCTACGATGGGTATCTGAGTCCAGAACCAGACTACGAAACCTATCCAACTGCAGAGAGGTGTAAGACAGGGTGACGGTATATCCCCGAAACTCTTCACCGCTGCATTAGAAGACGTTTTCATGCAACTGGGCTGGAAAGGATACGGTATTAACATCAATGGCGAGTACATCACATTATATCATTATTTATGTATAACTTAAGGTATTTTACTATTAAGGATGTCGATGCGATTTACTCGAATGTCGTCTAAATAAATACATTAAGTACTTCATTTCCTACTATCCCATCTTTATTGGTGGAACTTTTCCTCAATTTTATATGATACACCACAGAGTATAATCAGCCGCCCATGAACAGCTACAACACCAGGAGAATTGCAGATGCGTTGCCGGCCTTTAAAAAAAGAGTAGGCTCTTTTCTTGAAGGTCCCTAAGTTGTTGTGGTTGCTTGGCAGGTAGTTTGGCAGTTTTTTTTAATATTTAAAGATGCTATCAAGAAAATTCTGCTGCTGTTTTCTTCGTTCATTTTCCTATGTTGCTTCTTAAAAATATGAAGTAGTGTTTTTTCTTACGCCTCAAAGCCAGACTGATTTAATCTTCAGTAAAAGACGTTATTTTTGGCAAGAATAAGTTTGCTCCTTGTTGTTTGTTAGTTACTATTGTCGTGTCTAAATACTTAATTTTATAAATAACAGGTAAAACATCTATATAGTGTTTTTTTATAGGATAAGGGTGACAAGCGAGCACACAGCCTACCTGATGGTAAGTGGATGCTGTGGTCCATAAATATCTACATTTAACCTTGATTAAGAATCAAAATGCAAAGGCGTTGTCATCTTTGAGAACTAAGATGGAATGCCTCGTTTCCAGTAAAACGGGTCTCCGATTCTCTACACTCACCATACGAAACACAGTAACAAAGTTGTATTTCATCGTTATTTATGAGTGACTACTAACATGTTTTTACAAATTGTAAAAGTCTGTCGTTAGTTACAATAAACAAGCTAACAAAACTACTATTACATGCTTTCAACGTTTATCGCTGTCTTGAGTTATAACGTTAGCTGAGCGACAGATTGCTAACATTACAATAACAAATAGCCGTAGACATGGTGTCGGAAACGTGTATGAACCTTGGACTATAACTGATATAGTTACAAATTAACCTTAGTTAATATTGTATTTGAGTTAAATCTCATTCCCAAATATTAGGTACATTAACAAAAATCGGTATCAGTAGATTGAACAAATAAAGTTATGTAAAGATGTACTAGCTTACATATATACATAAACAACCCCATGTGTATATACGGCTTTCACGGATGGGCACAGGTCTCATCTCATTTCTGAGAAGATGTTCGGAGCAAGGGATTTCTCCAATGTGTATAAAAGAAATGTTCATGATTTAGGGAAAGCTTACATATGGCAGATATGTAGATTATATATATAATAAAAAATATTTTAGAAAATTATGAACTTACTATAAGACGCTTACGCGTGTACTTCTGTAATTTATAAGATTAACAGAACGGTACGCCGCGATGCTCCAGTACAGATAAGCTTTTCATTTTTAAGCTTCTTATAACGGTTGAGTGATAAAGTTGCAGTACGTCTTATAAGAAAGTGTCCACTGCAGCCCATAAGCCATTACAGTCTTTTTAAGCAAATGAGCCTACAAGTGTGTCACTAAATACACTACTACTACCTAGACGACGGGGTTTTGCTCGGCATTACAAAAAATATCTTAAGCTTGTCTCAATAAACCGAAAAGTAAATATTATCTTAATTTAATTTTTTCAATTTTATTAAATGTTTTTAAAACATTATATAAAATTGCAACTTACAATTTCTTTAGTGCCAGTAGCGATCGAACCCATAATTTAATTGATTTTATTAGTAAGCTGTGGAAAGGTCTATGCTTGGAGTTTCTCTGAGCGATAGATCCCGTAACGCCCGTAACGATGATATCCAGTCGAACGTATCGACAAGACATGCAGTAAGTTGATGGATGCAGGTGTCTCGTGCGAGTGTTTTGTGCCATTCTTAGGTGGCCTACGTGCAGACTGTGGACTTGTGAAGGTCAAAAATATTTTTTAATTTAAAATCTTGAACATGTTAAAGATATTGTTTACGAATTTTCAATGTTAGTATTAATATTTATTTGTCTGTCATATTGTAGGAAAATAATCAAAACGTTATTCATTAATTCATTATAGTCTAAAAATCCAATGCTGAACACACACCTCCACATAAATTATTTCATAGGGGCGACAACTGCCACATCTGCCACGCTTGGCAGATGTGTCGAAAGTTACACATAACATTATTTTGAGCTGTTAATAGAATGATGCTACTGCCACTCTCCTAATTTAGTTCCCCTCTATCACCTCTTTCGACACTCACGGGATGATATAGGGTAATGGGTTCTCTTGGATTTAGCTATACAGTATATTATCTATATATTTATTTTAATTTTTAACACGTTGCTAAAAGTATTTTCCTTCAATTATATATTTTGTGGCAAATTTACTCTGTAGTTTTTGCTATATAAAACAGCTACTGAGTCAAAAGTAATAAATAATAAAACATAATTATATTTCTTATTCTTTTTTTAGAATAAAGGTGACAAACGAGCAATTGCTGTGGTTTATAAACATCTAAATCGTTGTCAATCTAACAAAATCTGAATTTTAGTCGTCCTCAACGTTGTTATACGTGGTAGAGCCATGTTGCAGTTATATTAGTAGTATAGTTGTTGCACGAATGGATCGGCTAGACCGGGGAAGGACCACGCTCTCACAGAATACCAGCGTAAAATAGTAGCTTAATACTGCTGTGTTTCCTATGGTGAGTGTAGAGAACCGGAGACCCTTTTTACTGGAAACGAGGTATTCCATCTTATTCCTCACGGGTGACAACGCATCAGCATTTTGATTTGTAATCGAGGATAGATGTAGATGTTTATGGGCCGCAGCAACCACTTACCATCGGGTGGACTGTGTGCTCGTTTGTCACTTTATCCTATAAAAAAAAACGTGACGACGAAGTTGCAATGCCTCGTTTTCAGTAAAAGGGGTATTTGGTCATCTACACTCACCATACGAAACATAGCAGTATGAAGCTTCTATTTTACACGGGTAATCTGTGAGAACCTGATCGTTCGGAGTCCAGTTGAACTGACCCATTATTCGTACTACAACTATACTAATATTATAGCTACAACATGGCTCTCCCACGTATCAAATTTCGCAATTCCATTGCACATCTTTACGAGAACGTACAAATTAAGTATTTTTTAAGAAATATTGATTTGTACCTAAGAACATGTATCTTTTTTCAAGGAACCGTATAACCTTTCTGTTTTTTTGTAAAACTTTTACTCCCTAAAATTGGACTTAGGTACTATAGCAACTCCCTTTAAAATTAAAATATTATTGTTTTAATTTTAAAATTAAAACATTTTAAAATTAAAAAGTTTACTTTTGTTGCCACCTGATAGTTAGCAATCGAGGCTCTTGAGACCCAAAAATGAACACATCCTGTTTGACCTTTATTAATAGGAAGCGGCATTCAGCTCACGTATGAGATCAGTTTTTCTCTCACCAACATTCTTGCAAACTGTGATGATGAGTTGCCAGGTTTTATGCCGTATATTATGGACATTAGTAAGGCTAATTAGAAAGAAGACAAACATTCTATAAGAAACCTAAACGTTATAGGTATAACTTTGTTTTAATGTGAATAATTACTGTAATAAAATATGGATGTCAACTTCAAACGGACAAAATAGTCTAAGCTTGTAACCGTAAAGAAAATATTCGAGAAATGTTGTATTAGAAATAATGTCAAAAAAGCAATATAATAGTTAATTTTCACTATCCCTCGGCCGACGCGGTCAGAGGCAGAATTTACGATGGAATTATTATTAAAAGGAACCCTCTCGTCTGCAGACAAATTGGAGTGTTGCTACCGGCTACGGGGTTTCTCTTAAAACATATATATAATATCGTTTAATAAATAAAATTAGGATATTTTATCATTTTCGATTATATGGTGTTAAATCTATTTGTTACATTAACTGCCTACAACATTTTTAGAACTTGAAAATGGATACTATATTTTTAGCGTAATTGCTGTCTACTTGCGACACTGTAATGACGTACTACAACCAATATAATATGAGGCCATTATTGGGAGTATAAGTTTAAAATTACCAATACATAACACATTTTGCAACATCCTAAACAAAGTACTTACTTCCTCTGACAGTACAAGACAACGCCTATTCTATCTGTAACAATATTACACCCTCATCAGTGCCCGACAGAACAATAAACGTGTGGTCATCCTTCAACTTGGGATGAAATTCAATAAATTCGGACAGTAAGGGCGGACAATGTCCGCCAACTGGAAACTTTTGAATCGCCCTCAGCGGCCACCATACTCTCAATGAGGGGCATCCTTTTGTCCACAAAATTGCCTTATTCCATGTTACCTTAATAAGGGGTTTCTATAACTATATAACTATCAAATTCAACATCTAAATTGCTCCTTTGCTTTGAATCTTTTGATGTATTGTGCATAACGTTGATATATTTATCTTTTTTACAATGAAAACAAATTTCGCTAGTCGATTTTCCGTCTGATGTATTTCCAATTCAACTAACTCTAGTTTGCTTGTTAAAAGTTCTACGTTGTGTTGGCGGCATTATGTAAATTTGGATCCATTGGAATATTTATTGGCCGAATCGAATTTGTAATTAGATATCTCCTTGTCGACGGGGTCCTGTGGGAAATCGCATCGGAATGAATTAACGTCGTGACTTCGCATGTATTTATAAGCACGAACACATGACTTCCTTTATCACGAATACATGTATTCTATATGTTTATAAGTTATCAATATTTTTATTTCTAAAGGTTAAAAAGAAAAGTGTTTAATTTAGGAGTTGTTTATTTTTTCGCAAAACAAGGCAGTCACGACATTTTTTCCAATAGATATCTAATGAATATAGTAGAAGGAATATTATTAAAATATTTTAATTTATAAATAAACCGATAGTTGAACAGGGATTGTTTAAGAAATTAATTACAATAATCTGTCAAAAGTTTTATTTTATTATTATGATTCAAATTACAACTTTTAATTGGGTTGATGTAAAAGCATATCCCTAACTAATTAGGGATACCCATTTATTGACTTGTCCAGAGGCGATTGTTGCTGACCAGAGGAGTAAGTACATACTGCTGTAATGAATGCCTTATTAGATATTTTAGATGTATTTTTATATTACCTTTTAGGTCCATACAACATTCAGTTATTTGAAATAGTAATTTTTTTTAGCAAAGACAGATACTAAGTAATTTTTCACCGACACCATAGAACATAAAATTTCTGCCTTAATAAAAAATGTGGCTTGATTTGTTTGATTAAATTATATAAAAGATAGTTTAAAAAAATCGCATTTATCGATCACTTTTTTTTTACGTGGTAGAGCCATGCTGCAGTTATATTAGTAGTATAGTTGTAGCACGAATGGATCGGCTCGACCGGGGAAGGACCACGCTCTCACAGAATACCAGCGTGAAATAGCAGCTTAATGCTGCTGTATTTCGTATGGTGAGTGTAGAGAACCGGTGACCATTTTTACTGGAAACGAGGCATCCCATCTTAGTCCTCACGGGTGACAACGCATCTGCATTTTGATTCGTAATCGAGGATAGATGTAGATGTCTACGGGCCACAGCAACCACTTACCATCAGGTGGACTGTGTGCTCGTTTGTCACCCTATCCTATAAAAAAAAACTTGTACGTGTTGATGACCAATAATTAAATGTAGTAATTGTATTAGCGAAGACAGCGAATAGTAATTTTATTCCACTGCCAAAAACGGAAAATTCACTTCTTAATAATTACAACGTAGCTTTATTTGTCACCAGGTAGCAGTTGTTACCTCATCCAGCTGGGTCTCCCCTGATTGCGGTAATCCTTTTGTTCTTCCACGGTTGTGGGATTAGCGAGTCACTTTTTCGTATGGGTAAAATCATTTTTTCTGGTAATTCTGTTGAAACAACGTCAAAATAAGTTAAAAGGTAAAAAGTAAAAAGTGACAGTATAGTATACACTAAGTAACATACCAATTAAAATTCATATTTGGAAATTTACCTGTATTTAACTGGATAATTAAAACTGTTGGATAATTTAGATAAATTTAAATTGTATTTAAATAAATTGGATGACAGGTCATGTAGTGGCGGAGTTAGAATATCCACTACCCCATTTTGTTCCGAGGGTGTCTTAAGGGGAAATATAATGTCAAATGGCTTAGCAAGATCCTTCGTTATGCCGAAAATATTGCAGCATTAATTTTGAAATAAATATATGGTAAAGTTGATGATTATGTTAGACGAAAACACGATTTCGTAAAAATTTTCTCGATAGAAAAAAAATCCAAAGTTACCTCCAAAATAAACAATAAACCGCTGAAAATACTTTAAATAAGATCATGAAACTTTGCATACTAACTGAACTAACTATAAAGCAGTGCTTATGTTATTTACTTTTTTTAAAATACCATTATTTTCACTGTAAAAAGAAATTACCTAAACTATCGGCGTCTCGAGCTTGATTCCAGTCGCCCCGTTAGTATTGCTTAGGCTTTTGAAGGGAGAAGTTGTGTCGCTTACGATCAGAATATACATTACGCAACAGTACGACGTAAAATTAAAATGGGAAATAACCGCGATAAAAATAAGAAGCGGCTGGCTTGGCGTTAAGAAACAGGCATAAATATGATAAACCTAATGAAATAAGTGTCTAACGACCTTTCTACTCACAGTATTAGTGATTACAAAGATATCGGTACATAGCATACGACGCGCGGGGAAGTGGGGGCGAAATTAGAATTTGAGCTGACTTACTCTATCCTCTTAAGAGCCGACAGAGAGAGAATGAAATAGGAAAGGGACAGCAGCAACTTCCTGATAACAACTCCGCTTGCCAAGCGTGGCAACTATGGAAAATCCTCCAATAAATGAAGGTGGTCTATGTCCAGCAGTGGACTTTTATAGGCTGTAATGGATGGAGGGATGGAAGTTCAATGAGAGCATTTAAAGTTATTAAAGATTTTTTTTAATTTACGCGTATTTACTATTTGAAGCAGTGTGTCCCAACAGTTAATGAATTGCAAAATGAGCATCGTTCGAATCAAGGTGGGGCAAGTGGACTCGGTATTGTTACGCCTGGGATTCGGATCTGATATAATCCGAGATGAGAGGGTCTTCACGCCGCCAGCCACCGTCAAATTCATTGTTAATGAACAAGGGACGATGCTCAATACTATCGCTGAGTAGACGTTAAAAAATCTAAGTTGAATACTATTAATTTTTAATTTAGTTAATTGGCGCTGTGTTTTATCTGACTACAAAAAAGCCGACCGATTCCATCGATTGTATTGTACCTGTTTAAATGATATCATAGTTATAACCTTCAGGTTGCGATGTTGCTTAGACTACGCAAAAATCTTTTTAAGTATATTTAAAAATATTATTTTACATTTTGTCAAAAAAATTGTATAATAACATCCACAGAATTTGGTATCTCCTAAAAATTTAATCCTCTTAACCTCTTGAAGTCGATATGAACTCTCTTTTCAAACTTTTATTTTAGCATTTAATACCTATTTTTTTCCTGTTTAATATTAAATTTGAACATACAATAGAAACTATAATATTTCCAATTCCAATACAATTCAATTAATATTACATCACTACTATGTAGGACTTATATAAATTAATTTGATTGTTCGGAGTCTATAATTTTCATTACATACTTAAATAAATATTTTAAAGGTTATATTGCCTCAGTGAATTTAAAAAGAACATTTCAAATTAAAATATTACGCATTACTATTTAATTACCATAGAGAAATTGGTACATTGTCTCATCTTGATTCTCGAATATTCTCCGCTTACGTTTTGAAAATAATTAAAAAAATATCAATTCAACGTAATACAATTTTTATGTAACGTAGGTGTCCTAATATTTAAACAACTACAACGAATCTTGAAACAAAAATATAAATATTTGCCGATAATATTCATTATTTTTATTAGGAACACTTGTTTGTTGATCTAATTGAGAATTAAACACTTCTTTTAAAATATTTGTCATTATTATCATAAGTAATATATAAAAGTTATCTTCAATAGTCAACCCCTTGCATATATTTGGAATTGTTTTAATAAATTCTTTCGAATTACAATGAAGAATAAAGCTAATGTAAAAAAATCTAAAATAACAAAACGTGATTTAGAAAAGCATAGGTTTGCTCAATTTATTGGATTGTTAACATAGGCATGTTTAGCTGTAGTGTAGCTGGTTGTATAGAAACACCTTCATAAAGTGTAAATTTTAACTGGAAAAGGATAAAGTTCTCTATTTGATTATAAATGGGTACTTTTATGTATGTTTTATGTTTAAATGGTAACGGCTGAATCGATTTAAATAATTGTTTTTTCAATAAATAAGCAATACCTCAAGAGTGTACCCATTTAAATTTGATGAAAAAATTCTAACCCTAGGTGTGGAAAGATAATTGGATGAAATATTTTGTAACTGTTTAGAAAATATTCTAGTTGTTACGTAGATATTACTTAGGACATTTACAAGGGTAAAAAAACTATTTTCTAGGTTTTTTTAGCCTTCGTTAAAAATCTATCACAGATACTTCGGCCCTATTTTGTTGTGGGACTAAGCACGACCACTTAGCGAGGGTAAGGACGAGTTTTAGTCAGGCTCACACCAATTAAAACTACATGGTTTTCCATCTTCCTCACATTGTGCCACGAGAACACTTTCGCACAGATCCGCAGGCCCGCCAGTGCCGGCGGTACCTTTGGCGACTCCTCCTCGGGAATAAACAACTCTTTCTCCTATTTCTTTTAACTCTTCTTTTATTCATTCATCACTCTTCTTATCTCTCCCGTTCATCAATCCTCTCCTCCAGCTGACCCACGACCACCGCATCATCGGTGTGGGCCACACCAGTGTCACGGAGGATAGGCACCCCCTCACGACAAGGCAGAAACCTGACCCAACATTGCTGCTTAATACTTAATACCAGAGTAATCGTTACATTATTTACGAGATGTTTACACTCACTTTTAAAAATGTCATAAAAATAATCATATCCTAGCTAGCTAACTAACTACTACTACTAATTAAAAATAATTAGTCTTTGAGTACTTTAGGTGGACGGTGTGTAATTACCCTTAATTTTTATGACACTTAAGTTACAAACGTGACCGTAGACATAGTTAGAAGCCATAAACATCTACAGAGTAGGTACTGCAAGTGTCTTATTGCTCAAACAATTTACTATGATACATTTTAAGTAACGAGGAAAAGGTTAAATATCACTTATTTCCAATTTTGTTTATAATAAGGTACATGAGGGTAATATGGTACCTTACGCTTTGCCACCCTGTAAAACCGAAACTCGGAGGAAATTTTAAAACTTCTGTCATGGCTCATGCGCCCTTTTTGTACACAAAGCTATTTGGCTGTAGTTTTTAGTTATAAGAAAGTGACCATATTAACCGGATGACCACATTACCCTCACCTACTTTAGTCTATATATACGAGGTATAATATTTTAGTACAATTCACATGACGTACTTTTTATATAGTTCAATAAAAATTCTAACAAAGAACTTGATAGCGACAAAGAACTGCGAGGATTTCAGTTTGTTTTGTGAAAAATAAAAACAGCTCGAATGACTCCGGACAAATCGTTGTGCAGTGAGAAATGAAACGCTCGTGAGCTCTGCGGTCCTCCTAACTAATCTTTATTCCGCCACGGTCAATCCGGTACGAGTATCATCTATTTATCACCGCGCGCCTCGTTTGTTAGGATATTCGTAAATATTTCAAGCGTTATTGCCGCCATCAACATAATGTTATGGGGCGAAATTTTACAAAACGGAAACAAAAGATATAAAGCGACGACGTGCAGTTGTATACCGCCATTTCTATATTAATGTTGCATAGAGAACAATATTATTTACAATTGGCATGCTGTTTGTAATATGAAATGTAGCAAATGTGGCGTCTACATAAGGAAATTGTGATCGCATATAAATTATTATCTCTCTATATTTTTTAAATTTGTTTCTTTGTTAAGAGATATTCATATCTATTTCCAATAAATGAACGTGTTTCCAAAAGGATGCAAGACAGAAATCCGAACCAATTAGTGTCACCATCCCAAAGACTTCATTTGTATAGTCGTAACGCTCACTGCATGACAATAACATTATTTAAAAAGCTGCCACCACAGATCAGACAGCTGCCTATAATAAATTTATTTATACGTGCAATTTTTTCTTGGCTTTTGGACATGTGCTTCTACTCTGTTGAAGATTTCATAGATTATAAATTTATAAGTTATGATACATAAATAAAGATAAAAATTCTAATATTGTATTAATAAATAATAGCAATATATATCTACAATTAATATATACTTCCTATGTAATGTCGTAAGTGTATAAATTTGTCTAAATAAGTATTATAAAATCTTAAATATCATTAGTAGTATATATGTGAACCATTATATAATTTTAACATCTATAATTGCCATATACTAATAAATAAACGATATTCTATCCTATTGTTATAGAAGAGAATATTCTATCTTCTGATATTACTTACTCCTTGTTGACTCTTATGTCATGCCATGTTCTAAAATATTATACATATATATATATATATATATATATATATATATATATATATATATATATATAATATTATTCTTTATATATTTATGTAATATTTCATGATACTTCTATACATCATGTATTACAAGTATTATGGTTAATATTACATAAAAGAAGAAGAAGCACGAGAGTAGAATAAATGCAGTAGAAATGCGGTCACTAAGGAGTATGTTAGGGCTGAATCTGAGTGACAGGGTGAGAAACTGTGTGATAAAAGAAGAGTGTGGTTTGCAAGATGATTCGTTGACCAGGATTAAGAAAGGAATGCTTCGGTGGTTTGGTCATGTAGAAAGAATGAATGAGGAAAGACTGACAAAGCAAATATATGTTGCAGAATTGAAGGGAAGAGTCGGAAAGGGACGTCCTAGGCGGAAGTTTGTTGACCAAATTGGCGATATACTAAAAATGTGCCAAATTAAGAGTACCCTTACCCGACGAGCATGTATTCGTAGGTATATATATGGATGTAGAAGAGGCGAGAGAGGTATGTCAGGATCGTGCTAAATGGAAGTATGTAGTCTCTGCCTACCCCTCTGGGTGACAGGCGTGAGTGTTTATGTATGTATGTATGTACATAACTATAATTTACTTATAAGACACTTTTCACATTGACTCTCTACGCCCAAGGTTGATTGGAAGCAAATTCCTACTGGCATTAAATCCGACCTTTGTAAACCATTTTATATCGGTTAAAGACAATAAATACCTTAATATTTTTCTCTTTGAATGTATGGTATAAAATTTTAATATAAAATTTTATCGAAAATTTAGTCAACTGAAAACAGTAAATAACTTCATTTTATATTTTATGTTTTGTTTTAAATTATTAATTTTGAATTTTGAAAATTTTAAGTAGGTGCATTTTGATATGTATGCATAGTTATAGTTTAAGGTATGTATAATATCAAATAACCTTAACTAACATTTGAATAGATTTTAAGGGCAATGAAATAAATAACTATACTCGCGCCTAACCAGTGAAGTAAAATGGTGCAATAAATGCATTTTTGAAAACACCTAATGAATTTTAAGATAACTAACTTGAATACAAAAATATCTTTTTATAGAATAAGGGTGACAAACGAGTACACAATCCACCTAGTGTGTGTGTGTGTGTGTGTGTGTGTGTGAAGTGGATGCTGTGGTCAATAGACGTCCACATTTATCCTCGATTAGGAGCCAAAATGCAAATGCGTTGTGACCGCTGATGACTAAGATGGAATGTCTCGTTTCTAATAAAAAGGGTCTTTGGTTCTCTATAATCACCATACGAAACACAGCAGTACTAAGTTGCTATTTTACGCTGGTATTCTGTGGGAACGTGGTCCTTCCCCTATATTATGCAAAAAAAAAATTAAATGACACCTTTTATATGTATTTTATATTTTAAAGTGCTCAAGCGTAGTGGCAAAGAAACTATCGTACAGCAAAAATGCATGTGAATTCCAAACAAATTGCGATGAGCGTAAATGGAGCGCGGTGCATTATTGCAGGGTTGCTCCAGCGTCGGGACAAATGACACGAAATTGTTCCGATACGACACCTGAGCTGGTGCCGTCTGTACTTTGTTCAAACTACGACTCTATAAATAGAAAAAAAATTCGTTCTCCTTTGTTATATCGATATAAATGTACAACTAACCCTTGTTAAGCGACGCGCTCCATATTAATCACTTATAAAATGACTTTAAATATTTTTCAGGACGACAGTTTTAGAAAATTTTAAATGACATTCAAGTTCCAAACTCTTAAATTAAAATATTGAGTTTTGAAATTTTATACGAAGAAAATCTAGCAAAAGCTATGCTTAAATAGAATTTTATGCACAAAAATGTCCTAGTAAACATTAAAACATTACCAATAAAAAGCTTTTAAGTGGTAGACTTAAACCCCATAAAGTCATTATTATTAAAGAAAAATAGCCCTCATTATAAAAAAAAACATATTTAAAAATAATTCTGAAACCGAGCGCAACGTTAAACAATAATGAGCATTACATAAAATTGAAGCACCGCAACCAAAGCTACGTAAAAGTCTTAATTAAAGAAAAATTCAGCCTTTTGAGGTTCTATTAGAGTTCATTTTCGTCCGGTGGAAACACGGCTATATGTCTAAGACAGGAATTCGCTTGGGTCTGTTTAGAGATCCCTAAATTGGAGGTTATATTGAGTGAGTTATTTAATGCGTGGTAGAAGTCCACGTGCATTTTTGCTTATTATTATTATTGGGGCTTATGTAAGCCTGGCTTAATCCAATGAACTTTCATTACCAAGCGTTTCGGGACTAACTTTATTTGCTCACGTGGCTTTGCCGCAAGCCTCTTTGTGCCTTTAATAGCACACTCCCTAATAGACAACGTTGTTTGAAACGTTCGGGGCCAGTAATATAATTATTAAAATTTGCTTTGGATGATACATTTTTCAAATTTGCGTACTTATATTTCTGAGTTTGTAAGCAATGCAATAAAATATAATTTACCTTACTTATTATGTCTACGATCCTTTCTAAATAATGTAAAAATGGAGGGAGCCGTGAGGTTTTGTATAATAATAAGTTAAAAATAAAAAAATATTTAGTGTTTTAAGATAATGAAACTCTATGCACTATTTGTAATAATTTCTTTTTTCATCTACCTTTCGAGGTACCAGACTGTAGGATTATACCATTTTTGTGCTCAAGGATGAAACTTTATTTGCATCATTCTTTTGTATGAAGTTGGTTTTTGGTGTTTAGGGACTTGTAGTACTCACAATGAAGTGAATTCTCAGTTTATTTGTTACACTATTGTAATTAAAAATGTACACAATTTATCAATGTAACGTTTTTAATCCTCGTACCCGGTGTCGGTATATAAATTGAAAATTAACTAAGCAAATTTTAACAAAAACACTACCAAAAAATGGTTAATATAACGAAACATAAAACTACGTTACAGAGAAAATGGCGCTCTTAAAAATTAAAACTCTAATTTAAACCGGCTAATGGACAGGGAAGCGAAACATTTTTCTCTGCAGTGTATAGACCGGGGCTAAATACTAAAATAAAATTGAACTTTAGCAGTTGAGGTGGCTGGGAGTACAAAATGGGGAGGGGCGGTAGAGGGGCTGGCTGCGTCGCTGCCCGCTAAGCGTTATGTTTATGACTTCTATAGGGAAATAGCATCCGCGACGATGTACTACTAAATGGAAAAACTTTTATTCCCACACATGCAAGACAATTAGTTTTCATATTTTTTCTCATGGATCTGATGAGTTTTTTATGTTTATGTGCTCATAAAACTGATAGTATTTCTTTTTTGTAAGCGATTATGTAATTTGATGTGAGTCTCAATATAACGAAAGTGAAATTTTTTACTGCTCAGAATAATATTCGTATCCACTACGTAATTCCTAACCTTTATACAAATTCTGGTTTTAATTAAATATCGTATACGTATAAGAGCCATAAATATAAATTTAATTTTTAAAAGAATTATAAATATTAATTTAAAGAAACAACGTACATGCCCCTTTTTACTTGAAACGAGGCATTCCATCGTAGGTCCTCACGAGTGACAACGCATCTGCATTTTGATTAGTAATCGAGGATAGATATAGATAAATACAGCGGCCACTTACCATCAGGTGGACTGTGTGTTAGTTTGTCACCCAATCAACATGACCCATTTTGGTATAGGCGTTCTCTCATTTTTTATTAATTGAGAGGTTTTATGGCAGGGAAGAGTCCGCCGTCGAATGCATAGTCCACCGCCCAATGCTTATTAGCGGGTTTATACTGAGATCTTAAAATTACAATCAAGAATTACATCGGTTCTGGCGAGCATCGAACTCTGTTTGCTTGTACGAGTATACTATGTATGGTCATTGAGCGAACGCCAATACCATAAGCAGCTACAACCATTTTACTCTATTAATTACCTATCTTTAAGCTCGAGGGAGTCACTGTGTAGTGGCTGTGAAATAACATTCATCATTCCGTATAATATCGTGGGCGTCGTAAGGGACATCAGATTCGACACAGGAAAACTAAAATAGGAAAGGGCAGCAGCATCTTCCTAATAACAACTAAAAATAATAAAAAAAACTGCAGTTGCCAACTCGCCTGCCAAACGTGGCAATTTTGGCAAAATTTTCGTTAAAAGGCAATAATGGTAAGGCCTTTATTCATCAGCGAACTTTTGATAGACTGTAATCAAAAACTTTAGCTATTGCAGTTGAAAGGAAAGTTTTTTTTAAATTATTATAAACCAGAGCTTAACTACCGTCCCACTTGGTGGTAAATGGTGATGAAGCATTATACAGTAGACAGTACTTAACTGATTAAGTTGCACACGGAAATAAGCTAAATTTTGTATTGCGTTTAAACAGAAGGATCCTACAGATTAATTTGTTGTAGAGCTATCCATAAACAATATCTGAATTTTGAGGTTTGAATGTGAAATTTTAAATTTTAAATTTATAATTCCATATTCAATTTAATTTTTTGTAAATTTATTATTATTCTATTATATAAAAATTTATTTTTGTTCGATCGTATTTTATGCGCTTCCACCGTTTATCAAATTGCGGTCAAACTTTGTCGACATATTGCTTGCGCGAAGATTATAGACATAGTTGGACCCGGTAGGTGGCGCTGTTATAGAATCCATATATTACCCATGCGAAGCCGGGTCAGATCGCTTGTTACTTGTAAATTTATAACTAATTAGTTTACAACAGCAGTTTAATTCCATAATTATTACAGAGCTAGTATACATTGGACGCTCGGCATTGCGTTCAACGCGCGATGATAGCGTAACACACACTGCGCTCAGCATGGCGTTCGAAGAGGTAAAAAATAGGGAGAATCCCTAAGGATAAGTTCATATGTAACGCGCGTTAATGCAGGTCAACGCGCGATCAAATGTATAAAGAGTTCAGATGCGTTGCGACAGCTCGTCAGTCTGTTTCGTTAGAGCTAAGAAAATGGACGTGGAAGAAGCTATTATTTTGTGGTTTTATTACAAAAAAATATATAGAATAAAAACGCACAAATTGGGTTCACCCAATTTTGAAAAATAAGCCCTGTTTGTTTGCGACATTATATCCGAATCTGCGAGACAAATCCAAATTATTTAATTACTTCAGAATGTCTATAAGATCATTCGACAATTTGTTGCAACTCATCCAGGATGATATTACAGCAGCTCCTAACACCATCAGATATTGTATTTCAACGAAGGAAAAACTAATAATTACTAGAAGGTAAGATTTATTTATTTAATTAACAATCTGTGAATAGTTCTAGTTGTGAATCTTCGCTTCTGGTGGTAACTGATGACGGTGTCGCTGGTACTATGTCTCGTCCGCTAGTTGCGCAGCCACAACCAGACGATGACTATTGTGGTGAGGACCAATAGTTTTCAGATGAGTAATAAGAAGCTAAAGTAGAAGGTGTTGTGCTACGAGTATTAAATTGTATATAACTATCTTGGCTCTATGGCGCTTACATTCGGGTATTTTCTTTATTTCGTTTACTAAAGACAAGCAAAATAACTTGTCCTCGTCTGAAACATCTTGTATTTTCTCTGAACTCTGTGAACTCAATATGTCTCTGTTCCATGGTGTTCTCTAGAACTTTAATGAATTTATCATCACTCGGATTGGGTTTCACTTTCTTAGCAGTTGGCTGGGAAGGTGGTGGCATTTCATGGTTATCATTTTTATTATTATTAGCCACAGTTTCGTTATCATTGCTGAAATTACTTTGCCTTTCTTTTCCTGGTGTAGTGCCTTTTAGAAAAAGCAGTCTGTTCAAATGTATGTAATTGTTTTCACTCGCTCCAGATTCTAATTTTCCTTTTTACGACGCTCTGGTGAAATTATCCTTTAAAATATTGATAGATAGATAGATAATTCTTTATTGTACACCAAATCAATACATAAACGAAAGAAGAAGAAAAAAATAATATAAATATTTATAAAAATATCCTTATTTTATATAATATAATTAGAAATAAACAACAAATAAATACAAAAAAAAAATACGAATGTATACTACATATATAAATGGCACGAACTCAAAGATTAAGATAGTGACTGTGTAAAAGTTTCTGAAAAACAGGTAAAGACTGGGCGCGTCTCACTGACAGAGGTAGGGCATTCCATACATGCTTGGATACTAAACGACTTGTCCATAAATTTGCTATTATGGGCAGGCATTTTTAATGTAAAATTCTCTGATGATCTCAAAACTTTCGAATGGGAATAGTGAAGGAATTCAAAACGATCCTTAAGATAAGAAGGATAGGAAGGATTAAAGAGAACATTGTAAAGAAGTGACAGAATATGAGCATTCCGGCGAAGACGGATAGGAAGCCACTTGAGCTTATTACGAAAACAAGATACGTGATCATATTTGCGCAAACCAAATATGAATCTTATACAAAAGTTTTGAAGACGCTCAAGTTTATCAAGTTGCTTCTCATTGAGATCGAGATAGCTGACATCTGCATAGTCCACAATTGGGAGAAGAAGAGGGGGTGGAAAATTCCTTAATCTGTTCAACGATCGGGCAGCTGCAAAGAGTTTACGACTAACCTCCTGTATTTGAGGTCCCCATGATAGGTTACTGTCAATATAAATTCCCAAGTCCTTGACTTTTTCACTCACAGGAATAAAATTTCCATTAAAAACAACTTGAGGTGCTTGAGATATGTTAGATTTTCCAATCATATACGAACTTCCGATGATAATTACCTGAGTCTTTAGGGGGTTAATCTTCAAGCCATATGTTTTTGCCCAATCTGATATTTGCTCAAGATCACTGTTTATGTTGCTAATAGCTACATCTACTTCACTAGGAGAAACATGAGTATATATTTGAAGATCATCTGCGTAAAGGTGGTAGGACGAAGTAATCTTAGTGGCTATAGAATTAATAAAAATTGAGAAAAGTAAGGGAGATAATACGCCACCCCGCGGGACGCCAGCAATGGTATCACACCAAGAAGAAAATGTGTCATCAGTGCGAATACGTTGCCGGCGCCCAGACAGGTAACTTCGAAACCAATCAATCACTGTTGGAGATATGTTAAGAGAGCTAATTATACCCAGTAAAATTTCAAAATCAACTGAGTTAAAGGCATTGCTAAAATCTAACAGAGAAAGGATAGTTAACTTGCCATTTTCCATTGCAGATCTAATATCTTCCGTAATATTGACTAAGGCTGTAGCAGTACTATGCCCAGGGCGAAAACCGGATTGTAGAGGATTTAGAAGGGAATGATTGTGGAGGAAAGCATTGAGCTGATTATATATCAAGCGTTCGAGAACTTTGGACAGGAATGGCAAAATAGATATAGGACGATATTCCGAAAAAGATGTAGGGTTAGGTTTTTTAGGCAACGGTATGATGTGAGCGTCTTTCCAAGTTGTTGGAAAAACACCACTAGAAATCGAGGAGTTTAGGATATGGCAAAGTATTGGGATGATTATGTCAAGAATCGGAAGGATCATATTACGGCTGATACAATCGCTGCCGATTGCATTCGAAGTAATGGATAGAGTACTCTTCTTAACATCACAAGCAGAAAATTGATTTAGGACAAAAGATGGATGATCAGGAGTTGGAAGCGATGAAAGAAAATTTAATGTGTTAAATTTTGTAGTCCCATTTAAGTTGGACGAGGATGAGAAGAACTGATTTAGTAAATCAATATTTAAATCTTTAGAGAGTACATTATTACGAGACTTTCCACCCCCATTGATCTAAGAAAACTCCAGACTTATAATTTGTACTGATTTATGATAAGGCGTTGAAAATTGCAGTGATTTCGAATAGTGACATATTTTTCCCAGTTTATAGATGTAGGCCTACATTTATATTTTGTCTTGGCTGCAGCTTTTTTATTTAAAATGGATTTTATTTCATCAGTCAGCCATGGTGAAGGGCGATGTCTCATTTTAATTACGCGAACTGGTGCATGTTTATCATAGAGACAGGTGAGGTAAGTCGTAAATATTGCAACTTTATTGTCAACTGATTCTGCATTTAAAACGGCTGACCAATCAATGTTGGAAGCATCTTCGCAAAGATTTTGTATATTCATACCACCAAAACTGCGTTGCAGAAGAAACTTAGACTTAATTTTAGGTGGCCGGACATTATAAGAGAGAAATATAAGAGAATATTCCACTTTGTTTGCAGCAAAGTACCTGTAAAATGAAATTAAACTAAAGTTAATCATTTCAAATATCTTGCAAGCGGATATTCGATGCCAGAGCTACACTATTCATATAAAATTGGGAAGTCAACTATATTTGGTATTATTCGTTAAGTATGTAAAGTTATATGGACGAATTTGAAAGACGTAGTTATACCAATCCCAGATGATCAAAAATAGATTGAAATATCCCAGGGATGTTAAACATATTAGAATACTGAAACCAGAACACTCAGGTTCTTTGTACTTTAATTATAAACATTTTTTTTCTCTGGTGCTACTAGCGTTATGTCACTCTGATTATCTATATTATATTATATACATATTATATTAAAGAATCAATCCTATACCAAAAACTTACTGAAAAATCTTTGGATATACCAAAACCGAGCCCTTTAACAGAAAACCACGATATGGCACTACCTTACGTAATCAAGCATTTGGGCTAATGGAAAATTTGATGAGGCTCTATGGTGGAAAGCAGCTAACTTATGAAAAATAATATTTAAGTATCGGCTAACTTTAGCTCCTCGTTATGTTGAGTGTACTTTTGTAATAGCCAGTAATAAATGGAAAATACTACATCGCCCTATATATGCCACTGTGTTATGTGCCGAACATATTGTAAAGACAATTACAGTACTCCACAGCTATGTTCAAATCAGAGATGGATTTAGACCCAAAGAGATAAAAGAAAGAAATATGTCAAGCATAAATATTACTCACAATGGACGAGCTACTTTTTCCTACACGCAAGTGCCATTTTTTTCTATTAATAAAGTTACTTACCCAAATTCTTCTTTTTTCTTGAGAATCGGTATCATCGCAGAAAATTAAAACTAATTCATCCCAAGCACGTCGTTTTAAATTTTTATTTTTATAGGATTCTGAAATTATATCCCAATTCACTTGCCTTTTCCTGACTTCGTGAATTCGTAAGCTGATGTTAATATCTTCAGATTCACTCATTTTGAACTGAATACGAACAAGTCACAAAAAAACCGTGCAATTGCGCGCTCAACCAAACAGTCAACGGACGTTACATACTTGTCAAAGCGCGCGTTAACGCGCGATCGCCTGCGTCTAAAGACTTTTTCTGTGAGCGCCGCGTCAGCGCTCGTCGTCTCATGTGATCGGTTGTAGTGGCGGTTGAGAATATCCACTACCCCATATCTTCCCGTGGGTGTCGTAAGAGGCGACAGAGGGAAACAGGCAGGAGATGGGCAGCAGCATCTTTCTGATAACAACTGTGTTATAATAAAAAACTGCGGTTGCCAACCCGCTCGCAAAGCGTGGCAACTATGGCAAATATCCCCCCATGAATAACGACGCAAAAAAACGGCTCCCACTCCCCGGCGGCCCCGCTATTCCTGGCTACGGTGGCGACCATGGTAACGGCGGGGCAGGGGGTGCTAAGAATCTCCGGTGGAGGTTCGGTTGCCACCTACGACGACTCGACCTGGCAACATATAACGCACGCACTCTGAGGACTGACGAGAAGATACTGGAGCTGGAAGAAGAGGTAGACAAGTTGCGCTGGCATATTATTGGATTATCCGAGGTCCGAAGAGAGGGGGAGGATACGGCAATCCTCGAGTCCGGCAACTTGTTCTACCACCGGGAGGGCGACCATCTGTCCCAAGGAGGTGTCGGATTTATCGTCCACAAATCTCTCGTTAACAACGTTGAAAAGATTGGGAGTGTGTCGACGAGGGTCGCGTACCTGATACTCAGAATCACCAAACGGTATTCGCTGAAGGTCATACAGGTTTACGCACCAACCTTGGCACATCCCGATGAGGAGGTGAAGGAAATGTATGAGGATATTTCCAGAGCCATGCTTTCCTCCAAAACCCACTACACGGTGTTGATGGGAGACTTCAACGCAAAACTAGGCACAAGAGAAAGCGGTGAGCTGAATGTGGAAAAATTTGGAGTAGGGCAACGGAACCGAAGAGGCCAGCAGCTGGCTGACTTTATGGAGAAAGAGGGACTCTTTATGATGAACTCTTTCTTCCAGAAGCGGCCCCACAGGAAGTGGACCTGGTCGAGCCCCAACGGTTCGACAAAAAATGAGATTGACTTCATTATGACGACCAGACGCCAACTGGTCGTCATAATGAAGTCAATCTGTCTCAGTGACCACAAGGGTGAAAACTGGCAGCGATCACCGAATGGTTAGAGGCACACTGAACCTAAATGTTAAGTTGGAGAGGTCTCGTCTAATGAAGTCAACGCTCCGTCCCCCCTCATGCTCTGATCCAGAATCCCGAAACCTTTCAGCTCGAGTCACAGAACCGCTTTCAGTGCCTAGAGGATTGCAATGCAGTGGACGATATGATATGACAAGCTCGTGGAAACTGTCCATGCGGTCGGAGCTAAGTTCTGCAAGACCCGCCACAGAAGAACACAATAACTCTCCGATCACACTCTTAATCTTATGGCTGTTAGACGGGAGATGAGGCTGCAATCGTCAACTTATTTGACAACAACTGAACAGACAGATCTCCAAATGCATGCGGCGAGACTTACGCAACTTTAATACTGATCGTATTAAAGAAGCGATCGAGCGGAACCAGGGCTCCAAAGTCTTTGCCAGAGATCTGTCTGCCAGAAAGAGCCAACTGTCAAGGCTGAAGACTGAGTGTGGCAACATCGTTTCCGGGACACCTGACATTCTGAGTGAGATTGAGAGGTTCTATGGGCAGCTGTACACATCATCGTTAGAGCCACACGCAAGTGTGAGTAACGATCCAAGAGCAAGTCTTATCCGACACTATTCCGATGATATCGCGGACGTCAGTCTGAGCGAGATTAGAATGGCTCTCCACCACCTTAAAAACGGCAAGTCCCCAGGCGAGGATGGAATTACAGCGGTGCTTCTGAAAGCGGGTGGAACACCGGTACTTGAAATCCTTCAGAAGCTCTTCAATTTCGTCCTCCATGGTGGCACTACTCCGGAGGCGTGGAGCAGAAGCGCGGTGGTCTTGTTCTTTAAGAAAGGCGACAACGCTCACTTGAAGAACTACAGACTGATTTCCCTTCTGAGCCGCGTCTACGTGCTGTTTTCGAGAGTCATTAAGCCGGTTTCCGAAAAGGCTTCAGTACCATAGACCACATACATACCCTTCGGCAAATTGTACAGAAGTCCGAAAAGTACAATCTGCCGCTTTGCCTGGCGTATGTGGACTATGAGAAAGCCTTTGATTCCGTCGAAATTTGGGCGGTGCTACAGTCTCTTCAGCGGTGCCTAGTTGACTGTCGGTATATATTGAAGTGCTGAAGTGTTTGTACAGTAGGGCTACGATGGCTATCCGAGTACAGAACCAGAGTACGAAACCTATCCAACTGCAGAGAGGTGTAAGACAGGGTGATGTCATATCCCCGAAACTCTTCACCGCTGCGTTGGAAGACGTTTTCAAGCTACTGGACTGGAAAGGATACGGTATTAACATCAATGGCGAGTACATCGCTTACCTTCGATTTGCCGACGATATAGTCCTTATGGCAGAATCGCTGGAGGACCTTAGCACTATGCTCAATGACCTCAATGGTGTCTCCCAACGGATAGGTCTTAAGATGAACATGGACAAAACAAATATCATGTTTAATGTCCATGTCACACCTATGCCGGTAGTTGTTGGGAGCACTATGCTCGAAGTTGTTGACGAGTACGTTTACCTGGGACAAATAGTCCGACTAGGTAAGTCCAACTTCGACCGAGAGGTCAATCGACGGATTCAACTCGGCTGGGCAGCGTTCGGGAAATTACGACACATCTTCTCGTCAGGTATACCTCAATCTCTGAAAACTAAAGTGTATAACCAGTGCTTGTTGCAAGTGATGACTTACGGATCTGAGACGTGGTCCTTCACCGCTGGCCGTATGAGGACGCTCAAGGTCGCTCATCGAGCTATGGAGAGGGCTATGCTCGGAGTTTCACTGCGTGATAGACTCAGAAATGAGGATATCCGCAGTAAAACCAGAGTGACCGACATAGCCCAA
This sequence comes from Parnassius apollo, assembly GCA_907164705.1. Taxonomy (NCBI): domain Eukaryota; kingdom Metazoa; phylum Arthropoda; class Insecta; order Lepidoptera; family Papilionidae; genus Parnassius; species Parnassius apollo. The sequence continues at coordinate 2,543,001 of CAJQZP010000643.1, read as the reverse complement.
CGGATTAGTAAGCTGAAGTGGCAATGGGCCGGCCATATAGCTCGAAGAACCGATAACCAATGGGGAAGAAAGGTTCTCGAGTGGCAGCCTCGTACCGGTAGGCGTAGTGTAGGGCGACTCCCCACTAGATGGAGTGACGACCTGGTAAGACATGCAGGAAGTCGATGGATGCAGGTAGCTCAGGACCGTGCTTTGTGGCATTACTTGGGGGAGGCCTATGTTCAGCAGTGGACTTGAAGGGCTGTAATGATGATGATGATGATGATCAGTTGTATGTAAATACCACGATATCTAGTCGCGCGATTTGAAAACGCGCAGCAAAATGTTGACCATCTGAACATGGCCTAACAGTTGGTTGCTTTTGGATTTCGTGAATAAAGAAATCCTTATCAAAATGCTCTATTTCCATTTTTTGTCAACGTGCGTACTGTATACAAAAGCGCGCGATCAAATGTACAAGATAATGGCGACCCACATATCCAACTAAAAGCGTTTTAACCAAAATCTGACATGGTTTTTAAAACGCGCGTTACCAAAGCACACGCTTAAAAACGCCTAATGTGTTCAGAAATTTAAGTATGTTTTAATATGTGAAGTCTGTTAACACAGCAGCAGCAGCACTTCTTCAGCACCTCTACCGGACGTGATATTATTTTTTATGATTATGAAATAACACTTTAAAACTCTTTCTACGTTCCTTTCCTTATCAGCCAGTAAGTGTCCATTACTGGAGTGGACATGCGCTACTTCCGCTGTAAGGATTTGCCACGCTTTGTCAAGCGTTTCACACCTTTGACTCTCGTTGCGGTTATTTTACGTCTGGTATATTATAGGAAGGACCAGAATAAAACTCTGTCGATAAGCATTAATTTTTTGATACATATAATTCTTCTCTTGCATTGTATTTTTATTTCTTATGACTCTGAGCTGCCTTAAGTAAAACTTTAACTATCTTGATTATGACAGATGGGAGTCTTTCTACGTTAAGGCAGAGAAATTATACTCGCACCACATTTTTATCGAATTAAATACTTTAAGAATCCCTTTACGATCTAATTCATTTGTTTATGAAACAAACATTCTTTGCAAATACGTTGTTGCAAAAACGCTGGATAAGTTTTTGACTGTCGTAAAAATGACTACCGGTCACTGTTTCACTTGTCATCATTAGCTACTTGGATTTGGATTTTTATTTCCCCATACAATATTTATTTATTTTGTATATGTTATTTTGTTAATGTAATATATTGGTTTATTTTATTAAAGTATTAGTATATAAGATTATATAATATATATAATAATATTATAAACCGCCTGAGTTTTTATTGCACCTAAGTTGTTTTTTTGTTATTATATTATCAAAACTAGAAATTCGAAGTCTAATAATGTACTACATGTTGTAACTAATTTAATTTTATGCCTTATTACCGACTTAAAAATATAACAATGGGTATTAGAATCCAGCTGTCCATTTATATCCACCATATCGTTTCATACCATTTCATAATTTTAATTTCAATCTTCACTTATGTTGGGATTGACAAATGTTTTTGATTAATTATGATTTTCATTTGTTTTCGACTGGGTTTATAGTAAGTTATTTCGCCATTTCGTTTATTAGGCGCTTCATAAACGATGCGTCTACCTTTAGCCGTTTTAAGAAATTTTACACCTAAAAAGCCGTTCATAAGTACTATTTTAAAGTAAATAGTATTCAAACTTAGCAAACATTTGTAAGTAAGTTTATATTTATATACCTTATTACCGACTTAAAAAATATAACAATGGGTATTAGAATCCAGCTGTCCATTTATATCCACCATATCGTTTCATACCATTTCATAATTTTAATTTCAATCTTCACTTATGTTGGGATTGACAAATGTTTTTGATTAATTATGATTTTCATTTGTTTTCGACTGGGTTTATAGTAAGTTATTTCGCCATTTCGTTTATTAGGCGCTTCATAAACGATGCGTCTACCTTTAGCCGTTTTAAGAAATTATTACACCTAAAAAGCCGTTCAAAAGTACTATTTTAAAGTAAATAGTATTCAAACTTAGCAAACATTTGTAAGTAAGGCTATATATTTATAATATACTGCAAGCCTTAAAACTTATAGTATCTCATCCCGTCGAACTTCGAACATATCCAATCAAAGAGGTTTATGATATTACAGACAAATTTACATCGTAAACACTAACTACCTATATCAAACGGACGAAATTCCCCAATAGTTTCGCCTTTAAGGATTACCTTTTGTAAACTAAAATGGGACGCAATCATCATCTTGCCGACCAGGATTACAGAAGGGCGTAGGATTATAGAAACTATGCCTTACTTATGCAATAGAGCTACAGCCTCAGGCGGAATAGATGGGACCCCTTTAGTCCTCCGCAAATATTTCATATAATCATACGCTTTTAATTATTATTGCTGTAGTGGGCAAGTTTTGTTTGATGTATTGATTAAAATCGTGTTTGTTTTCAAGTGCCATCAGTGATATAGTACTGGGTACCATCGTGTCAATAGACACAGTAATCCCTCAGGGTACACTCGCTATTGTCACTTTGTAGGACACAGGGGGAGATATAATACCGCCTTGATTATTTTGTGGAGGTCATATACGATTGCCTTCTAAGAATGTCTCAAACGCACCTGCTTTTGTAATTTGAATTTAGTTAAAATTTGGGACTAAAATAAATGACTGACATCAAAGTTTGAAATAATACTGTTTTTAACTTTTGGGTTGTACTAATTAAATACAAATAAAACAAACTATTTTAAGGGTTTCGTCGCATTATACCTACACTATTATAAATATTTTCTTTTCACCTTTTATTATACGTAAGGTTGAAATGATAATATTTAGACACCAAGCGCAAACACATGTACAATGTAATAAGATGTTAGAAATTAAAAACTACACGACAGCAATGCACACATCAAAACAAGTTTGTGATCACTAGCATATGCTGATATATTCTTAAAATTTAACTTTATCAAGAAAAAGTGCTAACGTTATATCTTTTTTAAATAAAAATACACTGAAACCAAAAAATAAAACTCTTTTTCATATTTTAATAACAAAAATTGAGTACATAATTCAATCCTAATGTAATATTGACATAAAGAATGTAACAGAAATTTGATAGAAAGAAAAAGATTGTTTACCAAAATTATACAATTTATTTATAGAAGGTTTTAATTTGAAACAATATAACTCCTCCCCTGGCTTGAACACATGCGCATGGGCATCCCCGTGGGCATGCTGAGAATCAAGTTATTCAGCGTTTCTTGCGGTAACCTGTCCAATTCTTGAATAGCGGCTTCCCTGATCTCTGGCACTATCTGGGCAGGTGGATCACCGTTCCAAGCAGCTCGCTTAAGAGCATCCCACGCGTGCGCTATTGGGCTTAAGTTAGGCGAGCCGGCATGCCAGTCTAAACTTGTGATGTCGTATTCTCGGAGAGCAACATTGACTCGTTGAGCTCGATGTACGGGCGCATTATCGTCGGCCAGTACGGATTGGTGCTCATGGTTTACTCGGAATGATCTGGCAATTGTATCAATAGCGACTGCTTTGTACCTATTTGTCGTCATGGTGCCTCGAGACCTGATTAAAAGCGTTCTAGCTCCAATCATTATTCCCCCCAAAAGGACACCGATTTCCTACTTTGCTGAACGGTTTAAATGGCAGTTATTTGCCTTTCAGAGCTTCAGGTCGTCTCCAGACACGTACACGTCAGTCGTTTGGATGAGTACAGATTCGCGATTCGTCAACAAAGAGACAGTTTTGCCAAGTGTTTTCCTCATCTTCATTTTGCTGGAGCCTAGTCCACTACAATCTCCGTCGCTGACGTTGCCGTGAATTCAGGGGTGCTCCCCAAGACCTCCGTACCCGAAGTCCAGCCTGTTGTAAGTAATTCCGAATGTACTGAGTGCTAACTTCAGGTCCAAAAGTGGCTCGTACTTCTGCTTTTATTGTAGTGGCGTTGATTGTTGGGTCACGAGCTGTCAGCAATCTGATATAGCGCTTCTGAGCAGCAGTCAGAACAGTTGGGCGACCACTGCAGCCTTGGTCAGCTAGATTGTCCATGCGTTATCCACCTCTGCAATGTGGCGGGACCATTGGGATACAGAAGCTCTGCGTGCTATTTCTCCCGTGGAATATTCTTCTTCCCTCAAAGTTACAATGCTTGCTCGTAAAACTTCTGATAATATTTTTGGCATTTTTTCAATCACAACTTTCCTCGAAAAAATATTTTAAATCAGTTAATATTGACTAAGTGTAAGTAATTAAATACTGAATGAATATAAGCTATGGAAAAACAGTTAAATTAGAATCTAAAAAGAACAAGAAATTCTAGTATAGTCTCCATGCATCCACTTCAGCCTATAGAAGTCCACTGCTTAACATCGGCCTGTAGATTGCCTCGTAGGAGGGATTTGCCATAGTCGACACACATGGCGAGCGAGTGGTTTTTTTCTGCAGTTTTTTTATTATTATTATGACCTGTTATCAGGAAAGTGCTGCCGTCCATCCCCTGTTTCAATTTCCCTCTGTCGTCTCTTGACGACACCCACGGGACGATATGGGTTAGTGGATATTCTTACATCGCCACTACACGGCTATAGTCTACCGTAACAAAAAAGATTTCGATGTTTTAAACTGATCGCATACTTTTTTTGATGTGTATATATATTGAAATAATACTACTTTTTTACGGAATTTATCGCGTATATTTTAACTTTTTTAAATACCCGACGTTTCGAACGCTTTACAGTACTCATGGTCACGGGCAGGACTGAGATGTTCAACGTCCATATGTCATAGTTAACCGCGGTTACCATAGATTAAAATTTTAAAATTTTTTTTCAAAAAATTTTAACCTATGGTAACCGCGGTTAACTATGACATATGGACGTTGAACATCTCAGTCCTGCCCGTGACCATGAGTGCTGTAAAGCGTTGGACGTCGGGTATTTAAAAAGTTAAAATATACGCGATAAATTCCGTAAAAACTAGTATTATTTCAATGTGTAGTGTTCGCGTAAATATAAGAAATCATTGTGTATATATATCTTACTTTTTTATCCTCTCAAAAATAGACGAACTCCGCAGTGCGACATACGTAGGCTGTTACTTTACTTTTGTATAGCTTTGTATATTGCATGTTCCGCGGTGAAGATATTACGATTGACTGCAGTAATGATAATGATTATTTCACCATCAGTCTGAAGCCATAATATTTCTTTTTTAAGATAAGTAGTAGTGTTTGTGAGTTAGTTGTGTTTATCATTCATTTTAGTATTTAGATATACTGTTAGTGCAACTAATTTTCTTGAAATTTATTTATAATTATCGTTTTAAATTTTCTATTTATTATAAAGAGGTCATTTTTATTCGACTATGTATAGTGGTTAACGTAAAAGTGGTTTATCATTCATTGTAAATAGACGAAAGCCTAGAGCTCTATCCTAAAGGACGATACGACAAAAGGCGAGCCAACACCATTGGAAAATATTTATTATTAATTGTTATAAATATACGAGGGTGGATTGAAAAGTACTCGGCCTAACACAGATCCATTCAATTCTAAAAATCAAATCTACTCACATTATTTAGTTCAGTTCAGACTAGTTCATTGTGTGAAGTTCGAAACGTGTGCGATAATTAGTTGTGATTTTATAAATTTACGAGTATTAACAAAGTAATCGGACATAATTTCCGCGAATGGAGCAAATCGAGCAGCGTGCCGTCATTAAGTACCTCCATAAGAAGGGGCTATCATCAAAAGCCATCCATTATGACATGGTCAGTACATTAGGCGATTGTGCTCTGTCATATTCATCCGTCAAAAAATGGATAGCAGAATTTAAGCGTGGTAGAGAGAGTGTGAAAGATGAACCCCGCTCTGGAAGGCCTTCGACGTCAACTACTGACGAAAATATTAAAAAAGTACTTGATTTAATAATGGGAGACCGCAGATTAAAAATTAGAGAGATAGCCGAGATTATAGGCATCTCTTATGAACGAACTCAAAACATCATTGTCAACGAGTTGGGTTTCCACAAGATGTCTGCGAGGTGGGTTCCGCGACTGCTTTCAGTTGAACAAAAAAGGACGCGATTGACTATTTCACGCGACTGTTTGGAGTTATTTGAAGGCGATGCAGATGATTTTTTGAATCGTTTTGTTACTAGGGACGAAACATGGGTTCATTACTGTACACCGGAAACAAAACAACAATCAAAACAGTGGAGAAGACCTGGTTCACCACCCCCTAAAAAGGCTAAGTCGATTTTGTCGGCAAATAAGGTGATGGCTTCAGTATTCTGGGACTCGAAAGGTGTGATTATGATTGATTATCTTGAAAGGGGTCAGACTATAAACTCTGATTACTACTGCACCTTACTACGTCGTTTACGAGAGGAAATAAAAGAAAAACGTCGAGGAATGCTCAGAAGAAAAGTCCTGTTTCATCAAGATAACGCCCGTGTTCACACGTCAGTACAGTCAATGGCTGAAATTCACAACTGTGGCTTTGAACTGTTACCGCATCCGCCGTATTTACCTGATCTGGCACCATCAGACTTCTTTCTGTTCCCTAACCTAAAAAAGCACTTGGGAGGTCAAAGATTTTCGACAAACGACGAGGTCAAAGCAGCTGTAGACGCATATTTTGACTCTAAGGAAGAATCATTTTTTTTCAACGGTCTAAATGCTTGGAAGGGGAGGTGGCAAAAGTGTATTGAACTTGATGGTGATTATGTAGAAAAATAAAAATATAACTGATTTAGTATGTGTTTATTTTCTTGGTTAGGCTGAGTACTTTTTTAATCCACCCTCGTATTATTAATTGTTGTAATTCACCAAGTCAAGAAAATGATTTCCAAGATATCCATTTAGGCTCTATGCGTTTTATTTTGATAAGTTGGTGCATGAATACTGTAACTGTGTGTACGGTAAACAAATTTTATTTTTTATTTTATACGTGAATAAAATTAGGGTCAAACTAATATTAGCATAAGGTAGATTGCAATCCTAAATCAGGCAATGATAATGATAACAAAATTTTTTACAGCGTTCTTCCGTTAAATTTTTTAGTAATCCTACACGGTTTTGATCCTGAACGATTTAATGCACTTACTTTTTTTAAATAAAATAAATTATAATGATTTCTTAAATTTACGCGAACACTATACATTGAATAAAACTATTATTTACGGATTTTATCGCGTTTAATTACTATAATTTATTTTTATTATCCCGAAGTTTCGGGTGCTGTCACGGGGGATACCTCCGTGACCATGGGTGCTGTCACGGGGGGATACCCCCATGACCATGAGTGCTGTAAAGCACCCGAAACTTTTAAAACCGTAAATTATAGTAATAACCGTAACCGTAAATAATAGTTTTATTAAATTGTTATGTTGTACAATAAAATTATATTTATTATAAGTACTGGGTGTCGTAAGAGTTGACAGAGATAAACAAACCAGGAGATGGGCAGCAGCATCTCCCTAACAACTAAAAAAATAAAAACTGTGGTTGAAAACCTGCCAAGCGTGGCAACTATGGCAAAATCCTCCATAATAGATCATTGGGACAGGCTTGTGTCCAGGAGTGGAATTTTATAGGCTGTAATGGATAATGGATTATTATTTTTAAATAATAAAGATACATTTTTAAGATTTTTGTTAGTAAAATATGTTTTAGATTTGAATTAACTAAGTACATAAAAACCAACCATTTCTTTATAAGGGGCACTCATCAAAAAGCGTTATATTAACAAAATGCGTATTGTCTATCGCCGTATCTGTTTTTGTAGGCCTCTATATGTTTCCGACATCATAATACGCACGGCCTCTTGAAGTATAAAAGAGCATTTCATCGCGGAACGCTCACGTTGGAAAAGGGTAACTTACAAAAGCCTTTTTAAAATACTTTTGGCAGGCATATGCCGTTGTGTAATGAAGCCCGGCTCCTGCTGTTCTTTATAAACATTGTACTCCTCAAATGTGGTTGCTAAGTAATTATTCTGATTATAATTTATAGCGGTATTAAACATTCACGCGAAATTTATTTTAAAAGCAATTATAATACGTGCTGAAATTTTCTATTTCTATTTAATACACTAGTGAGGAGTGTTCTGGAAAACTTTCGAAAAAAGATTTTTGTGTTATTTACGTCTCCATACAAAGAAATAACATTAATTAAAATTCTTTGATTACAAACTTAAATAATTTAAAATTACACCACTTAACAATAGAATAAAAACACTGGATCTTGTTTTCTTGTATAAATTATTATACAACTATATCGACTTTATATACAACCAGATCAACTTTTAAGTAAAATTAATATATCTGTACAAAATAAGTTACCGTGCTTTAAGCTTTACAAGTTGTTCAAAGAACGTTTTTAAAAGTAATTTAGATCGCAACATGGCAATTACCAGAATGATCTACTTATACAGCCATGTGATAAAACCCATAGAAATGGACATAAAACATAATCTGTTGTCTGATAAACAAATTTATACTTAAAAAATGCTTCATCCTGAATGACTGACAGAGAATCAACGCACAGCCTATACCGCTGATCGTAGATACCTGAAACTTGGAGGGTGTCTTCTTTGTATGACATAGGCATCGGGTAAGAAAGGATATTCCGAAATTCTACCCCTAAGGGGGTGAAAAATGGGGGCAAAGTTTGTATGGGACAACGTGATTCCTTGGTTCAATCTACACTTTTTAACAAAATTGATGGAAGACGTGTTTCGTATTTTATTGAAACTCATCGCCTTACGGGGTTAAAAGGGGTAGAAACTTATTTTGGCGGTTTATTGTATCTAAGTTGATATCAATACTCCTCAGTGCTTTTGATTTAAATTATATTTTATTTTGACATATGTTTGAAAACTCAAAACGTTAAACTCACATAAAAGCTTGGTGTAATGCAATACCCTTTAAAATTAGAATGTCAAATAAAAATGAATAATATTTAAATCGGATTAGAATTCGAAATTTCAATTTTATTTGTTCTTGGATTATTTGAATGAAAACTTTCGATAACCTTGATTTTCCTTCGAAAATTCCTTAGAAATCACTTAGATTACCTACTTAGCGAATATTTGCGATTACTGTATAATTTGTTTGCAAGTTCATTTTTACTATTTCATTTGAATATTTTGAGTGTAGTTTATTTAATTTATTTTTCATTTTTTGTTATAATAATTAAATGAGATTCTTTAAGTTTGATTTGTAAGTGTAAAGGTTTTTAGTTATAATTGTAAAAATAATTGTGTTTGATTTTCTGTGTATAATATTATAGTTTCTTTTTGTTTTAATATAGATATTCGATTACGAACACGCCTTAGTTATAAATTCAATTCAAGCAGGTTGTAGTTTGTCCTTAGAAGTTTAATTTAGTGTGTATTGTTTTTCGCAATTTTCTTATATTAATATATTTGTCCGTGTCTATTTTTAAAAATTGGAGCAGAGTTGGGGGATGCCGCATGCCTTTTCCGTTCGCTTATTTGATGTATGGAACACAAGAAAGCTGAATGGATATTCGTAAAGAAATTGTGCGTCATTTGACGAACCATTGGGATGAATTGTTTTTGTTTGTGTTGCCCATTTCCCCTTAAAGCACCCAAAACGTTGGGAATTAAAAAAAAGTTTAATTAATTAATTAAACGTGATAAAATCCGTAAATATAGTTTTATTCAATTATTAGATTTATGTAATATAGCCTAGACTATATGCATTAAATCCACAAACTGAAGCTGTAGCGAATCTAGTTTTTATGTGACTCTATATTTATTAGAATATTATTATCTGTCTCCTTTTATATCAAACTCACTTCGCTTGATATGTAAGTTGTGGTTACCTGTAAGAAGATGAACACGTAGGTGACGTAGCATATAGCCCTCGCAGTTTTGAGTTATATTTTTGTCTCAGTGTCCTGCGTCATCTGTTATTGATCCGAATAAAGAAAAAAAAGAAACAATGAATAAATTGTTATTCTTTCCAAATTGCTTACTTAAAGTATAGGATAATTAATACTTTATTATTTATACGAATAAAAAGTACAAACACATATAATAATATAAAACTGTAAAACAAACATCTATATATTTCTAGGATGTTCGATAAACAGGAAACATTTCTTTTTACGTAAAGACGAAGTCGAGAGTAACGCGGCGGGAGGTTTAATATCCCACAGGAATAAACAGCAATTTCAACAGTATCAGGACTGTAGCAAACAAAAATATTATAAACAGGCAATAAGAGTTAAGAAGCCTGCACGAACTCCAGACGCCGCTTATAGTACTTTACTATGAATAGCGCTATAACAGTTTAATACTCCGTGGGGTTAGTTTGCTATGGCTTGAACATAAATTCATACGACAAGATGTTTCAGCATATTGGTCGTTAGCGGTGTCGATTTATTGGTTCTTCATACTTTTTAATATTCTCAGTTGCTAAGAGTTGAAATTTAAATATCTCCAAATGTTTTTTTGTAATGATGTTAGAACTTGAAATATATTCGTTTTAAACAAGTTAAAAGGGTTTTGATATAAATTGTCTGAGAATGTTTTCGAATAAAAAGTTTGTAAATAGGAGTTTTCGTGAACTCTCCTCTGTTTATTCGCAACAACTGCTTTAATTGATCATAAACTTGACGAATGGCGACGGAGTTGCTTGAGTTCGTATTTTAACTGGCCAGTATTGTTTAGGAATTTGTTTTATCTTTGAAAAATTTGTAGCAACTTCATAAACCGGTAATCTTAAAGGGACTGATAAATATAAAGTAAATTAAGAAACTAAACTTTCTCTAAAAACAATGCTTGCGTCTTGGATCGGATACGGGCTAGGATGAGCTAGGGCTTCGTACGTCGACGTACACTTGCGGCGGTAGTTATTATAGCAGTCGTCAAAACGTTAACTTAGATTTATGGACCATCTCATGTCAAGTTTTAATATAGAAATACATACACTAGTGAGTTCAATTTCCAGAGCTGTATCAGTACTATTAAAATACGATCGATTATTTTGTAGTAATTTGTAAATGATAATCTTCCCGAGTTTCATGAAAATGTTTTAAATTTTAGCGCATATCCCTATACTATACGCATTATAAATAAAAAAGTGGTAAAATAAAAATAAAAAATAAAACCGTCTTCAATATAAAAACTGACAGAAATGAGGGTGTACACTGCGGTATACTAACACACATCTTACTGATACACATCTGCGTACCGTACGTTAAAGGGTACAGGCGTAATATTATGTTATATGGTTGCATAAACAATGCATATATAGCAATAGAAGCAGGTTCAGTTGCTGGCATTTATTGGAGACTTTCGTTTTCCGTCCTCTATAAACCTCTTTTTAAATATGTCTATACGTGGCGGATTTATGCCCGATAATACATTTATGTATTTTTTTAAATATGAATAAGCATCCAAATTGAAAACCTCTTCCTTTTATGAATTCGGTTAAATTTTAATGAAAGACGGAATAAGACTCCAGCATTATATTGAAGTCACTTAAAAACAAAGAGACAGGATTCTACGTACGTACGTCCCGGGTTGACTGGGGGGGGAATACCAAAAGGCATTAAATCCTTTTTATTAAGGTGTACAATAAAGTATAATTAAATAAATAAATATGGTTGTATTTCAAAGAATATACTTATGTTACATTTTTCCATAAAATTAAAAAAATTTGGTATCACTGTCAATTCAGTTTAAGTAGTATAACTTTATAAAAAGTTTAATATACGAAACTTGTATTATTTGAATGTGTAGTGTTCGCGTAAATATAAGAAATCACTCTGTAAAGCATTTAAATACAGACAGAATTTATACATGAAGTTTAAATTCTTAAAAAAATAAAAAGTTTAATTGAGTATGATAAAATGTGTAAATTTGGTATTATTTGTGTGAATATCAGAGAGTCTTAATTGATTAGTCTTAATTGAAAACGTTCTTTCTCTAGATCAACTATATCTAGCTAATTTTATTAGAGTATTATTACCCATAAATAAACAAACACACGGTGCTACGTTGAACGACAACAGACCCAGCGTCATCCGCACCTCATCAAAATATCACGTTACAGAATCACAAATTCATTTCGGGACGCCAATTATCCGTGAGCGCTCATTTTCCGACTCATTCCCCGGTGTAATGATCGCGTGGTGATTTTGACAGTTACGCAGGCCCCACCTCCCATCATACAAAAGTGAGATTTCATTATGCGAAACGAATCTTTGTTCACACCGGTTTGAAATTTATTTTGAAACTAGCGACCCGCCTCGACTTCGCCTGGGTAAGATCTATTAATGTGGCGTTATTTGGATTTGAGATAATCATCAAAGATATTTATCAATTTTTCGATTTCAAAAAAATACGTGGTAGTCGGGGACTGCCGCGATAAATCTATTAATTGCATAGCATTTTTTATCAACTTATTCAATTACAATTATTTATTTATTTTATTTATGCAGTATTTTTTTCTTTGTTTTTTTTTCTTTGATATTAATTCAAGTTACACTTTTTTAAAGAGGGGACCGATAAGAAAACATTTTTTTCTTTTATTGAATAAATGAGAAATTAATATTGTTTAAAATATTTTTATTATCTTACAATACATGTAGTGAGCAGTTGGCAGCTAGTCTACACGCATACGTCTAGTCGCACGCACACAAACACCGTGCCGAAGTCTGCAGTACTGAAACGACGTTAAACGATGCACGGCTTTCAACGCGTCGGAGTAGGGGGTGTTAGGTTTATTTTCTTTATGGAATTTCTTGATTCGGTCGCCGCGCTCAAAGCCTGCGATAAAAGCTATGCAATAGTTTAAAATTATCTCCTAATTATTCGGATAAAATATAGCTTTGATCATTCCTGGCGTTGCTCACTATCTGTTTGTGAGATTTTATAACAAGCGATTTAGCCATTCTGAAGATCAGCCCGAAACGAACAGACAGACCGACACACAGATTTTTTTTATTACGGTTATTTCCCACTTTAATTTTAGGTCGTCCGTTTGCGTAATGTGTATTCTGATCGTAAGCGACACAACCTCCCCCTTCAAAGGCCGAAGCGAAACTGACCGGGCGGCAGGAATCACGCTTCAAGAGGCCGATAGTTTAGGTAATTTCTTTTTTACAGTGGTATTTTAAAATGGTATTTTAAAAAAAGTAAATAACATAAGCACTGCTTTATAGTTAGTTCAGTTAGTATGCAAAGTTTCATGATCTTATTAAAAGTATTTTATGAATAACAGCGGTTTATTGTTTATTTTGGATGCAACTTTGGTTTTTTTTTCTATCGAGAAAATTTTACGGAATCGTGTTTTCGTCTAACATAATCCTTAACATTAATCCTCAACTTTACCATATATTTATTTCAAAATTAATGCTGCAATATTTTCGGCATAACGGAGGATCTTGCTAAGCCATTTGAGGTTATATTTCCCCTTAATACTTCAATTTTATTTATATATATAGATAACCGATCTAACCACAATTATTAGCGAAGTCATCGTTTATTTTAGTTTACGTGCGTAAGATTTATTTTACAACGTGATTAGGCTTCACCATTATCGTCATCAGCCTGAGTAGGCCCATAGCTGGACATGGGCCTCTTTCGACAATGGATTTCCCATATCGTCACAGTTAGCGAGCGGGATTGTTCAACGTAAATTCGATTAAATGAAGCTAAAAGTCGGTACATAAATAATTTTGCACTCGGCGATTGAACCAGATAAAGTAACCGTCATGAATGTTTATCTTAATCTTTGTAGCCTTCTTTTATTATTTTACTATGTACTCATAACTTTTTAACATTATTTGTTTAGACTATAAAAAAATGGTGTATTTTTATTTTATCAGTTTGTTTGTGTGTCGTGTCGTTTAATGTAAAATTATGTTCATTGTTGTACATTTCTCATGTAAGTGAATTTTAATTCTTTTGAGAAATAAATATCTTAAACCATAGCGAGCGGGATGACGATCGCAGTGTCAGAATGAGAATCAGTTTCACACTCTTCAGGCGCAAATTAATGTTACGAGCTTGGGGTTCGTGACAGTAAAAACTGCCAATTGAATTACCAAACTTGACACTTTAATTACCGAACACCAATTACAGCTTAAAATATCTAATTTGCCAATTCAATACTCACTTGGTCGCGGTTCTTACTGGCCTTATATAGGGCCTCTTCTATTGAAACATCTAGAATGCCCGAGTATATACCGGTCCCGACCGACTAGGTTTAAAAAGTTCTAATATGGAATTATCTAGAAAGCTCTGCTAGTTCTGCTACTCGATATTAGATGGCGCTAGTGGCATTAATTAAGGCGCGCAACATAAATATAACTTTCTTTTAATTAGTAAAAGAGAGATTAGTTGATGTTAAACAATGTTACCAGTAAAAGGCAAGCCTAAAATAATTCATTATGGCAAATTTAAAAGAAAACGTAGTATAACAATACATAATAAATTATTTTAGTCAATAATGATTTCTCATATTTACGCGAACACTACACATTGATTAAAACTTCTTTTACTGATTTTATCGCGTTTAATTTTAATTTTAATTTTTAATTTCCGACGTTTCAGGTGCTTTCCAGCAATCATGGTCACTGGGGACTGAGGTGACCGACGCCCCGATGTCATTGTAAAACCCGGAGTACCTTCAGCTTTTTTAATTATTGTTTATGGTCCGATCTATGCAAAATGAAATGACTATGTCCTGAGGTCTTGCAGTGGTATGCTTGGGTTTAGTTTTAATTTTATGTGTTATACTCCATCTAGTGTGTGACGGTCCCCCACTAGATGGAGTGACGACCTGATAAGACATGCAGGAAGTCGATAGATGCAGGTGACTCAGGACTGTGCTTTGTGGCATTCCTCGGGGGTGGACTATGTTCAGCAGTAGACTTATCGGGCTGCAATAATAAAAATAATAAAAAGCAATGATGATGATGAATAAGAATGTACAGCCTTTCGTATAAAAATCGTTAATTTAAACCACGCTTAAAATTAATCTCTCTCTCTCTATATATATATCACTCTCTATCTTCCTCTCTCTCTCTCTCTCTCTCTTTCTCCTTTTTCACTTTATGGCAATAGAAAGAGAACATATACAGTAAATTAATTAATTTAAGTAAGCGATAATCAACAATTATACGATAGGCCAATAATGGATTTTATCGAATATTGGAGGTATATCTATAATAAATTTTTAAACGACAAGCCCTGATGATGAAAGTTATATATATGGAATCGAATGTTCTTTTCTTAATTTCTTGATTGTAAACTTTCTAATTCCTGATTACTCCTTAAATTGGCGAAGAATAGCGGAATATAATATTTAATAAATATGTAAACACCCAGATAAGGTGCTTAACATATTTTTACTTTTTTAATTGAAGACAAAAATTAGAAACACAATTTAAGTATCATAATCGCTTTGTTATATAATTAAAATTAAATATAAAATTATTAAGTAAATTTTAAATTTTAATACTTAGCTTATTACACATGACGAGCCAAAATTCGTTTCGGTTCAGACAGTGAACGTTCATAATAGGGAGGGTGGTGCGAATGCAAATGTCACTCGTTAACATGCATTGCGCGAAGCCGGTCGTCTAATTAGCTGAACTAACGGTACACGGGCTCAAGTTAGATATCATTACGAGAAATAGCTGTGAAATTTTGGTCCATTGTATTATTTCGTATAAGTTATATACTTCGTATAAGTTATAGGGTTTGAAATTTGCCGAATAATACTAATTACCAAAGAATTTAAGGTGTAGCCCATGTTCCAAAGGTAAAGTCAAAATAATTTATTTAAAGTTGTTCTGAACAAAAGAACTTATTGAAATTCAAGAAAGCTATGCTATTGGTTCAACAAGTGCCTACAGCGGGTGAACTTTTGAGAAGTGACAAGAAACTCACAAGTAGATGCACTATTTATCTTTTTACAGTATCAAAACATAATATACATATATATTACGAAAAAAAAACAAGCCCTGCATGAAACAGCTAAATTATTTTTTTTAGTTAATATTGAAAGCATACATATGCCATATGAAAATTTGCTAATGGTACAGCAAATGACATTAAATTATATTTGTTTTGCAGAAGAGAGGCATAATCCATGTCAAACACGACAACACGCAGATACGATAAGATATCTATATGTGAGCGCATATCCTTAAATATCGCTCTCTAATTTAATATTCAGTGAACTAACACACACATCGCAGATAATTTACATTTTATCGTTAAGTTTCTGTAAGCACCGACATATATCGAAAGATAGCGAGAATATTATCTGTGCATACAAATATATCTGCAGATATCTGGGATATATTATGTATACATACAGTGCACAGGATTTTACCTGCAGATAAATTAGGTGATCGTTGAAAAATGATCCCTTTTTATCTTTATATGTCGTTATATCTCAGTTCTTCGCCTTTAAATAAATGCTAATGCAAAATCTAAATCATATTCTGACGAGCTGTCTAGGAAATCTGGAAGCAATATACGCCAACTCATTGTAGCTAGCACGCTGTATAAACAATCCGCTCCAAAAAACACGTCTAGTAAGTTTGAAGGATTTCGAGTGAATGCATCATTTCGTATATCGTGATATCTGCGTAGTATGGTGATATTTTCAGACAATTAAGTTTTTATACGCAAAAAAACTGTCATCGTATTTGCGTAGTCTGTGACTCGCTTATGAGCAATTTATAACTTATGCCAGGAGTCTCTTAGATGAAAAAGGAAATAATTATATATTAACATTAGGTCCTCGTTATATTTATTTTTACGTATTGTATAACACTAATACAAAAGTAGTTTTATCAAAAATAGTTACGCATATTGTAAATATAAGGAACAAGCACAAGCCAGCTATACCAGTCATTCAATCCTAAAGAGTCAGTAATTCCATCATGAAGCAATTTATATACGCTTATAAAAGAAAGCCCCAGAAAATGTACAGAATGTATCTATAAAAAGTTTAAATGTTTATTAAGCAAATAGCTATTAATAGTAATTGATTGATAATAAATGGGAATGAGCTACCATGTTGTTTCTAAATGTTGGGTTTCTTGCTGGTTCTTCTGATGACAGAGGTTTTTGCCGAACCAGTAGTAAAAGCATAAATGGTTTTCATTAAGAATAATAGAAATCGATATTGAATAAAAATATTCAATTATGTTCGGGCATATATAGCGTTCATCATCTTCATCATCAGTACAGCTCTTCACAAGTCCACTAGTGAACATAGGTTTCCCCCAAGAAATGCCACTAAGTACGGTCATGAACTACCTGCATCCATCGACTTCGGGTAGGGGATAGGGGGTCCCCCTAGACTTTGCCTACCGGTATGAGGCTGCCACTCGAGAACCCCATCGGTTGTCGGTTCTTCGAGCTATATGGCCCATTGCCACTTCAGCTTACTAATCTGTTGTGCTATGGCAGTCACTCTGGTTCTACTGCGGATATCCTTATTTCTAGGTTTATTATGCTGAGAAACTCTGAGCATAGCCCTCTCCATAGCTCGCTGAGCGTCCTTGTGCGTGCTCATACGCCAGCAGCGAAGGACCACGTCTCAGATATATAAGTTATAACTGGCAACACGCACTGGTTGTACAATCTCGATTTCAGGGTTTGACGTATACCTGACGAGAAGATGTTTCGTTATTTCCGAAACGCTGCCAAGCCAATTTGAATCCCACGATTGACCTATCGGTCGAAGTTTGACTTACCTAGTCGGACTATTTGTTCCAGGTAAACGTACTCGTCAACAACACCGAGTTTAGTATTCCCAACAACTACCGGTATAGGTGTGACATGGACATTACATATTATGGTCTTTGTTTTGTCCATGTTCATCTTCAGACCTATCCGTTACGTACTATTGAGGTTGAGGTCATTGAGCAAGGTGCTTAGGTCCTCCAGCGATTCTGACATAAGGACTATACCGTCAGCAAATCAAAGGTGAGTGATGTACTCGCCATTTATGTTAATACCGTATCCTTTCCAGTTTAGTAGCTTGAAAACGTCTTCCAATGCAGCGGTGAAGTGTTTCGGGGATATAACGCCACCCTGTCTTCAGTTGGATAGGTTTCGTACTCTGGTTCTGTACTGGGATAGCCATCGTAGCCCTACTGTACAAACACTTCAGCACTTCGATATACCGACAGTCAATTTGGCACCGCTGAAGTGACTAGCACCACCCAAATTTCGACGGAATCAAAGGCTTTCTCATGGTCCAAAAACGCAAGGTAAAGTGGCATATTTTACTCTTCGGTCTTCTGTACCATCAGCCGCAGGGTATGTATGTGGCCTATGATACTGAAGCCTTTTAGGTAGCTGGCTTTTTCGGGAGGCTGGAAGTTGTCAAGTCGAGTCATTAGCTGAGACCTCTCCAACTTAACGTGTTGGTTCAGCCTGCCTCTAACCCGATCGCTGACAGTATTCACCCTTGCGATTACTGAGACATCACTAAACATTTCCTGTCTAGCCGTCATTATGAAGTCAATCTCATTTTTTGTCAAACCGCGGGTATCAACCAGGTCCACTTTCTGTGGGGCCGCTTCTGGAAGGAAGAGTTCACCATAAAGAGTACCTCTTTCTTCACGAAATCGGACCTCTTGGGTTCCGTTGCCATATCCCAAATTTCCCTACCTTCAGCTCACCGTTCTCTCTTGTGCCTAGTTTTGCGTTGAAGTTTGCTATTATTACTGCATAGCGGGTTTTGGAGAAATCCATGGCTCTGGGCATGAATCATCTTGTCCACCTCTCCATCAGAATGTGCCTAGGTTGGTGCGTAAACATGTATGACCTTCAGCAAATACCGTTTGGTGATTCTAAGGTGAGTATAAGATACGCAACTCTCGTCGACACACTTCCAATTTTTTAACGTTGTTAACAAGAGACTTGTAGACGACAAATCCGACACCTTGAAACAGATGGTCGCCCTCTCGGTGATAGATCAACTATAATATTCCAGCGCAACTTTTCTATCTCTTTTTTAAGCTCCAGGAACTTCTCGTCAGTCATCTGGGTATGTGCGCTGTATGTTGCCAGGTCTTGTCGTTTTAGGTGGCAACCGTGCCTCCACCGGAGATTCTTAGCACCCCCTGCCCCGCCGTTACCATGGTCACTACCGTAGCCGGGAATCCTAGCTCTTATCGTGGAGGGTATATTGCCATAGCTGCCACGCTTGATGAGTGGGATGGCAATCGCAGTTTTTTTGTTATACAATTGCTGTTATCAGGAAGATGCTGCTGCCCATCTCCTTCCTGTTTCCCTTTATCGCCTTTTACGACACCTGATGGGAAGATATGGGGTTGTGGATATTTTTAACCGCCACTACACGGTATAACAGATAATTTATGTAAATTTTAAGAAACATACTTGTTGTCCACATTACACTTAGATATAAACTTTCCTGTTATTTCTAGTATTTTCATTGTGCTCGTGTATGTTTTGTTGATTTTCCTAAATAATTAAATGAAAAAATAATTAATATATTAAGTTATGTTAATTTATTTAGTTTCGAAAGATGTACATTTGATTATACTGATAGTAATATTATCATTTCATTTACATATACTATCAATGAAAGAAACTTTCATAACGAGTGTGACTGTGGTTCTATTTTGAATTTCAACATCATTATCGGTCTGTACACATAACCGTTCAAAGTATCAGCCCATTTTAACCACCATACTTTTACTTTGTTAATTAATTTGTTAAAAATAAAGGGAAGTATAGGACGACTTTTATGTGACAACCTAGTGTAACAAGGCTCAGGGAAGGTGTTTTGTGGCAATCTAAAGAGAGGCCAATGTTCCGGAGTGGATTTGACTATTCAATGCTCTTGGTAATCTTGCCTCTTGTAACGTCTATAGAATGGAATCGAGTGATGTATTTTCTTACACTATTACCATACTGTACACATAGACGTTAATAACGTTTAAAAATCTGTAAGCTTTTAACTTTTACAAACAGAAATAGTTACAAATTAGTTATTATATTATAGTTACAAGCTTGTTTTGGCTATGGAAAATAAAATTCAAAACTTGGATACATTAAAAATATTTAAAAGTTTGGAATTTATTGAAGTGGCAGTTAGTAGACGCAGTTAAATTAGTTCTTCAAGATTCTGGAATCGACGGAGCAAGTTTCTGCCTCCCTTGTCCCTCCCCCTCCCACGATACTGTATCCGTCTCCTGCATTCACTAAAGGAACGGGCATGCATTGAAAGTTTTCCTCTCTATAAGCTGGTCGACCTCGAATATAAAACTTTAACATAAATCCTATTGAAAACTTTCAAGAAATAAAATTATGATATGATACGAGTTATGATGCGAGATAAAGATTCCTACTGGTGGTAAACGGCTACTTCATCCCATAAACACCAGCAAAAAAAAAAAACATCGAACATAGTTGGCCATTGATGGGTGGTTAGAGAGTCGTAGTTGCTCAGGGCTAAGGGCTTGCTAAAAGCTTCACAGTACACGAGCAACCCGGGATTGAAACCCGCCGGCACCAATGACATTGTTAATTACAAATTTATGTGCTTATTTACCACGTGCTCGGCGGTGGAAACATCATGAGGAAATCCGCATATATAGAAATAATAAAAAAATATTTTCGAAAATATGTGAAGTTCGCCAACACGCATGTACGCGTTGATATTTTCTTACCCTAAACTATGGAGTGTTGAAGTAAGGAGTACAGACTCTGTATAAAATTTGGTAAATTTGGTTGGTTGGTCCGTAGGAAAGCGCTAAATAAGGGTGGCGCCACTGGAGCTACAGTCTAAATTTTAAAGAACTCAACTTTTTATAATTTTTTTACTGCACATACTTTCACCATAATTCTTTTTAAAGTAATTATTTTAATTTTTTTATATTATATTAAAAATTTTATTTTAAAAATCACTCTCAACGTATTTTACGGCAATTTAATATACCCCGTAGCTACTCTAGCGCTGTAGTGGAGAGTTTTTGAACTGTTATTTACTACTTACAGATGGACACTTTTTCAACTATTCTCCTATGGGAGTTGGTCCTTACTTCTACACTCTATACCTAAAACCCTTTCAGAAATGACAGGAGGCATGAGCCCAGCAGAAATGGGTAACAGCGTAAAAGAAATAACCATTTCAGGCCTAAAACAAGGTCTACAACCATATAAACATTATACAAATACTTAAAGGATAATTTTTGAACTTTTTTGTTTTAATACTAACAACCTAAAAAAATTGAATAATTTCTAAATGAAGGAGAACTTCAAAATCTCTAACATTAAGTACCGTATATCATATTTTGTAGAATTATTATCATATTATAACATATTGTTATATAAAGTTAAAATTTTATCTCTTTGCTTGTAAATGTTACTCACTTTGTTTTGATGCACTTCATTTTCTTTCTTAAAAAGGACGTTACCGGTTTTTTTTATCTGTATCATCGAAGTAGTTTACATACATTTATTTCACAAGGATAAGAAGTCGTCACTACATCCAGACCCGAAACAATTATTTGTTGTCCATACAAATACTCGTTCCTTGTGCTACCCTCCGCCACGGAGCCGTCATATTCATAGTTTTAAGCATGATTGTTAAAAAATGTTGGTGAGTTTCCTAAAAAAGCTAATGCTTTTGAAATGATGATTTATTACAACACTTGACAAGTCCAAAGCTGAACACAGCTCCCTCCCTGCCCAAGGTATGCCACAAAGCAAGGTCGTAAGGCACCTGCATCCATCGCCTTTCTGCATGTTTATTTCTTATCCTTCGCTCCATCTAGTGTCGCCCTACAGTTGGCTTATCGATACGAGGCTACCACAAGAACCTTTTATCCTCATCGGTTTATGGTTCTTAGAGCTATATGATGTGTGGCCACGTCGGTTACTCTAGTTCTTTATAGAAGAGGGGGACTAGCATGTGTCTCACCTGATGGTAAGTGACTACCGCTGCCTATGAACAAATACACTGCGGCTATCCCTATTTTGAAGTCTATCATGCAGAGAAATATCCGAGTATAATCAATGTATAAGTATGTTACTAATCTTATTGATCATATTTTAAGATGTTATGTAGAAAATTTAAGTCTCTTTAAACTAATTACTAAGCAGGAAATTAAAAAAAAAACTCTTTTTAAAAGTATTTTGCAATTATTAGCAATAATATTATAATTTGCTATCATGAAGAAAATAGAGATAGAAAGAGAGAGGGAACGCAAACTCAAAGTGAGTACTTAACTCTAAGTAAACCAGCTTGCTCAATATCCAGCAATTTGGGAAATATATTAGTTTCCCCGAAACCGTGAGGGTACTTCATCTTAACGTATGCTAAATTGAACTATTTTAGAGAAGTAATTGACTTTACTGACTCCTCTACGTTGTATTATAAGAGGTAATATCTAATCTACATTCTCAAATACTGTATAATAGTAACATATAAGCATAAACCGACCACCTTCGATGAACTTCGCAACAAGTCTCTACATTTTATAATAAGACTAGCTATCGTTTAATGGCTACATTCAACAGAATTCAAGTTACGTTGGACGCGTTACATGGCGCACTTGTCTGTCAGCATTAGTAATTAAGTTACACAGTAGAAATGAAGGGTCTTGCTATCTCGAACAGGTAATTAGCTTACGCGTCAATTGGTTTTCTCATTGTTGGTGAAAGCGAATAAATTGGAACTTTAGTATGTGACGTATTTGTTTCAACGTTGGAATAATTTTCGAGATTGTTCGCGTAATAATTATGCCATTCAATTTTGTATATATAATACCCCTCCTGTTGTTATCGTTATGAAATATTATGAAGTTTTATGCGTTGATAAATTTTGATCAAAACAGTAATTAATGTACAGAATAATGCCTGCGGAATCCTATACCTTTAAACGAGCAATTCTTGTATATATATATATATATATATATATATATTATAATATGTGTCTATAATCGTAATCTCGGAAACGGCTCCAACCATTTTCATAAAATTTAGTATCCAGGGTGTTTCGGGGGCAATAAATCGATCTAGCTAGGATTCGTTTTTAGAAAATGTTGTATTATCCGTGTTTTTAGGAAATGAAAAACTGCTACAATATCATTAGAATAAGAAGGTAAATTTTGACAATGCATTAACGATTATAATGATTATCAGCCGCCTGATATAATTAAAATGGATATCAGGCGGTTAGGAAGTCGTAGTTCTGGTTTGGGTCCTGCCTTCGGTCCGACTTTTATATTCCTTTTTTTTCAAGTTCCCTTTTTTTGTGCGAAAATCTATTATTTTGTACACTTTTTTTAGTATTTTTTAAAAACACGAAAATTTAAATTAAACTAATTGCACTCATGATTTTTTTATTCGGATAATCAGTTTATATAAAATTATACATAAGTATACATAATTATATGCTGAAAATTATTGGAATTTTAATGAGCAGGTTATTTTGCAAGATCTAATCAACGCGCGTCTTTTGTAACGTTCAATTGCCGCGTGTAGTGGATTTTTTATGGGCTGTAGTGATAAAGATGATGCTTAAAATCAAATTGCGTGACTCGGATATTCGGTTCTAAGAAAATAAAGCCACGATATTATTATATTTTTGAGGAAAAGTTTAAAAAGTAACTTTAAGGCCTTAATTAGTTCTAGTACTGCGGACGAGGAGTAAACCTTAAGTTAATTATTATCATTTTCATTGGCATTAAATTTTCTTGTGTACGTACAATAAATCTATCAGCGAGCGCTTAGCCCCTGAACAACAACAACTTTTCAAGTATTAAGCAAAATATACATAATATAATATTTACGTACTAATATCTTAGACGAGCTGTCGTATTATACGAGTATCGTACTCCTATACTATGAAGGCACAAACACACACATATACACACACCTCGCACGCACGCACACGATGGTCGATCAGCTGGTGATCTTCTGGTCTACCTAACTCATAGATGGGCGGAGGCAGTAGAGTCCAAGGAGGAGGCATTGGCCGTTAGTTTGGACATTGCGAAAGCATTCGATCGGGTTTGCCACAAAGCGCTTCTTTCGAAGCTCCCTTCCTATGGGCTTTTCGAGAAATTCTGCAATTGGATCACCAGCTTTCTAGCTGATCGGATCATCAAGGTCGTTGTAGACGATACAAGCTCCGGTTACATGCCTATTAACGCTGGTGTTCCACAAGGCTGCGTGCTATCCAACGCTGTTTCTTCTGCATATCAATGATACGTTGCAAACCCGTAACATTCATTGCTATGAAGATGACAGCACTGGTAATGCTCTGTACACCGGCCGTGCCAATATTTCTTGGGAAAACGTCTCTGAACACCGGGACAAACTTGTGTCTGAAGTCGAGTCTTTGCTGAACAAAGTCTCGGATTGGGGGCGACTTAATCTAGTCCAGTTTAACCCTCAGAAGACACAAGTTTGCGCGTTAACCGCAAAAAAAAACCTTTTTCGTATCTTCTCAGTTTCAAGGCACTCCCCTTGTTGCCTCAGCCAGTATCGGAATCCTCAGTGTCGACATATCGAGTGACGTGCAGTTTAGTGGTCACTTGGATGAGAAGGCCAAATTGGCCTATAAAAATCTTGGCGTGCTCAGCAGAGCGGGCCGGCACACCGCCTGCAAATTTACAAGGCTCAGGTTTGGCCGCACATGGAATACTGTTACCATCTCTGGGCTGGGGCTCCCCAGTGCCAGCTCCGTCCACTTGACCGCATCCAGCATAGAGCGGCTCGAATCGACCGAGTGCTTTCCGATCGGTTCGATTCACGGGCGCTACGAAGAGATGTTGCATATCTTTGCATTTTCTTTCGCATATACCATGGGGAGTGCTCTGATTAATCCCAGCCGCCAAATTTCGTTAACACACTACACGGCAAAAATCCCGATACCATCCACACTATCTGGATGCTTGGCGGTCCACCACTGTACGTTTCACAAGGAGTTTTCTTCCACGTACGATCTCTCTGTGGAATAGTTTACCATCGGCGATTTTTCCGGACCGATACGACCTAGGGACCTTCAAGAAAAGAGCTTACTCCTTTCTAAAGGGCGGGCAACGCACCTGCAATTCCCCTGGTGTTGCGGTTGATCATGGGCGGTGGTAGTCACTTAACATCAGGTGAGCCGCATGATTGTTTGCCCCCTCTTCTATGTAAAAAAAAAAGTCGGCAGAATTTATTGTAATTGTACCACTAATAGGGAAAGACACTGGTTTCTAAGATTTTTTAGAAGACTAAAACGTGATTACAACAAAAAAGAAATAATCAAAAATAAATATGCTCCAAAAAAACTCTGGGGTACTATTAACCGCATAACTGGCAAAGACACTAGCTCAAGTTCTAACCTGGCTCTCATCAACTCAAGACCCTCCGTAAAAGAGTCTCTCAATGTTTGCAACTCCTACTTTGCTTCTGTAGGTAATAAGCTGGCAAACTCTATCATGCTGAAATTAAATGAGACTCAAGAGTCCCTTGCCGAAAAAGTACACATTCCTGATCAACCCGTTGGTTCATTTTTCATGAATCCTACAGATGAACTGGAAGTTTTGGGTCTTATCCGGTCTCTTGATTCAGGTAGTGCGCCTGGTATGGACGGCATCACTAACAAACTTTTAAAATCAGTGGCCCACACAATCGCGGAGCCCCTGGTTGCGATATTTAACTTAAGTATCTCATCGGGAGTCTTCCCAAGCCAGTGGAAAGTTGCGCCAGTTACCCCCATATACAAGAATGGAGCTACGGACGATCCTTGTAATTACCGACCCATATCACTCCTGGGTAGTTACTCGAAGCTCCTGGAACGTGTAGTCCATAAGCGGCTGACTAACTATCTTGAAAAGAATAGCATACTCTCGGACCGTCAGTTCGGTTTTCGCCAGGGAAAATCAACTGAGGACGCAGTAACTCTTCTCACAGATATGGTTGTAACTCATCTCGATCAGGGTCGATCCTGTGTCGGTGTTTTTCTCGATCTGGCTAAAGCATTCGACACGTTATCCATCCCCATCCTCCTTAAGAAATTAAGTGCTCTTGGGATTCGTGGTCTAGCTCTAAACTGGTTTTCCAGCTATCTGTCGGATAGAAATCAATGCGTCCAAATAGGCGATCAGGCAAGCGATCTTAGATCTGTAGATTTTGGTGTTCCTCAAGGTAGCATCTTGGGGCCGACTCTTTTTATTTCGTACATTAATGATATTATGTCAATTCAACTTGAAAATAGTAAGGTTGTATGTTATGCTGACGATACAGCCATAATATTCTATGGTAAATCTTGGTACGACGCCTATTTTTCAGCCATCTCCGGGTTATATAAATTACAAAAATGGTTAAATAACAACATCTTAACACTGAACATATCAAAAACGCAGTTAATTTGTTTTCATAAAACTGCAGCGTCTGAACCGCCACCCTCACTTTTCAATAGCCTTAAAGTACACAACGACAACTGTAGACCAGATAAATAGGGTCGGCTCCCTTAAATATTTAGGCATTATAATAGATGAAAATCTTAACTTTAAAAGTCATATATCGGTGACATCAGCCAGGGTCCGTAAGCTGATACAAACGATGAGACTATTGAGAGATTCTACTGATGGCAGCATTTTAAAGTCCGTCTACCTTGCACTATGTCAGTCCGTACTTAGCTATTGTATACTGGCGTGGGGTGGTATATCCTCCTCTACGTTGATAGTACTGGAAAGGGCCCAGAGGGCAGTTTTGAAGGTAGCTATGGGTAAACCAAGGCGCTATCATACGTCAGATCTCTTTAGAGAAGCTCAAGTTTTAAGTGTCCGTAGATTGTATCTTCTGAGGGCCTTTACATTTATGCACAAGGAAGCTTCAAAACTGCCGACGTTTAATACATTAATAAATAAAAGAGTGTTTAAGATCCCCACAACCTTAGTTAAAACATCTTTCGCACGTCATTTCACACTGTTCCAATCCCCTCGCATCTACAACAAATTTGTCAACTTATACGACTTAAAACGATCCCAACTTTATGAGGCTAAAATAAAAATGAGAGGTCATTTATTGACTTGGGACTATGAGATATCAGAAGAAATATTGGTGACCCTTATCATTATCATCATTACAGCCCTTCACAAGTCCACTGCTGAACATAGGCCTCCCCCAAGTAATGCCACAAAGCACGGTCCTGAGCCACCTGCATCCATCGACTTCCTGCATGTCTTACCAGGTCGTCACTCCATCTAGTGGGGGGTCGCCCTACACTACGCCTACCGGTACGAGGCTGCCACTCGAGAACCTTTCTTCCCCATCGGTTATTGGTTCTTCGAGCTATATGGCCGGCCCATTGCCACTTCAGCTTACTAATCCGTTGGGTTATGTCGGTCACTCTGGTTTTACTGCGGATATCCTCATTTCTGAGTCTATCACGCAGAGAAACTCCGAGCATAGCCCTCTCCATAGCTCGCTGAGCGACCTTAAGCGTCCTCATACGGCCAGCAGTAAAGGACCACGTCTCAGATCCGTAAGTCATCACTGGCAACACGCACTGGTTGTACAATCTAGTTTTTAGAGATTGAGGTATACCTGACGAAAAGATATGCCGTAATTTCCCGAACGCTGCCCAGCCGAGTTGAATCCGTCGATTGACCTCTCGGTCGAAGTTGGACTTACCTAGTCGGACTATTTGTCCCAGGTAAACGTATTCGTCAACAACTTCGAGCATAGTGCTCCCAACAACTACCGGCATAGGTGTGACATGGACATTGAACATGATCTTTGTTTTGTCCATGTTCATCTTAAGACCTATCCGTTGGGAGGCACTATTGAGGTCATTGAGCATAGTGCTTAAGTCCTCCAGCGATTCTGCCATAAGGACTATATCGTCGGCAAATCGAAGGTGAGTGATGTACTCGCCATTGATGTCAATACCGTATCCTTTCCAGTCCAGTAGCTTGAAAACGTCTTCCAATGCAGCGGTGAAGAGTTTCGGGGAGATAACGTCACCCTGTCTTACACCTCTCTGCAGTTGGATAGGTTTCGAGCTCTGGTTCTGTACTCGGATAGCCATCGTAGCCCTACTGTACAAACACTTCAGCACTTCGATATACCGACAGTCAACTTGGCACCGCTGAAGGGACTGTAGCACCGCCCAAATTTCGACGGAATCAAAGGCTTTCTCATAGTCCACATACGCCAGGCAAAGTGGCAGATTGTACTCTTCAGTCTTCTGTACAATCTGCCGCAGGGTATGTATGTGGTCTATGGTACTGAAGCCTTTTCGGAAACCGGCTTGTTCGGGAGGCTGGAAGTCGTCAAGTCTGCGTGCGAGACGATTCGTAATGACTCTCGAAAACAGCACGTAGACGCGGCTCAGAAGGGAAATCGGTCTGTAGTTCTTTAAGAGAGCGTTGTCGCCTTTCTTAAAGAACAAGACCACCGCACTTCTGCTCCACGCCTCTGGAGTAGTGCCACCATGGAGGACGGAATTGAAGAGCTTCTGAAGGACTTCAAGTACCGGTGTTCCACCCGCTTTCAGAAGCTCCACTGTAATTCCATCCTCGCCTGGGGCCCTGCTGTTTTTAAGGTGCTGGAGAGCCATTCTAATCTCGCTTAGACTGACGTCCGGGATATCATCGGAATAGTGTCGGATAAGACTTGCTCTTGGATCGTTACTCACACTTGCGTGTGGCTCCAACGATGATGTGTACAGCTGCCCATAGAACCTCTCAATCTCACTCAAAATCTCAGGTGTCCCGGAAACGATGTTGCCACACTCAGTCTTCAGCCTTGACAGTTGGCTCTTTCTGGCAGACAGATCTCTGGCAAAGACTTTGGAGCCCTGGTTCCGCTCGATCGCTTCTTTAATACGAGAAGTATTAAAGTTGCGTAAGTCTCGCCGTATGCATTTGGAGATCTGTCTGTTCAGTTGCCTGTATGCTGTCAAATCTGTTAACGATTGCAGCCTCATCTCCCGTCTAACAGCCACCCTGGTGACCCTTAAATAGGTGTTAAAATGGTAGTGGACTGCACTGACGCACGCCCTGTCGTCCGATCCCAAGAATTTAATCGTATGGCTACCTAACCACTCAGCTTATCCCCAATTGCAATCTCTCACCCTTTTACTTATAATTTTTAGAGAATTATGTAACAGGCATGCTAGCACACACACACACACACACATACACACACACACACGCACACACACACAAACACACATACACACACACATACACACACACACACGCACACACACAAACACACATACACACACACACACACACACACACACACACACACACACACACACACACACACACACACTACACACACACACACACACACACACACACACACACACACACACACACACACACATACACACACACACACACACACACACACACACACACACACACACACACATTCATACACATTCACCCACAAGTACACGCGCGCCCCTTTTAATTAGAATCTGTTTGTTATGTTTGTAATTTTTCATAAATTTTTAAGTCATTTTTGCTTTGCTGCACATAATTGTTTTACGTAATTTCGACAAATAGCCACTTTGATCAATTGTAAAATCTTTTGCTTGACCCCCACGAGACAGGCCATGCCTAGTGTGGGAGTCACAGAACTTATTGTATTTTGGCTACGTGTTTTCTGGTAAATAAACAAATTTATTATTATTATTATTATTATTAGATACAGTTATTACAACTAGTTTAGAAGCCAGGGTTCCATTTAATTGTTAAAAAATTTTTGGCCAATAAATAATTTATTATTATTATTAAACATCGATATATATGTACAAGGCACTAGATTTCGTATTCCGAACACTCACTATGTTTAACTGAACTGTTCTGCAATCCGTACACCTGTTATTGTGCTGATATTCATGCAGTACGGAGCGGCTCTAATAATAATTTTATATTAAATTAGCACATATGCTAAATAAACAAAAAATAAAAAAAATCTACTCTATTAACAATACAATCTAAATAAACAATTATTTCACGACAATTTTCGTGCGTTATCAACTGCGTATGCGCGACTCTACTGTTTCCCGCGCATGCGCGAATACAGAGTAGTGCAGATTTTCTGTTTGGAATAGCTTCTCTAGAACGTAGTACATATAACTCAATGTTATTAAATATAAAATGCTGTTGGTAGGGAGTCCCTTTCTGACTACGAGTCCGTCTGAAACGATATCACCTTCCTACCTATTTTGCCGCTAAATAGCAGTACTTACGCTGCTGTGTCCCGGTCAGAAGGGTATAGAGAGTCAATATAATAACAGACTGTTAGGTACTCCGTCTTCATCCTCAGTTGTGACTTATCTGTAACCGTGTTTATTCGAAGATAGTTATGTTAGTCCATGGAGTGAAGTGGCTGCTTACTGCAATTATTAATAGTGCAATTATTATCGAATATTCCACTCACAACTGGTATTCCACTCCAAAAAGTGGAAAAATATGGGATAACATTTTTAATGATACTAACTACCCTACATTTTTATGTTATTTTGAGTTTATTATATTGCTTATTCCACTCAAAAAGGTCACAAAATTAAGCTTTCAAAAAAAGAAACCAACTTTATAAAACTAAAAGGTATTAAATAATACCATAATCAATTAATATCTTTTGAAATTGGGAGTACAATTCCTCGATACACTATGTCTGATGCAAAAATAGCAGGCGCTATTAAATTATGTGAACATTAATTTTTCATGGTAAAATCGTGGTTGCTTAGGGGCTAAGCACTGACTGTAAATTTCATAATAGGCGAGGAGCCCGGGTTCGATCCCCGCCAGCGCCAATGTAATTAATAATTGCAATTTAAGTGATGATTTACCACGTGCTTGGCGACGAACGAAAACATCTTGAGGAGACTTGCATGTCTGAGAAATACATGACATGTGACGTACGGCAACACGCATTGGGGCAGCGCGGCGGACATTTCCTTGCCCTAAAACCCGTTCATAAATAAGATGAGGCCTGTGTTCAGAAGTAGGACGCTAAATAGAATTGCATTAGAAAGTTTTTTTTTCTATATGATAAGGTTGACAAACGCACACAGTTCACCTGATGGTAAGTGGCTGCCCATAGACAACTACATTTATCATCGATTAAGAATCAAAATGAAGATGCAGTGTCACCCTTGAGGACTAGGATGGAATGCCTCGATACCAGTAAAAAGGGTCTCCGGTTCTCTACACTCATCATACGAAACACAGCAGCATTTTACGCTGGTATTTTGTGAGAGTGTGGTGCTTCCCCGGTCGAGCCGACACATACTTACTACTACCATAATAGCTGCAGCGTGGCTCTACACCACAATACTTTTCAACTTAATACCTCGTATATAGTTGAAAAGTATTATTGTTACATTATTTATACTTCCACCAACTACTATAGCTAAGCTAAAATTACTTTACTAGAAGTAGGACCGGAGGAGCCTAATGGCGGTTTGAATCCATAATTTTTCCAGTAGCATTCGTGTTTTAAATTTTCTTTTATATTTATACCTTTACTTTTATTTAATTACCTTATTATTATCATGGCATAGATAAACAAAATCACACACACACACACACACACACACATCACACACACACACACACATTATATATATATATATATATAACTACTTAACCGATATTTCGATCTGTTGGTTGAAAAAAAAACAAGCACATAGACAGCTCAACAAAAGCCGATTCACTCTTGCTTGTACTAATTTTAAACGATGAAGCAAACCTTCGAGTCCTAGTGCGTGATATGTCAACAACGAAGCGATGGAGACCAGCTGGGATGATGGTCCGGTGATAGAACGGAGTGAGAGCAATTAAGTCATGCAATTCCTGCACACACTCTCTGAAATGTATCTTATAAAACACTGAAACTGGCTACTTATCGCCTTTTAATCGTTATAGTTCCTTCCATTATTTAGAAGGATGAATCAATAATGGATGAAATTAGTACCTATTTGGAGAAAATTTTGTGTAATGAATTTGTCAACTATATATCCCATGAAACTGTAGTTTAAAAAGCAAATACCATTAAAATCAAACTTTAAAATAGTTACGCAAAATAATGTAACGAGTATAGTATTTAAACACATTACAAAAACGCACACTGGTTTTAAATCTAAAAAGTGATAAAATAAATTGTTGGAACATTTATAGTAAAATTTTAATAACGAATAGATAATTTGAAATTCACGCTATTGTTCAATTGGAAAAGGGTGCGGAAACAAAGTGGCCTTTCAATATTGCGCACGTGGTTACGGACCCTTTCGCCAATTATAATAATTAACCGTAAGAGGAAGTGACCTCCTGGGCTTTAGATGAGGGGAAAGTAACTTGGTAATAACGTCCATTTGAGAAGATTGATGCCAACAAGACAACCGACTTAAGACAATATGAGTTGTTACAAAGTTTGCACTAATACTTTGTAACAATTTTCTAACCCCTAACATATGGTTCAGAATAATAATATGTAGGATATTTTGAAATAAATCTCTTAAATCATTCTATTTATAATTATTTACTGAACAAATAGTTTAGTAAATAATTATAAAACAAATAATAATCAATAAAAGTAAATCAGCAACGAATTCACCCTAGCATTCCTAGACGGGCGAATATTTACAAGATGAAGTTGCTTCATTATGGATTTTATTTTGCGTTTTATGATGTTGAATGTGATTGAGACTAAACAAGAGAAATGAATTCGCTGAGCCAGTGAACTTGGCTCAAACAACCGCTAATAAAACGTGAACCGATCAATGTTGGCTTCTTGAGTGGAAAACTTGGGATTGGCGAAGCAAAAATCTCTCAGGGAATGTTTGGTCTAGACGAGTTATTAAAAATTTATTTTTATAGAAACTTGTTAATGTAATCCGGATCGGTCAGTTATTCTTTATTTAAAATTCATGATATTATTTATAGTTCAACAAAAGTGGATAATAAGAACAAGCAGATTTTTTCACATTATATATATATATATATATATATATATATATATATATATATATATTATATATTATATATATATATATATATATATATATATATATATATATATATATATATATATATATGTTTTCGTAGAATAATGTAACAAACGAGCACACAGTCCATCTGATGGTATGTGTAATGCTGTAGGCCGTTAAAATCTACATCTAAGCTCAATTGAGATTCACAATGCAGAATGCGCTGTTACCCTTGCGGACTAAGAATTCCTTGTTTCCAGCTAATAGGTCTCTGATACTTTACACTCATCATACGAATCACGGCAGCATAAAGCTGCTATTTAACACTGGTATTTTGTGAGAACGTGGTCCTTCCTCGGTCGAGACGATCCATTCGTGCTATGTATCAACATGTTTTATCTGATCAGAAATGTGCCCATTTTTATTACATTTCTACAATGGTCGAACAAATTGATGTAATAGCTACGTTGTATCATAAATTTGTATAATTAGACCATGAATATTTCAGTTCACAATTCCGGGTATAGTTGTTAGCTGTAATTTCGTTCTGGGCAATAAGTTCAAACTAACGACGTTAATAAATAATGGACGTGCTCATTGATCAATTCACATGATTATGTTTGAATTGAAAAGAGTTATTTATTTTTATTGTGCGCTGATTTATTTTGTCAATAGATTTATTTTGACAATTTTAAAAACGAATCGTAAACTTGTTTAATTTCTAACTGGTATGGAAACCATGTTTTTTTTTTTTATAGAAGAGGGGGCAAACGTGCATGCGGCTCACCTGATGTTAAGTGACTACCGCCGCCCATGATCAACCGCAACACCAGGGGAATTGCAGGTACGTTGCCGGCCCTTTAGAAAGGAGTACGCTCTTTTCTTGAAGGTCCCCAGGTCGTATCGGTCCGGTAAAATCGCTGATGGTAAACTATTCCACAGAGAAGTTGTACGCGGAAGAAAACTCCTCTTGAAACGTACTGTGGTGGACCGCCAAGCATCCAGATAATGTGGATGATATCGCAACGTTTGCCGCGTAGTGCGTTCACGAAATTTGACGGCTGGGATTAATCCGAACAATTCCTCAGAGCACTCTCCATGGTATATGCGAAAGAAAATGCAAAAAGATGCAACATCTCTTCGCAGTGCCAGTGAATCGAGCCGATCGGAAAACACTCGGTCGTCGACGATTCGAGCCGCTCTGCGCTGGATGCGGTCAAGTGGAAGGAGCTGGTACTGGGGAGCCCCAGCCCAGAGATGGGAACAGTATTCCATGTGCGGCCGAACCTGCGCCTTGTAAAGTTGCAGGCGGTGTGCCGGCATGAAATACTGTCCCGCTCTGCTGAGCACGCCAAGCTTTTTAGAGGCCAATTTGGCCTTCTCTTCCAAGTGACCACGAAACTGCACGTCACTCGATATTACGACGCCGAGGATTCCGATACTGGCTGAGGCAACAAGGGGGAGTGCCTTGAAACTGAGGAGATACGACAAAGGGGTTCTTTTTAGCGGTTAACGTGCAACTTGTGTCTTGTCCATGTTTTCTTAGACAATTATTACGTTTATAATCTAAGCCACTGATAATCTGCAACTGTTACACAAAAAAATGTTATCTAAAGCTGTTAAACAAAATGAAATACTTATATCACGAAAAGTAACTTAAAACTAAATGTTTATTCTTTTTAGGTGTCGTTTACTTGTGATCAACGCATGTTTGAAATAATTGTATTACTGTTAAAGAATAAGGCTGACAAACGAGCACACAGTCCACCTGATGGTAAGTGGATGCCGTGGACCATAGACATCTACATCTATCCTCGATTAAAAATCAAAATGCAGAAATTCGTTTTTACGCCTGAGGACTAAGATGGAATGCCTCGTTTTCAGTAAAAATGGTCTCCAGTTCTATACATTCACTATATATGAAGTTTATAAGCATGAATACATATATATATATAGAGGGTGTTAGTGTGAACACCGTTATTCTTGAAACCAGTGGTTTGGTTTCACTTATAGAACGTAAATTCAATGAATTTAAAAAAACGCTATTTTCTTTCATAAAATTTAAAAAAGTTTCTTTCCGACACCGTCCATAAAGGGGGACGCCCATTTTCGGCCATGGAACGCCCAACAATGTGAATTTGTTAAAAAATTATATCTTTATTTATGGTTATTAATCGCGGTATTCATTTATCCTCAAACAATGGGAATATTTTTGCACAAATTAAAAGTACCGGAAACATAATAATAAAAATTAGGTAAATCATTATGTCATTAGTTTGTGAATAAAAAAAAAGTGTTGCCAATCACAAAACACATTTAAAAAATCGATTCTCTTTTTCGATCGATTATTTACGGTGTCATCATTACAGTGCTAATATAATTTTTAAATAATTATGATGTTACGATAATTAAACAAGCGAATTACTAGTTGATTTCTAATGAATTCTTTAGAGAGTAACAAATGCTACGGCACAATTTAACTGTTAATCTTAACCGATCTTCTTTGAAACTTCTTTGAACTGTTATTCTTATCTGTTTTTAAAGAAGATCGGTTAAGTTATTCTTATCTGTTTATAACAACACATTTAAAATAGAATCATGTTATGATAACGAAACAAGTTAGTTTCCAGCTGATTTACCATGAATCCTTTAACCTTTTGAGCGGCAAAGTCGCCTATACTTGACCAACACCTGCGGGCCCTGAGCGCCAACGACGTCTATAGTTGACAAAAATCCCGGCTCAGAAAAATATGAAATATAGATATTGGAAAATTATTACAGGTATTTTAATTCTACACTCCTCAAAATAGGAATAACCCAGCAACATGTGAGTATAAAAAACAAGTATTCTAGAGCCACAAGTACTAAGAAACATTGAACTAATAAAAATGGATTTTTATCTAAGCAAATACTATGTCCAGCACGCCAAAGTCGTCTATGGTTGACCGCTAGTGTCAAACGCGGGAGGCATAGATTTCTTGAAAACTATCCAAAATTCAGTTCAATAATGTTTTTTTTTTCTATTATTATTGATATTTGAATAAAATTAAAGGTTATAAACATAAAACTATAATTAGCTACATGAATAAAAAAATGTTATCAGATTATCTTCGCATAATAAATCTAATATCTCAACTCTAGCGCATCTTTAGCGCGTCATCGAAAATCAGTTCACTGGCCACCGTGATCAAGGATAGACGACACCCTGATGACGTCATAAGTGATTACCGAGAAAAGTATAGCAATGCAACATGAACGATTCCTCAGAACTCATTCGGATTTTGGAAAGCGTCGATGATGATGAATTTTGATTTTTGATTGATGAATTGAATTTTTGATTGATTGGTGAACAAATATGTTTATTTATTCCATGACCAAGATTTTAGTATTATAAGGCTGATTTACCTAGTGCGAATAATTATATACAATTGTTGATTAATGAATAATTATGTACCTTTTTTAATAATAATACAAAATTACAATTAATGTTTTTTTTACTTAGGGTGTGAAGAGCAATTTTTCATTTTGTGTTGTGCCATTTTCTTTCTCAGTCTCAAAATCATCTAGCAGCATCAGCATCATATCAAATCCCCATTGTCATAAGAGTGTAAGACTTTTCTTCTGTGCGTCACTTGGCCTACGCCTTCCCCGACACATAAAATATTATGAATCGATGTCTGTATATTTCGGTTAGATCGATTTTGAAATCGATACACAACATTCTAAGAATGTTTCAAAAGGGAAGGTCAGCTACGCCGTTGTCGTCCAGTCGCGACAGTGTCGTCATTAGGATGGAGAGTAGTGCTAATGTTTACTACTATTTTATTGTTATTGTTTGTTTTTTATTTATGTTTATATGTACAAAGTACATATATAAAAAGAGTGGAAGACGGCACAAGATTAAATAAAACATACAGTTTATTAAGAGTCATTTATAGCATAAAAAACCAACAAAAACAAGTTATTTCACGTTATCGATATATCAACTCTTGGCAACACTATTTTGTTTTGGCGCTTTGGCGTACAGGACACGGTAATACGTTTTTGGGGTGGCGCTCAAAAGGTTAAAGCTTAACAAAACGCAACTGCACAATTTTTATCAATTTCAAGACAAAAACAACCGTTGTTATCGGCTTGGT
Organism: Parnassius apollo; assembly: GCA_907164705.1. NCBI lineage: Eukaryota > Metazoa > Arthropoda > Insecta > Lepidoptera > Papilionidae > Parnassius > Parnassius apollo. The sequence goes on along the minus strand of CAJQZP010000643.1, from coordinate 2,505,826 downwards.
TGAAAACGTTGACAACCGCCTTCACATCTGTAGTTATGATAATTAAATAAGCGATTTAATAGCTGATTTACAATGAATTCTATGCAGTATAACATAACGCTACTGCACAATATAACTGTTATTCTTATCTTTTCTTAACAATACATTTAAAATGAAATCATGTTACGATAATTAAACAAGTGAATTTCTAGCTGATATACCATGAATTTTTTAGAGCTTCATAAAACACTACTGCACAATTAACTGTTCTTAAAAATACACTTAAAATAGAATTTAAATAAAAAAGGAAGATACATTTTAAAAAGCGAGTAGAAGTTAAAACACCTCCAAGATTATTCTCTTTTTATGAAATTATTAATCGAATAATAATCGAATCGCTATGGATATTATGATGTTATGATAATTAAACAAGCGAATTACTAGCTGATTTACTATGAATTCTTTAGAGTTCAATAAAATTCTACTGCACAATTTAACTGTTATTGTTATCTGTTTTAACAGTACATTTAAAATGGAATCATGTTATGATAATTAAACAAGTGAATTTTTAGCTGATTTACCATGAACTGTTTAGAGCATAACAATACGCTACTCCACATATTAACTGTTCTTAAAAAATACGTTTAAAACATAATTTAAAAAAATAAAAGAAAATATATTTTAAAAAAGCGTGTAGAACTGAAAGCGAAACTCAAATATTATTATTTTTTTCATTAAATTACTAATCGAATACAAATCGATATCGTTTCGTTGTATTTATGTTAGTTATGTGGCAACATCAAATCTGACAGCTATAGGAAATATGTCATGCGAAATGAAATCACAATTCAACAAGTAAAAAGGTACTAGTGAATTCACAACTAAATAGTTGCCATTGTGTTATTTTGTTTGTTATTTTTCAAATAAATTCTCAAGAACTCATATGGAGTGAGATTGTCGATCACATTATAGTGTGACAACAGTTAAAAGTAAGTGTTCAACAGTTTTTAATTTATTAATTCTAGTGCTGATATTTGATAGTGATGAATGTATGAAATGATGAAGTTGTTTTATTTTTTAACATATGCACAAGCTATACCTGACAAACAAAATAGCTTATTTGTAACACGGCGATAAGATTAGCTAGCTAACAGCAGATAGTTACGAAATGGACAATTTTTATCAAATACCAAGAAATAAGACAGTCGATTTTTAATTGTTTTTGGACTACTGGTAGGCAGTCAGTCCTTAATTATTAAATAATATAGGGCATTAAGTTTTAAGTAACATTTACCTATATTTGAGTTTAAAGTAAACAAATCTATTTTGTTTTGTTCACTTTGTCTTATTTTTTTTTATTTAATATTATTTCAGTTGCCATCGTCATCGCGTGAGTGTCATGATTGCGAAGGATTGATAAAGCAGCAACACGTTAAACTTTAGAACGGGAACCATCTGAATCATCTAGTCCATCCTTGTAGCAATCTAAAGTGAGTAATGTATTGAACCTAGAACAACAAAGCTTAGATCATACATCATACAATATACTGCTGCCTAATTTTGTAAGAGCACCACTCACACAAAATCAATGTTTTTTCCTGGTTGTAACAATTCCAATCAACTCACTGTTCCATCAGCATTGCGGGTATATTTTTTGTAAATACAATTATTATGTACCTCCAGAATGTAGAATCAGTAACTACCATTTAAATAGTAACTCTTGGTATTTACTTTTAGAAATAATATATAACCATATTAAAACATTTAGTGTAGCACAAATTATAGATTTTTCTACATTATTGTAAGATAATATTTACCATCATATAGACTTTGAAAATATTTACAATATGCCCGAATATACTGTACATTATTATCTACGCTTATCAAAGGCACAATGCCAATAAATTCTGTCTGAAGTGCCCAAAATGTCAAGTAAACATAGTGGATGCTTTGCACTTGCTGTATATTTGATAAAAGTAAGAACAGGAGATAGTGATGAATGCATATAGGCATTATTGCAAGTACCAAGAAACAAATTAGAGCGGCTCATGAATATGGCCCAAGAAATATTAAATCAGGATGTTGTTCCTATGAATTTTATCCATCGTTACCACTCTCTGTGCCAAATTCTATTCAGTAATTATGATATTATATCTGAGGCAAATAATTTCTTAGCTTTCCTAGATGTTTTTGTTATCCAAAATCCTAACAACATCATAGGTCACACTGTGTATAGAAAAAAGACCCATACAAACTGATATTTAAGCGGTGAATCTCACCATAATCCTTCACAGTTAGTTACCATGAGCAAATCTTTGTTACAGAGAGCATATGGGATCTGTGAGAACAAGCACCTGGCCGCGGAGCTTCAGCACGTCAAGCAGGTTCTGCACAAAATCAAGCTTCGGGTCCCACGTCTTCGTCACAGTGACCGAGTGAAGCCGACCGCAGTTGAGCGTGTGCCTGCTGTACTACCGTATGTCAAAGGTGTCACCCCAACCAGATAGACATACATCAGATTTGATAGACCACAAATCCTCGTTAAAGAACATTAATTCCTACCAAGGATGATATGTGAGGCTACTGAAATTAAAAAACATCTTAATTTCAGTAGAGAAGGCGGTTGGGTACTGCCACCTGCTTGGGACACTATAATTAATAAAATTAAAACAAACCCCAAGCATACCACTGCAAGACTTAAAGATAGAGTAAGTTCAATCTGCGTAGATTGGACTATAAAAATAATAATAAAAAGCTGAAGGTACTCCATGTCCCAATACTGACATTGGGATGGCAGTCACCTCAGTACCCCGTGACCATGGGTGCTATAAAGCACCTGAAACGTCAGGAATTAATAATAATAGTATAATAATAATATAGCCATTTATTTCCGAACTTTGGGGTTACATAATATTTGTGTTTGAGTTCCTATTGTAATACTAGTTAAAGTAAGTCCCTCTGTTCGGTGTGCCTTTTGGCATAGGCCTCCAAAAGAAAAATCACGCGTCGGGAATTAAAAGTTAAAGAAATTAAAAGCAATAAAATTGGTAAAAGTAGTCGTTAAAAAGCTGTATTTGTGAAAATAAAAAGCTTTATATCATAAAAATCCCGACTTTTTTTAAACCAATTCCTTAACCATTTCATTATTTTAATTGCATATTATCATTTCCATATGCTTTTATATGTGGGCACCCATGGCCGAAGTGTCTATGAACAGTGGGCATCCCCCTTTATGGATTACCTTATGCGCCCAAGTGACGTAATCACTGTAAAGATCACCGCCCGCGCTAGCTACCTACACCATTTAACATTCCAATAAAACCACAATAGGTACACATAACCTGTGATGTAACTTTTTCTTCATACTTTCATCCTGGCTTAGGACAGGCAAAAATTGAGGAATTAAGGAAAAATTGAGATTTTACTAAAAAATGTTGTTATTTTTCATTGAATTTACGTTCTATAAGTGAAACCAAACCACTGGTTTCAAGGATAACGGTGTTTACACTAACATCCTGTATATATATATATATACACTTTATTTATGTATTATGTTCGCACCTGCCAACAATTGTCTTTGGCACCCAGGGTTGACTGGCAGAGAACGCCACATGTTATTAATTCCCAGCGAGCGCTTTGTCTCTGTGCTACTGTACCAGGCTATTTTAAGTTTTATATTATTATGTAATTAGATTAATTTCCTAAAAATAATTTCTTGTTTTCATTAATTAATAAATTAATTAAAATCCATCATTATCTCACTGCTACACTGAGCCTTCTCACATAGAAGAGATCCCGCGCTTGGTAGGCTGGTTGGAAACCGTAGTCTTTTATTATTACTGATACTGTCACATAATCGTGGAATTTGCTGATTTTCTTGACCAATACGACTTAGGGACCTACGAGCAAGAAAAGGGCCTAATCTTTTCTAAAAGGCCGGAAGCACCTACGATTACTCTGATAGTGCACTTGTTATAACCGTTTGAGGACACAAACTGTTATACGGTTCACCTGGTCGTATCTATAAAAAAGAAGGGACTATAGGCAGGGACAGCTACCGGTATAATATTAATATAATGTTATTGGAAGGTATCGACTAAGCACAATAAATTATAGTACTACATAGTAAACTGAACCTATATATACGATAAAATACGTATAACACAAGCTATAAGTTAGACTCAGAACAGCGATATAAGCTGATCGCAACACCTCCTGAACCAAAGACCAACATGTGGTGACCAAACTTGTTTTTTTCAAATAAAATATTAATTGAACTTTAAACCTAAGACTCACAAGGCAATAAATAGATCGATAATCTTTGCCTACCGAGCGATGTGAATATGACAAATTCTTCATACGATAAAGTTAGAATCTTACTTTAAAAGTAAAAGTATTTTCAAAGTAAATAAAAGCTTTTCTCTTGTTTTCTATAAGAATTCGTTACAACAATGAATCAAAGGAAATTTGATTTTCTGTGCTTGTTCGACAAATGGCAGCAAATAAACAAAACAAATGAGATTTAGTTTTGTGAAAAACTGTAAAAACAAGGTTTTCTATGTAGGTAGTGTTGTAACATATGCAGCGCAGGTAAAGGGCGGTCCGGGCCTAACGAAGAACGCGCGCCTCTCGAATACATGATCGTGAAGATTTGAATTTTTAGTTTGTTTTTCTAGACGAAGTTAAGGTCGATATAAAAGAAAATGATAAACACTGGTTTATACTGGATTTTAGTCATCATCAGTTGAATATAAATTTGTAGGGAATTTTTAACCACAACAAATATTTTATTCTTCTATAATGGAACTATAAAATATTTCTGAAGAATGGAACCGTAGAAAATTGTATTTAAGTGATTGCAAGACCTGAAATTAATTCATACCCAAACATTCGTTAATATTCCGATACATACATGCAAACAATGATTGATGAGCAAACATAATATGAGAATAGTTCACACAATATTAGAAACGTAAATATTTGGTAAAGCGGCCATTAACAAACACGTCTCGCCTATGGTAAAGTAACACAAACAACATAGTAGTTGTGTTATTTCATGTACTACTACTATAATTGCAAAAATTTTATTGATTGAGTTTTAATAAAGTCGGATTTGACTTGGATTAGACATAGATTATATCTTAAGACATGGGTGACAACTCATCAGCAGTCTTCTTTTTTAAGTTGGTGTCAGATATCCATGGGCTGCAGTACACACTTACCACCACCAAACTCCACGTATTACATGTAATCATATAGTTTTCTAAATATCATAATATAAAAATTTAATCACTGAGATAGGTCAATATGAAGGAAATGTAAGCTTCAAGAAATGAAAGAAATTTGCTCTAAGTGTTTTTTGAATCCACGTTGGAATCAATAAAAACTGTATTCAAAGGTGTTAAAAAGACTTTTTTTAGTGTTTATTCTCTTCGCTTGCACCACGTAGTCTGAAAAACAAATGTCTTCAACAAGTGCTTGTACGCACCTATTGCGCCGCAACGTGAACATTGAGGTTACGGTTTATTCACAAGCTCAAAGTCACGCAGTGAGTAATAGAAAGAGTTATAGTCGGAGTTTCTCTGCTGCAGCTATGTTTATAAACTGGAATAAATGGCAATAAACTCATAGAGTCTTGCTTGGAATTGATAAGGTTTAAAATACTTTTATTTTTTGGCGCCCAGAAGCAAGTAAGGACTACCCTCCGGGTATCGGGGGAGGGAGGTGGTGGATGATCTAAGCACACCACGCAGCAGGCTGCGTGGTTGTGTGGGACTCACTGAGAAACCTCAGTGCCTACCCACTAAACACCACCTGAGACTGGCTTTGACCTGGTAAGGTCTTTCAGCCGTATCGGAAGCGACCTTGGGGAAATGGGGGTGTAGGTGGCCCCATTTCATGCGTGCCTTCATGTCTGAAACGAATGATACGATCCTTCAAGTAGGGGGCCACGAGACGGACAAGATGATCAGGAAGGCCTAAGTTGTATAGTTTATGGATAAGGCCTTCATACCAGACTCTATCAAACGCCTTTGGCATGTCGAAAAAGAGCGCGATGGTCTTATGAGGACGAGGATAAAAACCGCTGAGGATGTATTCCGCTATTCGGTGAACTTGTTGGGAGCGGTTGAAGTACGACGTACGCGGACATTTATATCATAGAATTTAAACTTGCATACAGTTTTAAACGGACATCTTTCTGGTTGTAATGCCTCAGACAGTCAATAACTTGGGTTGTGTACGGTGTCATAAAAATGACAAAGATAAATAACAAGAAAGGTGGTCTCCGTTAGATGATGTTAGTAACATAATTAGGACCATTGTAGGACATTGGCTAAGCGTTTGGTAGCGTGCTCAAACTCCGTAAGAAAGTGTTTGTATGATCCAAATAATTGTTCCGGGTCTGTGCTCCGTAAAAACGTTTTAAATAATTATTGAGACGATAATAACATATTACTGCATAAAAAACTACTTGGCATACTACAAGGATTCTTGAAAGTTAATTAAACCTTAAATAAAAATAAAACAGCACGGAAGACGGTCCGGTCGGTATGGAACGGAAGTTGGTGCTTAGATACAGTTTTTCGAAGAATTAAAATTTAACCTCCTCAGACTACTCGCAAGATACACTATTACTACAAAACGATATACTATTATTACTTACTTACTTACTTATCTTCACGCACAATCCCTAACGGGGTAGCCAGAGAGAATAGATCGCCAAGTGTCACGATCCTTACATACCTCTTTCGCTTCTTTCAGGTTCATTAACTTCTTCATACATGCACGTCTAGGTATCCGAGTACTCTTGACCCTCCCCCTCTTCGAGCAATTTGCTCACATGGTCTTCGAAAGTTAGTCTCGGTCTACCTCGACACCTTTTAATATTTACTTTCGCTCTATATATTTTCTTCACCATTCGGTCTTCACTCATTCGTTCAACGTGCCCAAACCACTGGAGTACGCCCCTATCAATTTTTGTGATAAGGTCATCTTTCAATCCTGCCATATTGCGAATCTCTTCGTTTCTCTTTCGGTCGGCTAAGGTAACGCCACACATTTTACGAAGAGATCGCATCTCCACTGCATTCAACTTGCTTTTATGCTTCTTCTGGCATACCCAGGTTTCGCTGCCATATAACAAAGTCGGTACCAACACTGCATTATGTATTGCAAGGCGTGCACTCTTCACCATGCCTTGCCTTTTTACTAATGCATTCAGGGCACCATTGACTTTGTTTCCGGCAGCGACACGCCTATCCACACCTAAATCACATCTTCCATCCCGGCTGAAAGCACTCCCCAAGTATACAATTTCATTTACCTGTTCTAGACATTCCTGATTTACCCATATTTCACATTTCGTTCTCTCTTCGTCCTTTTCAAATACCAGAACCTTAGTTTTATTAGCATTCAAACGGAGACCTTTAATTTCACATTCCTCTTTCATACACGTGACTAATGCCTGCAGTTCTGCTTCTGATGGTGCAATAAGCACTGCATTATCAGCATACAGCAGACAATTAACTTTTATGTCACCCAATTTCACACCCAAACAACTATTTTTCAGCTTCTGTAAACAGCTGTCGAGATACAGTATGAACAGCCAGGAAGACATGACACAACCCTGTTTTACGCCCGCTTGGACGCTAAACATGGGTGACAGGTCATGCCCTACCCGCACACAGGCTTTACAGTCATAGTAAAGTGACTGCACAGCCCTTAACAATCGACCATCCACACCATATCCCGGCAACAGTTCCTCACATTTTCTTCCTTATAACCTTATTAAATGCTTTCTCCAGATCCACAAAAGCACAGAAAATCTTCTGGTTAACACTCAGAAGCTTCTCCGTGATCATGCGGAGAGAAAACATTTGATCCGTGCATCCTCTTCCAGGTCTAAATCCGCATTGTGCCTCCCATAAGAATCTTTCCGATTTCTCTTGCATCCTACGTGTCAAAACCTTCGAGTAAACTTTACTTGCTAAACTGGTCAAGCTGATCGCCCGATAGCACCCGCAGTCAAAATGTGAACCTTTACCTTTATATAAAGGCACAATGACCGCGGATCGCCAATCATCCGGGACATCTCCCTTCCGCCAGCACAAATTGCACAGCAGATGGAAGCTGTCCCAGACGCGAGGCCCACCGTACTTGACCATTTCAGCAGTAACTCTGTCTAGTCCCGCAGCCTTACCACATTTCAAACTTCGAATCGCACGTTCAATCTCTTTCATGCTGATGACCTCAGTGTCATCGAGGTCCGTGTCTGGCGTGCCAGTCACGGCGTCACCCCCGGATCCTTCACTAAGATCATGACACGCATACATTTCTCTATAAAATTCACTCCATCGCTGCATGACGTCCAATTTTTCTGAGAGGACGTCATTGGTTCTCGAAAGCACTTTGTTCATTCCTAAGGCTGTCGCACCACTCCGGGACCTTCCAACCTCTTTCCAGAAGAGTTTGGAGTTTTCCCTAAAGTTGTGCGACAACCTCTCGTCCGCTTCTATTCTACACCTTTCACGTACTTCCTCAATCAATGTTTTCGCATGAACTTTCTGCAGCTTATATCTTTTTTCTTTCATCTTCTCTCTCATATGCTCATCGTTACTAGAGGCCAAGTAGTCTAACCATGCTTTTTTCTTCTTTTTTTACAGCTTCTCTCACTTCATCATTCCACCATGCATCTCTTCTTTTACTACTACCTCTTTTTGTCGTACCACATACTTCTTCCGCTGCACTTACCATTCCATCCCTAAGGTTCTGTCATGTTCTCTCCACACATTCTTTCCTGTCATCGATGGTGTCAAGCTTTTCGGCTACCCTCGTGTGATACTTGTCCCTAGTATCCGCTTCCTGAAGCTTCCAGCTTCGGATGCGACAGACCGACTGTGGTTCTGTTACTGCCGTCCGGTAGCGCCAACCCGCGAACAAACCCCTAAATCTAGTAATTACTAGATGATGATCCGTTCCCAGGTCAGCACCCCTGAACACTCGTGTATCATAGTGAGGTATCACAGGAACAAATCAATCATACTTCTCTCATTCTTTCTTTCTCTAGTGTACATATGGATTTTTCTGTGATTAAACATAGTGTTTGTCACAAGAAGACCCTTTTCCTTGCATACAGCCAGTATAAGCTTGCCAGCATCATTAACCCTTTTATCGCCAAACTTTCCAAGCACCGACTCGTATCCTGGTCGAGCGATACCTACCCATCCATTCAAATCACCACATACAACAGTTCTTTCGTTTCCCTTAACCAAATCTAGAACTTCTCTTACATTCTCCCAAAACTCCTTCAGCTCAGCCCTGGACGACGAAGCTACCGGCGCATAAACAGCCAAAAGGAATAACTTCGTCAGTCCCATTTTGAAGCGAACCCAGAGAAGTCTTGAGTTCACAACATTTATTCAGTCATAAGATCGACCAACCGGGACGACAACAGCATTCCCACTCCCTGGCAGGCGTTCTCGCTTTCCGGGACTCCGGACCATATAGCTAACGTCCCGCCAGGGAGCTCTTCAGTACCACTGCCTTTCCGTTTGGTCTCCGACATACACACGACATCTAATTCTCTTTCTTTCATTATTTCGATCAACTCATTCGTCTTATCTCTCATGCCCCCTCTAACATTCCACGTGCCAACTCTGCACTCCGTCCTCCACCTTCCGCCGTGTCGGGCTGTGCGTGACGGGTGGCGGTCCCCATCGCCGCTTTGCGCGCTGCATTCCACACCAACGGGGACGAGCTGGTGTGCGTCGCCTTGGGGGGACGCCCTAACCCTCGTTTGCATGGGTGCGCAGCTGTGTAGAATTGCAGCCCTGAAAAGGGCTGGCAGGGGTCGCGACGAGCACGCTTCTACAATGACCCCCATATACTATTATAACTACAATATCATAATAAATAAATGAAATCCTTATTTTATTTTTTTATTTTATAGCAATATATGTATACGCATTATCGTCGTATGGTGGCGGCGTATGATAATTCACTTGCCGATATCATTCCGTGGGTGTACTAAGAACTGATATAAGAGATGGGTAGTAGCGTCTTCATAATAAAAACTCAAAATAACAAAAGAACTGCTACAACTACGACTAAGCTCTCACAGAATACCAGCGCAAAATATCAGCTTAATGCTGCTGTTTCCTAGTTAGATAACCGGAGACTCTTTACTGGTAAAGCAGGTTTCTATCATAAACCTCAGGGATAACAAAGCGTGTAATTTTTTATACTCAATCGAGGATAGATATAGGTGTACAGCTTCCTCTTACCATTAGGTAGACTTTGTGCTCGTTTGTGACCCTTGTTCTAAAAAAATATAGAACAGATAAAACGGTTCTGAGTTTTGCATATAATTATCATTTTTGATTCTCTCTTCTTTTGTGTAAATACCGTCTAAAAGGTAACACCGTAAATGACATAATGCGGCAAAAGATACGCTGAATTATTTATACGCTAATACGTACCCAGTGCCTCGTTTTACATCTTCGTTTCAACGTTAAAATACGCTTCAATGGATATTACTTTTGGGGATTTTTGTTGCTTAAATAAATTATTACATTTGACTAAGAACAGGTTTTAATGAATTTCAAGTGGGCGCGGCGCAGAGTAATACGATTTCCCGTTTCATTTTGTTGCTTTAACAACATGAAAGAGAATTCGTTTGGGGTTAGTCAATGTGTTAAGAGAATTTGACGGATTTGAATATGCAATGCTTTACTTATTAACTAATGATTCGTCGTTACACTACCCAGATTATAATCTGTATAATAGCTTATATCTATAAATGCAATATATATGCTTTTAAAAGTTACGTGAATAATGAGCTCTCAGCTCATCTGATGTTCATGTCTACAGGCCATGGTCAGCTGTAACTTCAAACATATAATATTCTTAAATCAACTTTATTTCTTACACAAATTTAATTCCATCCCTGCACCACTCCATAGTAGCACGTGTGGGTGTGAAGTTTTAAATAAATAAATAAGCTTCAAGCATTGAAGGGTACAGATGCGTTATCAACTTTAAAGGAATAATATAGAATGCCTCATTGCCTGTTTTTTTTTTTTTTTGCGCCCTAAGCAAATATGGGCAACCCTCCGGAAAGCGGGGGGAGGGAGGTTGAGAATGCTCATAGCATACCACGCAGCCGGCTGCGTGGTTATGTGGAGACTTTTACCCACTAAACTCAACCTTTTGGGAATTGGCTTAACGATCTGACTAGAGATCTCTAAGCCGTATACGAACGCGACCCTCCTTGGCAGAAAGGAGGGCGCAACCTCATTGCCTGTGTTTCTACTAGCTTTATATACCCTTCAGACAGGGACACAGGACACATACTACTGCTTGGTGATAGATCGGTGAGAGTATGGTACTGATGGACTTCTAACAGAAAAGGTGTCCTATAAAGATTGATTTTTTTAAAGGATAGGGTGAAAAATGAGCACACAGTCCATCTGATGGTAAGTGGTTGCTGTGGCCCATAGATATCAACATCTATCCTCGATTACGAATCAAAATGCAGATGCGTTGTCACCCGTGAGGACTTAGGTGGAATGCCTCGTTTCCAGTAAAAAGGGTCTCCGGTTCTCTACACTCACCATACGAAACACAGCAGCATTAAGCTACTATTTGACGCTGGTATTCTGTGCGAGCGTGGTCCCTTCCCGGTCGAGCCGACCCATTCGTGCTACAACTATACTACAACAATACTACTAATATAACTGCAGCATGGCTCTACCACGTAAAAAAACTTTCTCCGACTCTCTTCATTCACCATACAAAATTCAGCAACTGCTATTTCACGCAGGTATTCCATGACAACTTGGTCCTTTCTTGATAGTGTCGACTCATTCGTGCTGCACTCATAATAAAATTAATGTCCTCCTGATAGAATATCGGTCACGGCGGCCAATCCAAAAGGAGACTAACCATATGCACTGGACAAGATAATAATGCCCGAGTATATGTGCAAGCACAAGTGCACTCTCTATTTCCTCACTCCCATGGGCCGATGGAACTCTGACTTAACCAGAGAGAGATCATACGCAGGACCAACGACTTTACGTGTTTCACCCCTTGCCTTTACTAACTCTAAGACCCCGAATACCGTCAACTTCCTGACTTCGAGCTGGAAATGAGAATTTATTGATTGAAATTTTTTTTTGCGTTTACAACCACAATACTAATGAGGCAGTCAACACAGTAACTACAATATAGCAGTATGGTGGCTCTACCACTATATATATACATACTATGATAAGTCACTATCCTACTATAAGTATTTTTTATTCATGCAAATTATAGTGGAGACAATCTTATGGAATTACTGTTCAAATAGGTTAAAAATGTAATTACATATATATAATGTACACTGAGTACACAGTTCCTAAGTTCTCGAATGTTCAACTATATAAGGAGTTTATTCACAGCATGAATTGTGTTTAAAATAATAATGATGAAAGTATATAAGCATATTAAAATAACGATTTGTCTATAATATAATAATTGATAAAAAAGGAAACCAATTTATACAAATTTCCTGATGAAATTCACTGCCTAAAAATTTTGAAAAATCTTTCGCGTTTGATTTCGCAGGGTTCACTAACATTTTGTGTTATTAATTTATTTAAATTTTCAAGGGTAATAACAGATATCTACCCTGATATCAAGGATGGATATTGGTGTAAACTGAAGCGACCAGCAACAGTGGGTGTGTGGTAACCTTTGTCAACCTTACTTTAAAAAAAATTACAAAACATACCAATTGTCGTTTATAAACCCGTTTAGAAACTCTTAAAATTGTCATTCAATAATCCTTAAATTATAATTATTATTTTATTATATAAACGTTTTTATACCTCTTTGCACGCACAAGTAGGCGTAGAACGTATTTTAATTAGATTAAAGCATATCTATAAATGTAATATATATATATGTGTGTGTGTGTGTGTGTGTGTGGCAAGGTAAAGTTAAAAATGAAGTCACATTTCACACAAACGTCGTTGTTGCCGCCCAATATTGTGTTTGACATGAAAATTATTTGTTCGGAAACGGTGTAGGGAGCTAAAGTCAAATCGAAATTGGTTTTCGTTTTATAACATCAGGCTGCGTGTGATAGCTTCTTAAAAATATTTCGGAAATGAATTGACTTTCGAAACCCGATTCGCATGTAGCTGTTCTAATTTGAGGTGGTTTGTGTTAGATTACAACGAGGGATAATATACTCAATGATTTGTCAAATTATAATAGATGTTCATAATAATCGTACCTAGTCACGCTTAGTTTTAACGATTATACACCTATACAAAGATTCTACAACTCGTAGTCTAATGGTAGGGTTAATTTTAGTTCTTAATTATTCTAGTCCACCAAATAAGCACCGAACAATTGATTACCGTGTGGTAGAAGAGAATATATAACACACTATTCCATAAGTTAATGAATTATTTAATTAAGAATATAAAACAATGGAAACGGTAATAAAATAGATATTTATTAAATCTTACATAACATTAGCTAAAACATCAGTATTTGTGTATTCTAACGTGCATGTAAACTACTAGCTGCTAATATCACGCGTTTGAGCCGCGCTACATGACATTTTGCTATATTTCAGGCATTTTATAAAGCAATGTATGGAAAAATTGGCAATGATAAAAAATGTTCATATTTGGAATATTGCGCGGCAACTGTAAGTAATATCGCTTTTGTATGTATAAGAGGTTGATATCAAATTTATCAAGGATTATTTCGTAGCTACACACTTTTCATGTATCGTCTACTGTTTTTTCTAAAACTGGAAAATACCGCGATTCGGGCGTGTGGGGGTGACGCTCACCCGGCAGAGGGAGGGTGAGTGTATAAAATGTAACTTTGCTCTATAACATACATATGTCAATATATAAAATTACTCTATTCATTTTTCTAATTATTTAGCAAAAATGATTGAACTAACCTTGTTCATAGAAGCGTTCATTGCTGTTTTCTCTCGGTTTTTAATGGCCGGCTATAGTTTATGCGTCGTTCGCGCGTCAAACAGAGTGTTGAATTTTTTTTAATTTTTCATTATCTCTTAAGCTATGCGTTCAAATAACGTTCTATAAAAAGCAAAATTTATCTTCATAAAATTGTCTTGATAATGAAGTCACTTTCGTTTGTAAGGATCAATATGCCATACCTAATTATAACACTAATAAATTACATTTCAATTTTCAATAATTTTTTGTCGCAAAATACCTTATTGTGGCTTATGTATAAGAAATAGGCATATGGTATTGTGCACTTTTTTAGATGTAGAATGTTTTATGTATGATCTATATTTTTGTAAAATATTGTATTTACGTATCACTAACCATTAGGCCAGCGCACGCGGATAAACCATTTCGGGAGCGCTTTTTCTTCCGATTTGCTTAACAAAAATAATTGAAGCTCGCTGAGAGGTTTGGCCTAACACTAGATAGCTTATACTGTTCCACATTAATCCAACTATATAAAAGGAATTTTTCAAATTGGACTTGTTCCAGAGATTAGCGTGTTTAAACAAACAAAGAAAACAAAAAAGTTCCGCTTTATTATATAGTATTAGTAGTATAGATTACTGAAAACGGTAAAACGACGAAATTTTTGAAAAATTTGATTTAGTATTTATAACACACTTCCTTCTAGCAGATTATGAACGAGGTATATACTTTGGGATCGAAAATAAGCTGATAGTTGTTGGTTTTGGCAGTAACAGCATTGATTACAAACCTTACAAAAAGTATTAATTAACAAATAATACCATTGTCTACAATATATAACAACATAAGAATTTCGACACCAGAAATTGTTTAAAAAATATATGTAGAAAGTTAATACGCAGTACCCACTGCCTTCCTACCTGAATTTAACTGTCGATTTGGGCCACTGCAATTAATTGTGTTCTTTATATTATTGTGATATTCTTTTTTTGGCGATGTTAGAATATCCACTACCCCATCTCATCTTGTAGGTGTTATAGGAGCGGCAGAGGTTTTTTTTATAGAATAAGGGTCACAAACGAGCACACAGTCCACCTGATGGTAAGTGGATGCTGTGGTTCATAGACATCTACATTTATCATCGATTAAGAATCTGAGAGGACTAAGATGGTATGTCTCGTTTTTTGTAAAAAAGGGTATCCGGATCTCTACACTTACCATACGAAACACAGCAGTATTAAGCTGCTATTTTACGCTGGCATTCTGTGAGAGCGTGGTCCTTCCCCAGTCAAGCCGACTAATTTGCTATACAACCATAATATATCTGCAGCATGGCTCTACCACCGATATAAACTGAAACAGAACATCGACAGCAGGCAACACGCCTGCCAACTTTGGCAAGTTAACTCCTATGGCGTAATCTATGGAGGAGACCTATATTCACCAGTAGGCTGTAACAGGCTGCAATGAACTTCCTTTATTAGACCGTGGAGTTCATACCCGATAATGAACGGAGGATGTACCATAACCACCACTTTTTCGATGCTCTTTCATAAAATACCAGTTTTATAGAAACCTATGAAAGACGCCACTTTTACTCTAGCCCTTTCATTATACAGAAAATTATGATACAATTCTTAAAAATAACAATTTGTTATTATAACAATATTTTCTCTGCAGAAATAGTGTCTTATACCTACGTGTAGTATTTTATCAAAGTTTGTCGATGCAGACTGCCGCACTCCGCATCGTCGGTGGCGACGCAGAAAAACTTATTTTACGATTTCCGTTTGGAAAACTGTCATCTTATCGAACATTTAGTAGGCGAAATAATCTATTATTTACGGCACTTGTTACAACTTGTTAGAAGATCGTGTATAAATATCGGAAAATCGTATTTTAACAGGATAATGCTATAAATATAAGAACAAATACGTATGTAGGTAATCTTCTTAATCTTAACATTAACATAAACTTTTTGTTAAACACATATTTAAAAGAGATGACCAAGTCACATGTGTTCTGGCCCTTTACTTTTTAAATTTTTTAAGTCGTTAACTATAAAAGCGTAATTATTCAATTTGCTTGCATTTGTCTTTCCATCCGATTGTCACGTGGATCTCTTTAAGACAGGAGTGAATAGACTTTTGTAACACTAAGTCAGCACGCTTTACCTTCTATGACTGCCTACGACTCACCACGTACCATAGGGTAGTAGGTAGTAGTCAAGACTTAAAAAATGACTATAATAATAAAAGAAGCGGTTCTGAGCGAATTGCGGCGCCGAGCGCCGCGGTATCGAATCCCAGAAGAAGTTTTTGTACGACCTACAAATCATTGCTACAAGTCTGAATGTTTGTCCTCGTGAAATTAATATTAGTAAACTGAATCCACGATACAGGAGACCATCTGAGTGTATGTATACAATATTGATTAGTTTCTTTTTAAGTAAAACTGTTAAAATCACAGATACTGCGATAAATACACGTTAATCGGAATGCGTAATAAAAATTTTATTCAATTTTTGAAATAAACGGTATACTATGCTATGCTATATGCATATAATTAAATATTTATATATGAAAAAATCATATGGAAGATTTAATTGGAATGATATAAAACGTTCTCTTTAAATTAAAAAAAAAGATTGTATATTTTCTCGTGGCAAATTTTCCGCGCGATAGGATCTGTGCCCCGCGTTGACACCGTAAGTGTTACTTTTAACAAAGGGCCAATCCATGTGAAATGACATAGGCTGACAGCATCCAAACGACCGCCGTCGAACATTATCACAAAATACCCTTAACTCGATTCGTTCATATAATATTCATGACGCGGTGCAATCTTTCAAAAATTGACACCTTTTTGTCCGAGGATAGGTTCCCCTTCCGTGGTTCAGACGTACAAGTTTTTTGTATTTGTTCTGATGAATAAATTACTTCGACTAAAACACACCTATGTAGAGCTGTTTCTTTTTATCAAAGCATTTAAATATCAGATATTTACACATTACTGTAAAAAAGCTGATGACGTAGTGCTCAATTTAAGAGGGAAATCTTAAATAAAGTACATTTATTTCAATAACTTTAACTGTACGTATTAAGTTAAAATAATATAAAATTATACACTTTATTTATATTACAAGAAAAAAAGGTAAGTTGTAGCCCATATATAAGTCTAAGTGCTGAGCCAAGGACTCATTTTTAAGAGGTTTTTAGGGCAAAGGATGTCCATCGAGCTGTCCCAATGCGTGTAGGCTAACTTTACGTGTCTTCAAAATATTTATTTTAATATCTCAGACAAGCAGGGTTTGTCGGGTTGTTTTCCTTCACCGTTGTTTATCAGCACTTAAAATTGCAATTGACAATTTAATTTGTGCCGACGGGGATCGAACCAGGGTTGTTCACGTGCTGTAAAATTTACAGCCAGAGATTTAGCCCCTAAGCTACCACCGGATACTACCGGCACTTTAAATTACACGAACACAATAATATAATATTTAATGTGTCGTATTTGTACAGCTGTCCGTAAAGCGTTTAAATCTGACCTGTAGACCGGAAACGACAGTGATGCAGGCAGTCTTTAACTACGAAAGTAGGTGCTATCGCAGACTTAGAAGTTCTAGTCTTAAATTTTCTCCAAAGTTTTAAAAGGCTTAAAGAAGTGACAAAGTTTACTTTAGATGTGATCTTTTCAAGTTAGTTTGTAATTTTTTAGATGAAAGTGTACATCAAGAAAAGTTCTTCCTTCTCTTGACTAAGCCTTGGCTATTTAGATTTCGGCCTTTGGCCTTTAAAATAAAATTAAAACTTCATATCACCGTTTTCCTCTGCACCTTTCGCTGCCACATTTTGTTAGTGTAAATTGCTCAAGAGTTATCTTCTTACCCTGCCTGCACCTTCTTTTCTGTGTAGCAATAAGTAAAAGAGTTGTTTAAGTTATCTACTTCTCCTTAGAACTCAGAAAGAAGGTGTGTAGCTAAGGAGATGTTTTACGGTAAGTTAACTACAGAACAGGTAGTTAAGGAAAATGCTTCTCCTGAAATGGGGAGTTTCTGTCATAAGAAGGTCTTGATGAGGAGTTGGACGTATACTCTTAGATTATTTTTAGAGAATACCTACATGAAATTAATTTAAATACATTTTTTTAATTATTTTACGTATTGGTTAATATAATTTAGTATTGTTTAGAATGTTTACGTAACTATAGAAGTTTATGAAAGCGTTTACGAAAATTCAATTAAAACACTACAAATAAAACTAAAGATTTCATTAGTCTGACTTCTTTAGTCAATCAAATCAAAATAAATACTGAATTCGAATATTCGGTACGTTTCTAACCACGAATACATTAGTGATATTGGTCAACATGAGAGTTTGAGAGTTGGGAAATTTTTAGAGGGTTGACCTATGTACACATTACTTAGTAATAAAGCTTTAAAACAAATAGCAGATTCCCAGGAGAGTTCTTCAGCGTGAGTGGAGAGTAGATCAAATAAGTGGGAGGCGAGGTGAGGACCGTCCCGCGTCACTCCCGACCGCGTAACTCGAGTTGATTGTTTGTACAACGGACATGGATTTTTCCACTTGATTGTCTGATTTGATTTAGACGAGAGCCGCTTCTTAGATTGCCGCGCAAATAAATTGTTATAAAATGGAAAGCATAATATGCCGATCTTAATGGCTGCCTGTACCTATGGTATATATTATGCCGTTCCAAAACAAATAAGGCGTTTAACTTTATAAACGTCGCTATCCCAATGTATATGACAATTATATCCATGTTTATAGCTTTGACATCTTCGGTACTCCATTAGTCCATAAATTTTTACATTTCCCTACTGGGTATTATATGTTTGATATGCTTCTCGCATAGTATGGAGGAATTGCCGTAATCGGCATATTTACTAAAGTGTAGGGGATCTTCTGTAATCGCCATGTTTGACTTGTAAAGTGGGGATCGTATTATGAAACGATGCAGACTTTGGGCGTAGTTTCAGTTGACTCCACTTGGAAGTTGCACCTAGGACTTATAGTAATACTTAGCAATTAGAATACTTAGTATTACCCAGGCCTTCCCGGGTGTTGCAAAACATTAAAATATTCTATCTTATTTTCTTAATGTTATTTATGTACGTTATTTATGTAATTTGTATATTAGTTTTCAAACCTGTTACGTATTTAATGAGACACATAAATTAAATTAATCATAAATTAAAACTTCGCAGTACCAGCCAGATCCTACATAATGTAGGTATTAAAATTATTTTTTGCTAATTATTTAAAGTGAACCAATTTTTTGTGCGATTTAAGCTGTTGATTTTTAAAGAAATTATGGTGATTGTTCACCTTATGGTGAATAGTTGCTATTTACCATAGACACTTACATCTATCTTGGTGTAGAAATCAAAATGCTAATTCGTTGTCACATCTGAGGACTAAGACGGAATGCTTCGGTATCAGTCAAATGGATCCATCCATACGAAACACAGCAGCATTCTGCTGATATTTCACGCTGGTATTTTGTGTTAAAAATGTACATCATTATGTTTATATAAATAAATATTTTTAGTTATAGACAGTATAAGTTGCCATATAATATAGGTTTAGAAACTTGAATTTATTCAATCAAGTATCATTGCCAGGGTCATTGAAAAGTGTCCATGATTGATGTTTCGACCAATAAAGCTTACAAAAATTAAAAGAAAGATTGCAATAACCGATATAAAATAATTTTCAGAATTTTATATAAGTACTTAAACAAAACAGTTATTGGTTGCTACCCTTTGTAACGCTTTCTGACAATCTCACGGCGGCGACAAGCGTTTCAAATCTCTATCATTGTCCACTTGTCATTAAGTTTTTGTCTTGTCTCCCCTTCTTTGAGTTCGCTATGGCGGCTTACGTGTCCGTAAATACGGTATTTGTAAATTGCCAATTAATATTTCACAGTAGAAGTTATTGTCGCGAAGTAAAACATTATTTTATTTATTATTCTAATTTTAAACGTAGCGTCATTCTAATAGCATAAACAAATAAAAAACTGCAGTTGCCAAGGCTCTCTTGTCAGGCGTGGCAACTATAGAAAATATCCCCTTTATGAGGATATCTATGGTTGACCCATAGATATCCCCATAGAGATCTTTTATATTTAAAATGGATATATATATATATATATATATATATATATATATATATATATATATCCTTTGGATATATATATATATATATATATATATATATTAGTTGTTGATTGTTAATATTAAATGTTAAAAGATCATTAGATTCTAAAGGAACGAATGTGTGGGTAATTCATAATCGGAATATTGTTAAAATATGTCAATATTGCGAAAACGTTCACGTTAAGAATAAGTTTTTAAATATTTGAAAACAAAACTTTAAATTAGTATCATAATGAAAGAATAGAAAAATAGATTCAGGTGGCTCAATACAGTGACGGATAGTTTCAAATAATTTACAAAAGTTGACGCCAAGTTGAAATAGGCTAGTACATGTAGGCGTTACAACGCAGGATCGTATTGTACTACAGTAGTACATTTATGTATCCTATACCATAGTACATTGTTGCATCATATAATTCGTTTAAAATTAACATAATATTTGCAATTTTTCCAGAAAATAATAAACATTTCCGTTAGTTCACTGAACGTAAAGCTCTTGTGTCTCGATGCAACTAAGTCTTAACGACGAGGCGATGTCAACTGCAAATGGACGAGGATTGACGTCACATTTATTTCACTGACATCCGCTGTTCTCGTGCAGATTTATTTATTTCCGACAGAACTAGGAAATGCTATTATAATGGGAATATATGGAGACAGTTTGGTTAATACCTTTGACATATCTATTTTCATGTACATACAGACAATGTCGCATTTATTTTTTATATTTATTAATGCATTTCAATAACAGGCAAACCATTTTCTCACAGTCTTCATTCACAAAATAACGAGGTTTAAATATTTAAAAGAGTATGCATATGGTACTAAAACCTTATCAAAAATTAATGACAATATTAGGTAATTCAGAGCCCATGAACTAATTTCTTTTAAGTACACGGCACACTAGTTTGGACCGGGAGACGACAAAATATCGCGAATATTTTTTTATTTATATTTTTTATATTGAAAAAAAGAATACTAACAATGCTATAAACATTACTAATATTCCCCTTAACCACTCGTGGTAAGCTTAAATTGCTTGTGTTACGAGTGGTTCACGCCAGTAGTCGAATAGCGAATTCGAACCCACGACCTTTTTTAGTTTGCGGTCCGCGCCCTGCCATTAGGCTACTGTCGCTTCAATGTAAATGTAAATTTTTTGTCGTTATCAGGATAACGCTGCTGCCTATCTCCGGACTTGTTTCATTCTGTCGCTTCTATGACATCACGGGATGATATGCAGTAGTGGATATTCTGACACTGCCATTACACATACACTTATTATGGTGACAAGTTTACGACAGCCAGTTTGATTTGAGCCCTGCAATCACTCGTATTATTTGTCATAACAAGTAATAGTATCTTTGTTACAGCTTTCGATCTTATTTTATTTCCTACACTATTTAACCGAACAGAGGTATTTTATGGTTTATTTACTCAGAAGTGTTTAAATAAGTGAGAATATTATTACGTGTCTAAAGATCTAATTCTTGTACGGTACTAAAATAGTTAAGTCGAATCGTAAATTTACATGGACTATAACGCGCCTGTGTGGTGAGTGTTGGTGCAGCATAATATGGGTAGTCAATCGATTTTATACTTCTTTGTCAAAAACAGACTTAAAGGTAAACACTCTTGAGATAAGACCATTTGTAAAGAGTAAAGACTCTTGAAAAAACAAAGTATTTTATAATAAAAACGGAAGTGAGTTTATAATTCTTCAAAATCTGTCCTTATAGTCTAATAAAAAAATAGGATGACAGTTTTTTATTTTTTTGGCTAAACTTGGTCCGATCAGCTGGCTGATCTTTGGACTCTACATACCCACTCAGGGATTACAGCCTTGAAGCTGTGTAGGTGTTAAGGACCAGCACAATTCTGCTCCACATTCTACGACGTACCATCATCGCAAAAGACGGAACTAAATAGCTTTTGAGTACCAGGTCTTCGCCCAAATTAGGCATGGCTGGGCTAAATTAGCTATTCTTATCACGTTCAAACTGACATCCGAGAATTATCGGAATAGTGTCAGACAAATGAATTAGGTCTCACACTAACGAGTGGCTCAATGAGTGACGAAATCAAAAATATAAATATTTGGTCGAATATAACTGTTTTTCGTAGGCATCCATTTAAGCATTCCCGTGGCTTCTATCTATTTATATATTATTCGTCTTCTATATATTTTTTTATGTTCGGTTCTCTATGAAAACTACAAAAATGGTTTGTATTAATAAAAATATACCTTGTCTTATCTGAAAAAGTATCAATAGCAGTAAATAATAACGTATTGGTAAGCCAACACCAGGCAAGAGGAAAATTAGACGAAAAAGTATGAAAATACATAAATAAAATATATATTTTTTTACTTTTCACACAAAATGGGTTGACCCAATCTTTTTTGGGTGACTGGGCGTAAAGTGAACATACAGTATATAATAACAACAGAATTTAGTGATACGTAAGCAGAATATTGTGTCTTTAACAAAAAAAAAAAACTTTATTGAAAATTTTCAATGCTACCTATTGAGGGAACATTATAAAATTTAAAAAATGTTATAACAATTTATTTGTACGTTATTATTAATATTACTATTTTAGCTTGTCATTATACATAGTACAATTTTAAAAGCGACAATATTTCCCGGTTTACCGTGTTACCGGTGCTGTTTTTTCACATTAATATTTCTATTTTTCTAATATTCACAAAATATAAACAGTTTAGACTTACTGGTCAAAGGATATACCACTTTTATTAAAATTCACACAAATCGCACAATAAATTGCACCCAGCAACGCTGAACACAAAAATTGTGCAACGACTGTGACGTCCAAACTTTTAAAGGTGTGAATTTACATGTTAGTGGCTACACGGGCACCGCCCACTCCCTCGTTTATTAGGCCAGTAAAAATAGACGATTTTTTTTTGGTCAACTTTCCACTAAATTTCAATTCAATTTTCGTTTTTTATAAGGTTTAGGATCACTTACTGAGCATAAAACCACAAAATGCTGACAGATCCAGGTG
This sequence comes from Parnassius apollo, assembly GCA_907164705.1. Lineage (NCBI taxonomy): Eukaryota > Metazoa > Arthropoda > Insecta > Lepidoptera > Papilionidae > Parnassius > Parnassius apollo. The sequence goes on along the minus strand of CAJQZP010000643.1, from coordinate 2,482,666 downwards.
GCGCTTGAAGCGCCACCTTGAAAAAGTTTTAAGCTATTTATATATTTATCCAATACGATACCTCGGAAACTATGCACTTTAAGGCAAAAATTATAGAAACCGTTATTGTAGAAAATAAAATTTTGCATCCTTTGTTTCTAATAAACTTTTTTGTAAATTTAATGAACCGGTTTTTCTATCGCGTCTAATAACTCTTGAAATATTAGATTAATCAATAAAATGCATAAATCTATTTTTAAAGATCAGTTTATTTTCTGCAGCTTTTGTTTAAAACTTTTTATCTAATGTCCGTACTTTTAGAGTTATAGCAAGTCACAAGGTGATAGTCCAACATTAAACGTCCTATAACTCAAAAAGTATGGATATTAGAAAAAAAATTTTTAAACAAAAGCTGCAGAAAATAAACTGATCTTTAAAAATGGATTATTTTTTTTAATTTTAATGCATTTTATTGATTAATCTAATATTTCAACAGTTATTGGTCGCGATGGAAAACCCGATTCCTTAAATGGGCCATAAATCGTAAACGGTAAGTTTCACAAAAGATGCGAATTTTTATTTCTACAATAATGGTCTCCATAATTTTTGCCTTAAAGTGCATAGTTTCCGAAATATCGGCTGAAAACGTTTTTTCAAGATGGCGCTTGAAGCGCCACCTGGATCTGTCAGCATTTTGTGATTTTTTGCTCAGTAAGTGATCATAAACCTTATAAAAAACAAAAATTGTATCGGAAATTTAGTGCAAACGTAAATTCCATTTTTACTGTACTATATTGTGTATGTGTTATAGTATTCTATGTTCTGCGCGCTGTCATATCTGTTTAGTTTCATTTTCCGTCTATGAATCATGAGATATATGAGAGAGGCCTACGTTTGGCAGTGGGCTTTTGGTAAGCTATAACGATCTCCATAAGATTAAGGTTGCGATCGGAGACTTTTTAGATTCTTACACGACAGTTCTTGCAAAATATCATTTATATTATCTCTTTTTATTCGTAAATCAAAAGACTTTGATAGATTTGGCTCCAGGGCGTCGAAACAAAAGGAAAGGAACAGAGTGTTGAACTCGTTAAACGTGTCCTCCATAATCAATTAGATTTCTATGTGTAATGTCAATGGTTGAGTAGACAAAAACCTTCCTGTTATTCAATTGATATATTATTATTAGCAACTAAATCTTATACTATTAACCAAGAAATATTTATATATTTTTGTTTGTTTGTAATCGCGTCCTCAAAATAAAGGCGACTCCTGTTTGTCAAATTTTGTTCTGTATTCATGTTCTTATATTATAGATATGGCGGAGAATGTATAACATAAACTCTTGGATTAACTAAACTAACCGTTTGTGCCTCGCTGATGATTGATAGTCCGAAATTTCTTTCGAAGTATTCTCCTTTTTACAAGAAATAATTTTGTAAAAATTATGGGGATGACATAGTTCTATGTATCTAATTATTGTAAGTACATATTATATACTAATTCAATAGCTAATGAACTTATTTCAAGTTTAGTGACCAAATAAATTGTTGAAATATGTGTTGAAGATGGGCCATATAAAGAGTACCTTATTCGTCGAGCATATATGCGTACGTGTTCAAAAGAAACGGATCGTAGTCTCCGCCTACCCTTCTGGTGACAGGCGTTGGAGCTTATTTATGTACATATTTAAATATCACTACAACTTAAATATCGAAAACAAGTAATTGGCGTAATTTGCAGTAAATTAGGCTCTTTCATCACGTCTTTTCAGCCACACATAATTCATGGACAACGCTATACATGACATATATGGCAAGCATACAAAATTTTCCATTGAATTTATTCAAATGTGCTACAGTAAAATAATTATCAAGGACTAAAAATACTAAGCCATAGTTAAATAAATAATTTAATATCCATTAATTTTACTTCTTTCGATTACATATGAGTCCAATACGCCGTAATAACGATCGAAACACAGACCGCTAACTCAATTATCCCGTACGAGGCTCGCATTGTAATGAGAAAAATACTATTTTATCTTCGTTATTCGATGATTTCGTATAACTTTTACGCTGCTAAAAGGACTTCGTTAATGAATATAAATACGTGGTAGAATACGTGAGATGAACGAGCCTAAAGATTTTAAGATAGAATATTAGCGAATTTTACTGCTGAGGTGAACATTAAGGGTACACTAGTCGCTTATTCTTCCATACAAACGTAGTCCGTCGATTACTCCACTGTTTGTGGTGTACGTTCAAAATAAAAAATGATTTCAATTTGTCTCATCATTATCTGGCCCTGTATGGAAACAAAAAAGTAAAAAAGAGTATGTTTAGAAGTTATAAACGTCGAAAATTCCGAATTTGAACACTAGTTTTAACACATCTTTGGGCGGAAATAAATACCATAAGAAGAACGGAAATTGCAAAACAGTTACCATACAGGGATAGATTAGTTACTCAAAAATGCAAATAATTTTATTTTAAACAGATACATTCAATAGATTTTTTGTGACATCCAGACTACCAAAGGTCTGTTTATAAAATTTCGAGCGCCCGTTTTTGTTATAAAACATCTTGCCTTTCGCTACAAATTGTTTCCCTGATCAGTGAGACGGACGGAGGGGGGGGGGGGGGCGCAGCGCGCACTCACACATACTCGCTAGGTTAGCCGCTGCTATCTATTTAAAATAGACTATTTATGGTTGTAATACCTACATATCTACATCTTTATTTAGAAAAATTGCTTCCTTTTGTTCGTGTCCATTGCTGAAGCCGGGATGAATATAGCTGCTAAAATGTGCCCATAAGTTTGTTGAAGCACATTTAGTTAAAATTGAAAACAGGTAGGTACATAATAATGAACTTTCGATACAGGTAGTACATTAGGTACTTAACTACTTTAATTTGCTAACTAACGAAAACATCTCATAGATAAGCACGATTATCGAAAATCTTAAAATTATCTATTAATTTAATTAGAATAGGTAATTTTTAGATTTTCGATAATCGTGCTTACGTATAGGAATCTCATATCCTAATATACCTAATGTAATTTATGTAGGTACATAATAATCTAAGAATCAGTCAGTCAATGATAAATAAAATGTGTTTTGTAAGTTGTTTTTTTAAAAACACTTTAACACAACAAAAACATGAAACTGAGAAGAAGCACCCGATCTGCCGAAACAAACTCAGAGAGGTCAGTCCAGGTATTATTACATTGGTCATGTCATACGAAACCAGGCTAATATGGTCCTTTGAAGAAAGAATCATACAGATGTGAATGGACAACTTAGTACTTTTTAGGATTCCGTACCCGAAGGGTAACCAGCAGGGCCCTATTACGAAGCCTCCGCTGTCCGTGTGTCTGTCTGTCAGCGGGCTGCATCTCATGATCCGTAATAGGTAGATGGTTGTAATTTTCACAGAACGTGTATTTCTGTTGCCGCTATAACAGCAAATAGTAAAAATAAATTTGAAATTAAAGGATTTCCTACTAGAAAAGGAAACGTGTATTTTTGGCTTTTTTTGATCGATAGTAATATGTATAGGTATTTAAATCTTGTAAGATGGTACGGAAGCTCGGAAGTCCGATTCGCACTTGGCAAAATATTTGTTTATATTTAACCTTACCTCAGACATACTCATATTTTTTTTATATAATTTAACTATACTACTATATAAGCTACTACTAAATAAGATAGTAGTAGCTTTGCTATAGTATTATAGTATATTTTGGATTAGATTTAATTTATTGCAGAATAATACGAACTATATAAAAACTAAGAAGCGCATCAACCTACCTTAGATATTGGGTTATGAATACAGATAAGTACACATAGGATTTAGTTTCTAAGTTGTACATATTTTATAGCCTTCGTTATGAATAGCATAAACAGGCCAAGCCCCCTAGAAACGTCTCGTAACGAATCTCTTTCTACAATCGCGCCTTTTATTTGTTTGGACTGACCATCTGACTTGTTCAGTGATGCAATTCCCATACAGTGTTTAGTTATCAAGTAGCGTTATCTATTATAAAATAAATCGAAATTTTATTCATATTTCGCTAATTGTGTCTGTACTGTGAATTTGATTTACAATCGATCTCTAAATTGTAGTTTTCTTCTAATTACTTACCCTGCCTAGACTTGAACTTGTAAGGAAGTTGTGTGTTAGTATGTTTATACGACTATTTTGATAATCAGTATAGATAAAAACATTTACCATTTTTATTAACCTATATAAAAGCCCCAACTCACATCAAAATCGCGCTGTTTCGAAAAAGCAGTTATCCTGACACTGGCTGACATATACTTCGGGGAGTTGCCTGTGGGCTATTATAGCTAACTAGCTATGGAAAGTAAATACCTATTTAGAATACATAGTACCTACAGTAATATTTGCATAACCTACAGTAAAATACAAAAACATGAAGAAAACATAATTATGTTACACTTTTTTGTGTTTGTTTTAGAAATTGTTATATTTTTTTCAAAAAAAGTTTTTTATGTTACCGTTTTTAGTTGAGAGTTATGTCCCTTTAGTGGGTACAGACGCGATATTATATTGTGTGATTGTGTAAAGAATGCTTAGATAGGCGATAGCAGCAATGGCGGTTGACTGACCATCATCGATTACCGTGGGATTATCTGGAAAATATACCCTTTCAAACAAAAAAATAATTTTCCAAATCGGTTCAGGCTTCAGGCATCTTCGAGAAATCGGGGGACAGAACATACATAAACAAAAACCAACTAATTGAGAACCACCTACTTTTTTCGAAGTCGGTTAAAAAGTAGGTAAAAACAAATCAATGGAATTATTATATAATAACAACATCTACTTAAGTTCACATAAGAACTTTCATAATAACAACTAAGTACATAAATTGGGTTCATAATAATTACGTTTCACACAGCAGATCCTAAGTTATAATAACACCAATTTGTTTTCTCACTCCTTTCTCTTTTTAAAATACGTTACCCCCACAGTAGGATTTTCTCCAGTATCGTGGAGGCAGTTTACAAACATAAATTGGACAAGGACAAACATCCAGACCCGGAAAAACTATTTGTAGGCCATACAAATATTTGTTCCGTGCGGGATTCAAACCCGCGGCGCCCAGCGCAGCCTCATTGCTAAGCCACTGCGATACGTAGCTCAAATTTCCGTTTGAGTTTATGTTATTATTCAAAAATTAATCGCATAGGTAGGTACGCGATGACGCCGTCTCGCGTTGCGTCACTCGAGTGCGTATGTGTGTGCGCACTAGCTTCTTACTGATCATCACAGCGTCTATCCCTTTCGCACGTGATGTGGGCTGAGATAGCTTGCATTTTTACCCCGTCCACCACTTAGTTCGTGCCATCGACTAGGGCAATCTTAAGTAAAATTTACGTTTAAGTAAAAATTAGATTATCAGTATTATATAATATGTAATATACAATATGCAACGTAATTAACGCACACCCTCAGACACCCCAATTAGTATATTATGTTATAATCATAATACGTACACTGAATTTTTAGTTAAACATTTTTATGCACTGATTATTTATCAAATTATTTATACTAATTCCGGAAGAATGTTGTGGTCACAGTACAAATCCACGAACGCAAAGACTTTAACGTGCTTGAAATAAAGTTCATTTTTCTTTATTTTTGTTGAATGACAGAATTAGTAATAATACAAATAAAACTGCACTCTTAAAAGTTATATTTTCTTAAGTTATGGTCCATTTCCGTTTGTTTTGACTGTACAGATTTAGTGTGACTGTAATTTACGTAGTTTTAATTATTTTTGGGATAAAAGATTACCTTTATTAAAAATGATAGGAATAGATTCAGTAAACGATTCTGAACAAACTACTTTCTCAAAGTGCGTTAATTATGTTACGTGTTGTATACAGTATTATGAAAAATAATGAAAGCGAATTATTGAATTTATGACGTTACTAAATATCCTCGCATTGAAATAAAAAATTCTAACACACAAAATATTATTTTATATGGTATAGATTCTATTTGTATAGAAAAGATTAATGGTTGTCGATCTGCAATTATTCTGCTAAGTATCTAAGTGCTACGATAACTTTAAACGTTTATAAACCATTCGTAGTAAAATCCCACAATGCACTTAATACAGTGAGTAAATAATACTTTAAGCAAATCGCTATCATTTAAATGAAGTTATTTTATACCATTGAGATTGAAAAAAACACAGTTCACCTGATGGTAAGTGAATGAAAAAGCCCTTAGACACATATTCTTGAATCGAAAGAAAAATGCATGAGTTGTTTACCCCTGAACTATGATGCTATTATGTGAAAATCGTTTTATTGTTTTAGTTCTTTTAAGTCAGCTTTTGCTTTTTATTAAAGTTCAAATAATGGTTTACGTATCTCTTATAGCCGTGGTAGCTCAGAAAGTTAACACTCGCTGTAAGTGTCGTCGATCGAAGCGAGTAAGTCGGGTTCGATCCCGCCGGCACCAATGAAATTGTTAATTGCAATTTTAAGTGCTGATTTACCACTCGCTCGGCGGTGAAGGAAAACATCGTGAGGAAACCTGCATGTCCGAGGAATAAGGAAAAAATATTTCGAAGACATGTGAAGTTCGCCAACACGTATTAGGGCAGCGTGGCGGACACTTCCTTTCCCTAAAACCCTCTCAGAAATGAGGGGAAGCCTGTGCCCAGCAGTGGGACGTATATAGGCTGCAACTTTACTACTATCTCTTATATGATAGATGTAGAGCCATGGTAGCTCTGGGGCGAACGTTCACCGTAAATACTATCTATAGTATGCGAGCAAGAAGGTTCATTTACCACCAGCACCATTAAACCTGCATGACTGAGAAATTTAAAATAATATTCGGTAGATATCTGAGATTCGCCAACACGCATTGGGGCAGCAAAACGGACAGTTCTTGCCCTAATACCCTTTTAGAAATGAAAGAAGGTCTGTGTCCATCCAATCCAAAAATTAGAGCTATATAAACTGTAACTACATTATATATGACAGATCTATATAAATATCGAGATAACAAGGCGAGAGAGACAGCGTAAAAGATGCAACACTAAGTATCCACTGAGATCGCTATTTGTTTTTTATTATCTATATATTTTTATTATTTTACAATCGGAAATACCTGTGACCAGCGTTGCTATATTACGGTACCGATAATAAAGAGTAATTTAGTAATTAAAAAAACTATAGTGTTATCATGACAAAATGGTTTTACTGGAATTTTACATATTATTTACTCTAACGTGTGATTGCTTCTAATGGCCCTTGATTTCTCGAATAGTAAAACAGATATTAAAATACTACGCGGGGCCGATTAGTGCATTTAGATAGCGGCAGTTAAATTGTAGCGATGGCGCCTTTAATGGCGTCTACCACGTATTTCACTCTTATTATCTATTTACAACCCGCATTTTATTATTGGGGTTAAGATGTTCGGGACAGGACATAAAAGCTGTAGTACAGAAGGTAGGCGGGGCTAAGGGCGAGTGAGATCGGACGGTCGTTGAGGGATGTTTTTACGACCATCAAAAGACACTTTGTGAGATGGCATCCGGTAATTTTTAATGTAACAACGCAGTTTCGAACATTTTCAAAGATAAATCTTTGATATTTTGAAGTACTCAAACCACAATGTTCTAATTAGCGGAGATAACACATAACCCGGTCTAAATTCTAATTACTAAATTCCTCTTTTAAAAATTATGGCATAATTTAAGTCCAGTTTTATCATTAGGTTTCTGAATTTCACACAAGATTTATTTAACTTGGGCCGAGTAGTGGCGGTGTAAGAATAAATACTATCCCATATCATCCTGTGGGTATCGTAAGAGGCGATAGAGGGAAACAGACAGAGAAAGAGATACAGGTAGACAGGAGATAGGCAGCAACGTTTTCCTAATAACGACTACAAATAAGCAATACGATACGACACAAATAAAAACTGTGGTTGCCAACCCGCTTGCCAATCTTAGCAACTATGGCAAATATCCCCCTATGAGGCGATATATGGGGGAGGCCTATGTTTAGCAGTCTCTATAGAGAGACGTGGTAGCTCAGATGGTTAACGCTCGCTGTAAATATAACAGAACGCGAGTAACCCGGATTCGATCCCCGCCGGCACCAATGAAATTGTTAGTTGCAATTTTGTGTGCTGATTTACTATGTGCTCGGCGGTGAAGGAAAACATCTTGAGGAAACCTGCATGTCTGAGGAATAAGAAAAAAATATTTCGAAGACATGTGAAGTTCGTCAACACGCATTGGGGCAGCGTGGCGGACACTTCCTTGCCCTACAACCCTCTCAGAAGTGAGGGGAGGCCTGTGCCCAGCAGTGGGACTGTGGCGGCGCTGTCATCGCGCCGCAAGCGAAACACACCGTATATAGGCTGTAACTTTACTTTTATGTTCAGCAGTGGACTTTCATAGGATGTAACGGTAACGGTTTATTTATTTATCTTGTTCATTTATTTATTTACCTTAAATAATAATGTAACACAAACACAGAGTAACTGCGTCGTCAAAACCTAATATGTAGAACTTTAATTCAAGCTAAGAGCATTAAGATGAAATGCAGTGTCATCAGCACAATAACTTTTTCGACATCAAGCGATTTACGACAGTATCAGTGTATTGAATAAAACTAAATTTACGGATTTTATCGCGTTTATTTCATTACTTTTACTTATTTTTAATTCCCGATGTTTCGGGTGCTTTACAGCACCCATGGTCACGGGGGGGACTGAGATGTTTGACGTCCCAATGTCATAGTTAGTCCGGCTACCTTCAGTTTTTGAATATTAATTTTTGGTCCGATTGACGCAAAACGAGCTTGTAGTATCATGAAGTCTTGCAGTGGTATGCTTGGGTTTGGGTTTAATTCTTGTTAACCATTATCAGGATCCCAAGCAGGTGGCAGCACCCATCTATCTTCTCTATTGAAATTTGGATGTTTTCTTAATTTTAATAGCCGCTCGCGTATCATCCTTGGTAGGAATCGGTGTTCTTTTGCGAGAATTTGTGGTTTATCAAATCGAATGTAATGGTGGGGACGATCTTGGACATGTTCGCAGACTGTCAGACTTCCCGGAGCATCGGTGCTTCACGTCAGCTATTTGATAAAAATTTGCCCCATGCTCCATTACATTCAGTCTGCGAACATGCTAAGGGATGCCTCGATTCCAGTAAAACGGGTATCCGTTACACTCACCATACGAAACACAGCAGTATTAAGCTGGTGTTTTACACTGGTATTCTGTAAGAGCGTGGTCCTTCCCCGGTCGAGCCGACCCATTCGTGCTACAACCATAATATAGCTGCGGCGTGGCTCTACCACGTATAAATAAATAAAAGAAAATAAATTGTGTGAAATAAATAAATAAAAGAAAAAATTGTGCCAACCTTCGCGAAACTCTAATATTCTTAGAAACAAACTTTTAGTAAATAATTTATGCCATGCTTCAGACTTTTTTTATATATTATACATACTTTTTATTTTCTAAATTAATTCTACACCTCCTTAAGATTACTCCGCTGCACTAAGCAAATCTCGCAACTGTCGCTATGCGGATTGTACAGCTGTTCGCAAATCTTTCCTACGTGCTCAAGCCGCCAGTCGGTGTTTAACGTTAATGAACAAGCTTTGCCACTTCAACAACTTATTGTACTCTGATTATAGTTTTAAGTGTACATTTGTATAACGAGTGTTTTTTGTTTTAAGTTATTTCTTTAATTTTTAATAGGTATATTTAATTTTAAGAAATTTACTAGATGACACATTAGGTGACCATCCTGTTACCTATTTCTGTCGTCAAATAGCCGTGCTTGCATTGCTAATCTGAAGGGTGTACCGTGTATAATCATTGACTGTGTTGAGCCAATATAATCACTGACTGTAAGCTATTCCATCTTAGTCCTCAAGGGTGACAACGCATCTGTAGTTTTCTTTGTTTAAAGCTTTTATAGTGATAGTGATGATAAATAACATAAACGTGGTCGTAATCCAACGTCGCAACAGCTTATAGTAAGGACTTTGTAAATTATTTTAATGCTGCTTTCAATCTTAAGTCTCTGTTCTGAGTAGTTCAAAATATTAATGCTAAAAATATGAAGAACTTAGACTATACAGGGTTATTTTTCAAAGAGATAGAAATTTAAGTTCAAAAATATAAATAATGATTAACCGTTGTTGCAGTTTAAAAAAAAAGAGTAAATAAGGTTTCTACTTTTAATAGAAATTATCCCAAATTGAATGTGATTTATGGGCAACAACATTTTTTTCTACCGAACGAGCCTAAGGAATGGGTGTGCTGTATAATCAGTTAAAATAATGCATTACCACGCATTTTGAATTTAAAAGATAAAAGGGACAGAATATTTGAGATTTTTCTTTCACCATTTGCCTACATTATTTATTCTGAACTATCTTTGCAAATATTGCCGAACACTGCAAATTAACCCTGTATTCCCTGTATTATAAGTCTACTAGAATGTAAAAAATACTGGCATTTGGTTCTAATCAATATTCAATGGGACCAATATTAATAAAGACCATGAAACTAAACCTTATTTCATCAAGACTATATCAACTTTAATAATGAATATTATGTAAATAACGCATTTCCGATTCCAGGACAATTTTCCGTAAATAAAGACACATCGGAAGCCCGATATAAAAAAAGTGTTGCATGACGTATGATATTTATGCAATTCTGATAAACTAACTTATGAGTTTCTGTAGCCTATAATATGTTACCGGTCAATCACGATTTCAGGCCAAACTAGGTTTTCCTAGGCCAAATCGTTTTATCCAACACGTGTCAGACATACTAGTTTAGCCCAAGACAATCTAGTTTGGCCTAAATACTTTAGGCTTAATTATTTTGGACTAGAAAGAACTAAGTAAATGAAAATAATTTTTATAATGATTTCTTATATTTACGCGAACACTACACATTGATTAAAACTACTTTTACGGATTTTATCGCGTTTATTTTACTTTTAAGTACTTTAGGAAACTAGAGGAAAATAACACGCCAGCAGAATATGCAGTATTACTCAGACATTGCCTTACATCTGGCTATCTATTGTGGAAGGAAGAGTTTTATAAGCAAGTAGATGGTGTTGCGATGGGCCCACCTGTATCTCCCATTGTCGCCGATATATTCATGGAAGACTTTGAGGAGTAAGCCCTCCTTACTGCACCTGTTACACCAAGGATCTACAAGCGCTACGTAGACGATACTTTCACAATTTTACCATCAGACAAAGTAACTGCATTTTTAGAACATCTTAATCCCATAAACTCTAAAATTCAATTTACTATGGAGTTAGAGGCAAATAATTCCTCACATTTCCTAGATGTGTTAGTCATCCGAAATCCTAACAACACCATTGGTCACACTGTGTATAGAAAAAAGACCCATACAAGCCGATATTTAAACGGTGAATCTCACCACCATCCTTCACAGTTAGCTACCGTGGGCAAATCTTTGTTACGGAGAGCACGAGGAATCTGTGACAGCAAACACCTGGCCGCCGAGCTTCAGCACGTCGAGCAAGTTCTGCACAACAACAAGCTTCGGGTCCCGCGCCTACGTCACAGTGACCGAGTGAAACCGGCCACAGTCGAGCGTGTGCCTGCTGTACTACCATATGTCAGAGGTGTCACAGACAAGATTGGCTACATCTTGAAGCGAGCTTCTATTAGAACATTCTATAAGCCGCCGAAGAAGATTAGTCAGTTCCTACCATCCATCAAGTGTCATATTCCTCTACAAGATGCAGGAGTGTACAAGCTTGATTGTGAATGTGGTCTCTCTTATATAGGACAAACAAAAAATCAATTAGAACCCGCGTAAAAGAACATATAGCTGATGTGAAGCATCAACGTTCAGGGAAGTCTGCAGTTTGTGATCATATCTACGGCCCCAACCATTACATCAGATTTGATAGACCACAAATCCTCGTGAAAGAACACCGATTCCTACCAAGGATGATACGTGAGGCTATTGAAATTAAAAAACATCCTCATTTCAATAGAGATGGAGGCTGGGACTACCACCTGCTTGGGATCCTATAATCAATAAAATTAAAACTAAACCCAAGCGTACCACTGCTAGACCTCAGGACATAGTCAGTTCATTTTGCATAGATCGGACCACAAAAAAAATTAAAAAAGCTGAAGGTACTCGGGGTTTAACAATGACATCGGGACGTCAGTGATCTCAGTCCCCCGTGACCATGGGTGCTGGAAAGCGCCCGAAACGTCGGGAATTAAAAATAAAAGTAATTAAAAGTAAAATAAACGCGATAAAATCCGTAAAAGTAGTTTTAATCAATGAAAATATTTTTTGTTAAACCTTCGTATTCTCAACGTGTATTTTAGTAATTGGTCTTAATTGTTTTAGTTTGTCTTAAATTCTAACTCATTCTTAAATTGTTTAAGTGATCTTACAATTTTGGTTTGGCCATAGATGTCCAGTACTTGATTTTAACTTAATTTTTAGTTTAGGGGACTGGTCAGGGTTGACCCTTTACAATGTTTTTTGATAAAATCGGTTGAATCTGCTCTAAAATCGAATGAGCACGCCTTGACTCTACGTAGTCTTGTCTGCCCTACCCCTAGAGTGTTTTTGTAAAGCCCCCGCCTGCCGTAGCAAATCGCAGGTACCTGTGCGAGCCGCAGCGGCTTAGGCTGGTCAATGAGCCCAAGCTGCGTAGGGGAGCCTAGGTGCCTGCGATTTACTACGCAAGGGCAAAGGGCTGCACTTCCCACAGCGTCGAAGCTGTTGCAGCAGTAAATTTAGGTTAATATTAGGTCAGGTTAGATTAGATTATGCAATGATCCAATCAATTTTGCCAAAACCAAACTAGTTAAGCCTAGAGTATTTAGGCCAAACTAGATTGCCCTGGGCTACACTAATATGTCCTGACACGCGTCGGATAAATCGGTTTGGCCTAGGACAAACTCGTTTGGCCTGAAATCTAGTTTGGCCGCTAACATATAGATAAAGACGGCCAGGTAATTTTATAAAAACTTTATTACAACATTTTCCATAGACTACAAATTCTAGCAAAAGAACACCAATTCACAATACCATACTTTGGGATTCTGTTATTAACACAATTGAATCCAAACCCAATCATACTGCAAGATCAAGAGCTACAGTGAGCTTATTTGGCATAATATATATAAAGGTACCCCATTTTATCTTTGAAATCAGGATGTGAAACACCTCAGTTTCTTCTTGACTGGGAAAACTGCAGAACACAAGCTCAAATAAATCTAAATAAAGCGTCAAAATAATTGTATTATTTATTTTAATAAAATTAAAATTAAATATCGTGTCTTATTTATTAAATGAAATACAAATGACATTAAAACTTTGAACGTTATTAAATTTAGTAAAATATGTTAGTGCCAAACATTAATAAAATTATCGCGTGGATAACATATTTAAGAGAAGGCATTAAAAGCTTCATGATTATTCACAAGGCGTTTTTAATTAAACAAGTCGCGCCAAGTTTCAGCACCACATAAAATTTTATAACCCTTTATAAGACATAAAACTCCCATCAAGCTCCCGTTTTAAAGACGAATATTAATGATTACAGACACCGCAACATATTTTACAGTTTTCACACGAAAAATTAATAAAATTATTGCATTTAACACACTTTTAAGTAATTTTGTCATTGCAACAGACCAGTTAGTGTTTAAGATCCTGTATCTCGGCGCAGATCAAACAGTAGTCAAAATTGTGTATAATATACAGAACCTGGAGATACTGTGGGGACATATGGCATACCATCCACGCTTGGCAGGCTGTCTACAATTTTTGGTATTTGGAGATGTAACCAGAAAGATGCTGCGGCCGATTTCCTGTATCAAATAACTTTGTCACCTTTTACGACACCCACGGGATGAATGAATGAATGAATGAACGAATAAACTTTATTGTACACCACAAAACAAATATACAAATAACAAAACAAAAGGCAGATTATATGTACAATTTGGCGGCCTTATCGCTAAATAGCGATGTCTTCCAAGCAACCAAAGGTGCAAAGGAATAAAAACGATGAATACTGGGTACGTGGTACAATATAAATATACATAATATAATATCAATATACGCGATATATAGACAATACATGCAACAAAATAAGTTAGAAATATCTAATACATGAAATAAAGCAAAACATATAACATACACATACATTATATATAAATATATAAACAAACTTACATTTCTATCCTATATATATATATTTATTTTTTTTTTTTTTTTTGTGTGTGTGTGTGTGTGTGTTTTAAATTACAAAGTGTTTATTATAAACACATAATTCAACCTAACAGTGTCCGAACGATTGAGCCAAGTAATGCTTAATAACATATTTAAGTGTGTAATAACTTTTACTCATTCTTCTGATGTTGCGATACAAAGGTCTGTCGGCTGTCGACCAAGGTTATATCATTTAGATACTATAAATAAAACTTGAAGATTATTAAAGACGTGCTTTTACTCGTCCGTACCTTTTAGTAAGAAAGCGTGTACCTGCATATAAAGTTTGGCTGTTTTATTAATTTTTAAAGGAATAATGGTGAAAAACAAGCATACACTCTACCTGATGGCAAGTGGATGCTGTGACCCATATACATCTACATTTATCCTCTGTATGGATTCAAAATGTAGACGCGTTGTCACCCCTGAGTACTAAGATGAAATGCCTCGTTTCGAGTAAAAAAGGTATATTATTCGGAGGAATCAAAATATAACAAAACTGTGTTTGTTGTAAATAATGTGATTTAATTGAGAACTGAATCCTTGCAATCGCTTGGAGCAAGATTAACGTAAAAATTTAGTAAAACAATAGAAATTTATTCTTTTAATAATATGAGACCAGCAAATCAGCTCAGCAGTTTACCTGACGGTAATTATAGCCTATGGACATTTGCAACCTAATTGTAACAAACCTGCCCGTAATCTCATTTCAAAATGGAAGGCCTTACAGCTTGATCACAGCGGATAAAAATACACACTAAACTATTCTTCAAACTAAAAAAGACTATGTGCTAGCCTACTAACAAAACAGAAAAAATAGTAGTACTTCGAGACAAATTCTTCGACAGACAAACAACCACACTATTTATAATACTAAATAAAAAAAACTTTCAATTAATAGTAAAAAGTTTTGAAAAGCTAAAACGAACAAAATAATTTTACATTCTGAATTCAGTGCTAAGACTTATTATACTTAGGATTAAAGTTCCGAGGTCATAGTGTGAAATTATTATTTTTAGTTGTTTAAAGTGGGCTTTTAATTTTCTAATTATTGCGATTCAAAGATCGAATTTCAGTGGAATAAGGGATATCACAATCTCATCATAGTCATCATCATTACAGCCTTTCACAAGTCCACTGCTGAACTATCACCTCCCCTAAGGAATGTCGCATAGCGCGGTCCTGAGCTACCTGCATCTATCGATTCCTGCACCTCTTACCAGGTCGTCACTCCATCTAGTGGGTGATTGCCCTAAACTTGTTTGTGAACACTAAGGTTGCGTATCGTCTCAATAGTTCTCTCCAAAATTTTATTCTCTATTTTACCAAATTTTTGGACGGAATTAATTATATTTTTAAATTTATTTGGGACTAGAAGCATAAATCAATTAATAAAAAATAATCATCACAATCGGTTCACAATTGACGATGATAATATGTTAATTTCTTCCTTTTTTGAAGTCGGTCAAAATATCTAATAGGTCTATTTCCAGGAACGTTTAAATACTCGCCGAGCACCGACGAATAGGCACTAGTACGAACGTCTTGTTCTGGTGTGCTTTCTACTCGGCCTGAGTGCTCGCCTGTTCTCCACTTGATGGCGGTTCTTTTGCGTGAATCAAAGAATAATTGTCTGAGTTATATTCGTATCGGTGTTTACATACTCATTATTCCGTTGACCCGTAAACTTTCATCATAATGTATTCGCCCTATCTCCAGTTGTAATTTTCTTTAATACCTATCTTTGAAAAAAAAATTTTTTTTTTTTTTTTTTTTGGGAAAGTCTTCATAATGTATTCGCCCTATCTCCAGTTGTAATTTTCTATAATACCTATCTTTGACAAATATATATATATATATATATATATATATATATATATATATATATATATATATAAGTATAGCTAGGTTCAGCTGAAATTAAGAATTTCACGAGAGCGAAACAAATTTTACCTATTCTACTTAATAATAACTAATTCTACTACTGCCGTCTTTCTTCTTTTTCGTTTAAAATGTTATTAAATCAATACAAATTATGTAGACACAATGACGTAGCAACGATACGTACATCACTCATGTTTAAAAATTCACGTTGAACGAATACAAACGAATATGGAACGCGTCGAACTCGTCCACGAATAATTCTACTCGTTATTCGGCGGGTTGTTCGTCCGATAATCTAAATAATATGTTTACTCGGTAATGTTAATCAAAACTCCACCACCAATATTTATAATATTTGTGCCCGTTATTCATTCTTACAAATTAAAATAATAACGTACGCGTCAAAAGCTTAACAATCAAACAATAGAACTTTTTGTAGCCACACTCGCTACACTTTCGCAATAAAAGCAGCGAACCGGTGACAGATAAAATATTAAAAGTTAGTGTCGCGAAGTAATACTAGAAGCTTTGCAATAAAATGGGAGATAAAGTAAAATTTACAGAGCTCCAGCGATTTACATGTACACAGTTTTGTTTTATAGCAAAATAAATACAATATTTCTTAGAGACATAACTTGTTTATACTTATATAATAAATTGTTACTGGTTGGCGGATACAAAGTATTTAGGTTTTGACCTTGTTATGAAGTAAGGAGTGTAAAAAACAAATATTTTTAACATAACATCCAGTCGTAAGTTCTATGATTAAAAATTCAGTATTTATGATAACGACATATTACGTTCTCCAATGGGATATTTAAAAAATTGTTATTGTTTATTTTCATTTTTATTACAATCCAGAGTTACATATGAACTTAAAGGTTATAATTTTATTGGCTAAAATAACATAAAATGAGCCAAACTAGGAAATTCATCTTGTATTTTGGCTACAGCTATATTATCATGTATTTAAAAAAATGGTTGGTGGTAATGTGTAAAAGATATACAATATGTACCGTAATTAACACACACCCTCAGACACCCCAATTAGTATATTATGTTGTAATCATAATACATACACTGAATTTTTAGTTAAACATTTTTATGCACTGATTATTTATCAAATTAGTTATACTAATTCCGGAAGAATGGTATGGTCACAGTTCAAATCCACGAAGGCAAAGACTTGCTTTAAATAAAGTTCATTTTTCTTTATTTTTATTAAATGACAGAATTAGTAATAATACAAATAAAACTGGATTCTAAGTCTTATTGCCTAAAGTTACGGTCTATTTCAGTTTGTTTTGACTGTACAGATTTAGTGTGACTGTAATTTACGTAGTTTTAATTATTTTTGGGATAAAAGATTACCTATATTAAAAATGATAGGAATCGATTTCAGTAAACGATTCTGAACAAACTACTTTCTCAAAGTGCGTTAATTATGTTACGTGTTGTATATGAACTTAAAGGTATTTTATTGGCTAAAATAACATAAAATGAACTAACTATGACATTGGGACGTCAAACATCTCAGTCCCCCCCGTGACCATAAGTGCTGTAAAGCACCCGAAACGTCGGGATAATAATAAAAATAAATTAAAGTAATTAAATGCGATAAAATCCGTAAATAATAGTTTTATTTAATAAAATGAATTTGTATAGTCATCTAAAGCCAAACTAGGAAAGTCATCTTGTATTTTGGCTACAGCCATATTATCATGTATTTAAAAAATGGTTGGCGGTAATATGTGAAAGATATATAGTATTAAACTGTTATTTTGAAGATTTGTGATAAACCAACTTTATTTATATTAAAGTTGGTTTTTTCGAGATATTTGAAAACTCTCGCAATATAACATTTACAGAGATATTTAGAGAAAAGTCAGAATTAATGATAAACTAACCACATTATTCTTTTTTTATAAAATAAGGGTGACAAACGAGCACATGGTCCACCTGATGGTAAGTAGATGCAGTGACCCATATACACATACACTTAAACTCGATTAAGAATCAAAATGCAGATGCGTTATCACCGCTGAGGATTAAGATGGAATGCCTCGATTCCAGTAAAACAGGTCTCCAGTTCTCTATACTCACCAAACGAAACACAGCAGCATTAAGCTGCTATTTGACGCTGGTATTCTGTGAGACCATGGTCCTTCCCCGGTCGAGCCGACCCATTCGTGCTACAACAATAATATGCTGCAGCGTGGCTCGACCACGTATTCGCTTTTGCGTTTAAAGATTATAGCTTATAAAAACATAAAGACGCATAATAAGTGAAATTTTAACTTATGTTCAATTTTTTAAGCTAACATTATGATATTTGTTAGGTAGAAAATTTTAAGATCTATATTTTTAAAATAAAAAAGATAGAAAGGAAAAAGTTCGCTGAAACCTATCGCCAATATATGATCTAATAAATATCATTATATAACTGTCTAGTACATCCTTTCGCATAAATAACTTACTGAAACACTACATATCTTCAATTGATGTCTGAGAATCTGCAGGTGTTTACCCCAAATCTCCACCACGATAATAAAATGAAAAGACTCGATCTAGATGCTTAAAACTGCTCATGGGCTGCATAAAATTGCTATGCTACCAAAATCTGAAATAAAAATATATTTTCAAGAGATTTTTGATCTTAAATAATGTTAAATGCTCTTAAAATTAATTAATGTTTTATTATATAATAAATACGTTGTAAGACGTAAATTGACAATTTACAGAAAATAATAATTATAATTTCTATGAAAATTACCTGACTGTGTTCATCGTCCAGGATGATTATCTTACTTTCAAACGAAACAAAAAAGAACAATTTATATTTATAAAGCATTTCTTAAATTAACATGGATTTTTGTGAGTATGGACGCTAATGTTTAAATAAGGATAAATGATAACTACTCCTTACCTGAACTCTCTGATACATTAAAAACATTAAATGGGTTGAGTAAATTTTATTTCAAAGTAATTCTGAGTCATAGGTCACCTTTACGATGATACACAAGTGTTGTATAAAATATGTACGCCCTTAGCACTCGACCATTAGTGTTTGCAAGGACTAAGTAAAACTTGAATTATATTCGATTGTCTAGACATTCCATTGTAAGAAAAACAAATTAATTTCCCTCAGCATTGTTAGTACCCCTAGTCGAAAAGTACTCTACGTAAAATTTATGTTCTCTATTGAATTATAGCACAACTCCAAAAATGAGAAAAACGAAACTAACTAACGTATTCTGTTGAAAATTAATTTTTCCACAGTGAAACAAACCTGGGATTGTTATAACAACTTATGATTTTTTTACGCCTTTCTAAATTCAATGACCTTTCGCAAATGAAAACGATTAATTTTTTTTTTAAATTTCAATTTAAACTTTCAAATAGCAAAACTATATAGCTATATTATCAAATAAGTCATGCTTATACTTTGAGAGATGCAGAATACATAAAATATTAATGAGCTCTTTATACTATTCCTGTATCATTTACTATAAATATCGTTTGATGTTACAGAAGATAAGAAACTATAAAGAAATGTAAATCTAATTACAACCATGTTCATTCTCAACATCCGTTGTGGAAATATACTTAGTACATCCTGTTTATCACGTTTACATAACGCTAAAAGGATGTGTTAATAATTACGTTTACTTGTCGCCAATTAAAAAAACTAATTATGTATAGTAGATTTTTACCTATTGATTTGTCATAAATTAAACCGATGAATATTTGTATGATATTCAAAAAGGTCCTATTCATACTGTATTCAGTATGACTGTAACAAATCTCCGTCAGCACGAGGGGATCGAGGTAGCTCACAATTTAATTACGAAACTATAATGCGGGTGACATTTCGCCGTGTTCCTGTTCCGTATTGCGGCCTAAGGTTATGATCTCGTAAATTTGTATTGTTACGTGAAAATCAACATTAAGCAGATAAATCATAGCTTTATCAGACACTTGCCAATAATTTTCGAACAACATGTTTAATTGCCATAAAAGAGCACAATAAATACGAGCAAGAGCACCTAAATAAGTGTTGACCGCCACCTATGAAAACTGCAGCACCAGGAGAATTGCAGAAGCGTTGCTGGCCTTTTAAAAATAAGTAAGCTCGTTACGTACTATTGTACGATACGACGTATTGTACCTTTATACTTTTTTTAACAAACTTTTTGATAAAAAACATTGATAAATAAAAATACGCTCACGATTGGATGTAGCGTATTCGACATTTCACCATAATCGTCCTTTTTTAACTATATCCAAATTTAATCTCGCTGAGTGCGACCGTGATTGACGATATTTTACGATCGGTCTGGTCCACTCCTCTGTATTTACATCGCTCGCCCCTGTACTCAAAATAACTCACAATTATTTGTACATTTGACTAACGAATACGTAAATAAATTTTATAAAGAATATATCAACTTTAGTTTTATTTATAATATATTATATATTAAATGCTATATTTTGAAATTCATTTTATTATCAGTTAAAATGGCATTTAAAAATTATATAATAAAACTACTACTAAAAAAACTAAAATGAATTCACGATACCTACATAATTATTATTAACTATTATTTTAATTCAAGAATTTGTGGAAACATTTTTTCATTCGGTTGTTGTTGTGTTAAAATTATTTCTAATAAATTTCACATTTGATTTTTCCCGAATTTAAATGAATTTCAGTTTGATACCGCGGTCATCGATACGCCTACTGACCGTTAACATTATGATGAAATATTTGTATAAAATCTTTTGTACTATGAGAGTGCCTCATATCCAATTGTGGACTGTAACGTTCTGTAATAAAAACACGAAAGATGTAATAAAAAACAAAATAAGATTCATTTATAATTAATAATGTATTTAGTTTGGAGCTCTGCTTTGGGACACTCTTAAGGGGGGCCTAAATTCAGCAGTTTCAGGGAGCTTGTGATTTACTGCTATTTAGGTGTCATCAATTAATAATTTTAGCGTTATCTTAATATATATAAATTACGTGTCACGTTGTTTGTCCGCGATGGACTCCTAAATTACTTAACCGATTTTAATCACATTTGCACACCGTGTGCAGTTTGGTCCAACTTGAGAGATAGGATAGTTTTTTGCCCATGAATGACCCACAATTTTTTTTTGCTAATTTAAGGATTATTAAAAGGACATGACAAAGGGTTAACGAAAGGGGCAGAACAATGTCTGCCTGGCAAGCTAGTTTAACAATAAATTTCTTCTAAATGAAAGTAAATTTAAATTTTATTGCACTATTATATTTGTCCCTCATTGGGAGATATTCATGTTCCTGTTACAGGCTAAAAATGGAGGAAAAACAGAATATGGACCTATTCGAAAAAATTAATCATGTTTTCGAGCGAAACATAAAAGGGAAGGAAAATTATGCATTTAGTAGAAAAAAAGTACCAAGAAATTTTCTAAATGATAAGATTTCATTTTTGTCTAGGTGTCCGTCTGCGTACTTTGTGCTCCGATCTGAACGGTAGAGAGATCAAGTATAATTACTGGTTGTAAGACATTACATTTTGGTACTCAGAGTCACTGAACTGCAGTAGCCACTATCAGACGGACAGCAAGTTTGTTGGTCACTACAGTTTTAAAAAAAAAGACGGAAGTACTACACTCACTTGTTTGAACGAACCTCTAGTTTATTTATTCATCGAATAGAAAACCCTTTAATGCCGTCCACTCGTTCCTAATGGCTATGTTTTGGTCGGTGACTCTGTGCGGACGCGCGATTTTAATTATTTTCGTTCAATTTACGAGTGGCCATTAAAGGAGAGGTCCCCTGCGACCCATTAGGGCTATACTTGTTTGTGCAGTCCGAGTCTTGTTGATAACTTTTCAGCGTTGTATTTTATTCGGGACAAGAATTAGTGTTTAATCTGAATGGGGACTCCGGCGGGATAATGGTCTTCTTGTGATATGCGATATTTTAAATTACTATTAAATCAAGTTATGGTTTTAATATAACAAAGGTTTTCAAATATATTATATATCAAAGGAAGTTTCATTATATTATAACCATATTGTTCACTATCATACGTGTTTACACGCGACTATCTACTACCTACGTGTTACCAAAGAATTCTCAGTTACTTTGGTGTCATTGCCCGACGTCCACCTAATAACTTGGAGGGACTTACGAGTATAGTCGTAGGCAAGGTGGGAGACAAAAAACAACACGGCCGATTATCTAGCAACTGGTCATACAAGGTCAAATCACTCACTGGTTTTCTACTTACGACTGCAATGCGAAAAACCGAGGACCGGACAGAATGGAATGCTCTCGTATAGTGACCAGCGCGACGAAGGCACTAAACTACGGACACGACCTTCAGCTATGAAGAACACGACCAAGAAGAAGAAATATTATAATAATGTTGAAAATTAGTTACGTAACCAAAGTATGAGAAATTTGTGTCTTTATACATATTTCTACAAAAGTTAACTTCCTTTTACACGGTCTTTCTACCCCATTATAATTGTCAAGATACTAGTCCAAAGCTAAAAATGATTACTTATATTATAACAAATGAAAAGAAATTGGAAGTCCTCGATCATGCCTGTGATGCCTATTTTACTCAACATTTTACTTTTTAAAATCTAGTTCTTATTTAGGGGTTTTTACTGATTCTTGTCAGACTTGGCCGCAGTAGGTTAAGGTTAGGGTAGTAGAAAATTGTGATCAACTCTATGCTTCATTTATTTATTTAATTATTTTTAATCTCTATTGCATTACCTATAAGTAAAGATACAAAAGACGGACTGAATGAATAGGCATATTCTATCACCCATCTCGTGTCGTTAGTGACGTAAGAGGCAACTTAGAAAAACATCAGAAAGATCTATGATCTAATACATAGGGCACAACGAACATTTTTCACTCCCGGCCGCTCATAATTTTTAAATTTTTAATTTTGTACGATTCAACTTATAGATTGATTAAAATAATTTTTGGCGGCATATCTCATATATTATAGAGGAATGTGAAATTAAAGGTCTCCGTTTGAATGCTAATAAAACTAAGGTTCTGGTATTTGAAAAGGACTAAGAGAGAACGAAATGTGAAATATGGGTAAATCAGGAATGTCTAGAACAGGTAAATGAAATTGTATACTTGGGGAGTGCTTTCAGCCGGGATGGAAGATGTGATTTAGATGTGGATAGGCGTGTCGCTGCCGGAAACAAAGTCAATGGTGCCCTGAATGCATTAGTAAAAAGGCAAGGCGTGGTGAAGAGTGCACGCCTTGCAATACATAACGCAGTGTTGGTACCGACTTTGTTATATGGCAGCGAAACCTGGGTATGCCAGAAGAAGCATAAAAGTAAGTTGAATGCAGTGGAGATGCGATCTCTTCGTAAAATGTGTGGCGTTACCATAGCCGACCGAAAGCGAAACGAAGAGATTCGCAATATGGCAGGATTGAAAGATGACCTTATCACAAAAATTGATAGGGGCGTACTCCAATGGTTTGGGCACGTTGAACGAATGAGTGAAGACCGAATGGTGAAGAAAATATATAGAGCGAAAGTAAATATTAAAAGGTGTCGAGGTAGACCGAGACTAACTTTCGAAGACCATGTGAGCAAATTGCTCGAAGAGGGGAGGGTCAAGAGTACTCGGATACCTAGACGTGCATGTATGAAGAAGTTAATGAACCTGAAAGAAGCGAAAGATGTATGTAAGGATCGTGACACTTGGCGATCTGTTCTCTCTGGCTACCCCGTTAGGGATTGTGCGTGAAGATAAGTAAGTAAGTAAGTAAGGCGGCATATCAATTGTTTTTTTTTTTTTATCACAAGTTGTCATCCGTAGCAAAAAGATTTTAGGGCGATGATGTTTTATAAAAATTTACTTACTTCACTCTCTTCGCAAGAGATTTCACTGCTCGTCTTTAAAATACTTTTGGAAGGATAGCACCTCATTTGAGCACCGTAAGGCGTTGGTACGCAGCATTTGGTAGTGGCCATAAGTCGTGGCCGTGTTTCTCTCTATGATGAAATTCGTAAACGACAACCTTCAACTGCTATCCCGGGAAACAATTTCTTCTAAAAAAGAAAAGAAAAAGGGAATTTCAAATCTTATGGGTATTGTCAACTCAAATTATTTTTTTTTAATATTTTTAGTACCTTAATTTTATTCTTATTGGATTACATTCAGGTCTTATGATCAATAATTACAATTTAACTTACGAAATTTTACATATTAAAATGCTTAGATTTATTACTAATCGCATATTGCAAAATTATTTTTTGTTATTCCTTGAAAATGTCTGACTATTATAGTTCGTTTTGTTTCAAAATATTTCTCTTGGAATTTTATCCCGTATCGTTAGGGTGTTTTAACATAAAGATACGTAAATATTACATCTGTACATGTGCAATTTTTGTTTGTAAAATGCCTCCAAGATAAAGGTGGAATTTTTTATCTTACCGTTATCGTTACAGCCTGTCAAAAGCCCGCTGCTGAACATAAGCCTCCCCCATAAATTTATTCAGAGGGGGGATATTTCCCATAGTTGCCACGCTTGGCAGGCGAGTTACCAAAAAAAATTATTCTTTAGTTTTTATTAAGAAGACGTTGATGTCCATCCCTTTCCCTGTTTACTTCCCTCTGTCGCCTTTTACGGCACCCGAGGGATGATATGGAATGGTGCATATTCTTACACCGGCCACTATGGTTATTATGTTAATATTTTAGTATCTAAAAATGTGAAGCTTTTTTCTGAAAGGTTTTTGTTGTGCAAATACAAATATTGACATCGCAATTTAACCCTATAGCTCCGATAATCACACAGGTGTGTTCGAAGAACTGGAAAACTGTTCAGAACATTACAACCTTTTTGCCCGTGGGAAAACAGTTTGCTTTTTGCTCTTTTAGGAGCTAAATTGAGATCGCTATACCAATCTAATAATGAAAAACGACCTAAGATTGAAAAAATTGGTAAAAATTATTATCGTTATATTTATGCAACATGTAATCAAAATATAGTGCTTTCAACTAACACTTTGTGTTATGTAGATAAACATAGTATTTAATTTGATATTTTAGAAATTCCAAAATCTTTAATTTAAAACACTAATAACCTTATATAAAGTGAGGTAGAAAATTTATACCATTACGTTTATTTTATAACTTTTAGAAAAAAAAATAGATGTGATTGCAAAAGAATTCATTTCACTACATTTTTACTTCACAAAAACTCAGTTGCTACAAGCGAGGGACCCCTTAATAATCTCTCCCTTTCATATCAAAAAAGAATCAAAATCGAATACGCGAGAAGATAATCCCGCGAACACGGGTTGGCAGCAGGTAAATAGCTATTACTCGCTCCGTTGGTCCAACCATGAGATAAGATTTGACAAACCGTCACGCGCTCTCATCGGTCTGTGATTGATAGGTCTATCTTAAGTCTGCGAAGAATGGCTTAATTTTATGACTTGGCAAGTAATATCATGCATATCTACCGTAAACTGATCGCATTATTTTAACTATGATAGATTACACCAGGAATTTTATTATACCTTTAAATTACATTAAAATATAATTAAATTTTGATATTACGAAATGCAATCTGCTGGATCATTGAATTATTGTTTTATATAAACTAAAGGTGACAAACGAACACACAGTCCACCTGATGGTAAGTGGATGCTGCGGCCCATAGACATCTGCACTTATCCTCGATTAAGAATCAAAACGCAGATACGTTGTCACCCGTGAGGACTTAGATGGAATGACTCGTTTCCAGTAAAAACGGGTCTCCGAATCTCTACACTCACCATACGAAACACAGCAGTATTAAGCTGCTATTTTACGTTGGTATTCTGTGAGTGTGGCCCTGCCCCGGTCAAGCCGACCCATTCGTGCCACAACAATAATAATATAGCTGCGGCGTGGCTCTACCAAGTATAATTCTACATGATAAGACTGCTTCTCTGCCCAGGAGTCTGTCTAGGTAGGTACAACCCTCTTGTCTATTTCTGCCGTCAAGCATCAGTGCTTATACTGCTTTTTCAGAAGGTCTAGAACCCAGAGCTGTAAAGCCAGTTAATGAAATAAAAAAATACACTGCTTTGGTCCAGTCTGAAGAGTATAGTGAGCCGGCATAATTAAGTTTGTGAATAATTCCACTTCAGTCCTCAGAAGTGAAAACGCAACAAACAAATTTGCATAACAAAAGTCATATCTTTATTACTTAAATTCTTTATTTATGGAAACGGTTTAATTATTTACTTCTTAGAACGTCACATAAACCAGTATCTTCGACACATCTGCCATATTATAATTTTATGTTGTAGAGCCACGCCGCAGCTATATTATGTTTGTAGCACGAATGGATCGGCTCGACCGTGGTAGGACCACGCTCTCACAGAATACCAGTTTAAATTAGCAGTATAATGGTGCTGTGTTTCGTATTTAAGTTAGTGTATAGAACCGGAGACCCTTTTTACTGGAATCGAAGCATTCCATCTTCGTCCTCAGGGGGACAACGCATTTGGATTTTTATTCTTAATTGAGGATAAATGTGTATGCCTATAAGCCACAGTATTCACTTACTATTGGGTGGACTGGGTGCTCGTTTGTCACGCAATGCTATAAAAAACTTGTTAGTATCATTCTTTGTTTGAAGTTGGCTCTAGGTGTCCATGGAGTGAAGTAGCCACTTACTTTCAGGTGCAGTGTTAGTTCGTTTGTCACCGCATTTTTAATTTTCATAAATCATTTTTTTCTCTTAAATTATCTACCCTAGACAGCAAAAACATATTACGACCATGCGATGTTTATTTCAATAAAAACAAGATTAAGAGCTTAGAAATTTGCAATAAAAAAGAATTAGTTGCCAAATAAGATAAAGAGCTAAGTGAAATTGGATTTAATAACCGTCGCGTCACTCTAAGAAATATACAAGTGTGCAGTTGCGAATTGTAAAACCTTAAAGAAATTTTTCATGCGAAATAATTTAACTTCGCCTCGGAACGCTTGCGAAAAAAAATAATTTCCTTTCCCCGATAATTTTATCTCTTTTGAAATAGCAGCAACTCGAACTCTCTATTGAAATCGAGGCATTATTCATTTAAATGATACTTTAAGAGACTTGCAATTACGGGAACTTGGTCTAATAACTTTACTTACAATTGGCAAATAATTATAATTATCACTGTGAGTCTCCCTTTGGTGATTTCACAAAAAGGCAAAAGTGCAAAACTTTTTGGTTGCGGCGTCTTAGCTATTAAAATTTTCCCAACACAAAATCGTCTAAACATTTGTCTCTTACGAATTTTGCACTCTAAAGTATGTCACATAAAGCTTAGAATCGTAACAATTCTTTCTTAAGGATGACGATCAAAAGGAATTTTGATTTTATGGTGATAATTGCGGGGAATCCTTAATTATTTTGAGGGTAAACTTTTGCCGAAGTTAATTTAAGGCTGAATGTTCGATTCCTTTTAATGGGTACTCTTTTTAGGTAACCGCCAATTTATTTGCTCCAATAGAATATTCATTTAAGTAGCTGTAGAACCGTAACATTGCTGTTGTATATTTTAATGACCAGTTGCGAAAATGTTTTGATAACTTTCTAGTCAAAATATGTAGAATAGAATGAGTTGAAACGGTTTTGGGTATTTGAAATATATTTATAATTTCTTCTATTTACACGAATACTAAATATTGAATGAAACTATATTACGGATTTCATTGCGTTTAATTAAACTTGTTTTACCTATTTTTTATTCCCAAAGTTTCGGGTGCTTTAGAGCAACCCCAAGTCACGGGGAGTCCGAGGTATTTGACGTTGCGATGTTATCCTCAGCTTTTGAATATTTTTTTGGAATGATCTACGCAAAATGAGCTTACAGTATCTTTAATTCTTGCAGAAGTATGCTTGTGCTTGGAATTAATTAATATATGAATGACAGGATCCCAAGCAGTTAGAGTACCCAGCCATTTTCCGTATTGAAATTTTAAATCAATATTTATTTGCAAGAATCACGGCATTAGAAAATATTACAATCTATCCAGCTCATTTGACAAAAATAATTAATGTAATAATAATAAATAAATTTTCTTTTCGTATTCAGCTGAATTAGCTACCTATCCGTCAGCGCAGATATGTTATAATACTCTGTACCCATTTCTTAATCCTAAACGATACATATGCTCCCGAGTATCTGAAATCCAAATTTCAATACCTAAGAGATTCTCATAATTGTTCTTTACATTCACCGGGTGATCTTAAATTACTCACTCCTTTACACCGTACTAGTTACTTATCACGCTCTTTCACCTTCACGGCCATCAGACTATGGAACGACATCCATTTTGACATTAAAAAGCTAAAATAAAAACAAATTTTAACGGATTTTATCGCGTATATTAACTTATTTTATATTCCAGACATTTCCAGCACTTTGCAGCACTCATGGTCACGAGAGGGACTAAGGTGTTTGACGTCCGAATATTATAGTTAACCACGGCTACCTCCAGATTAAAAATAATTAATTTTTGTTCCGTTCTACGCGGTACAAACTTATAGTATCTTGCAGGACCGTGCTTTGTGGCATTCCTTGGGGGAGGATGCCTATGTTCAGCAGTGGACTGGTGATGGGCTGTAATGATGATGATAATGAATTTTCCACGCGCTTGACGGTAAAGATAATAAGCACACAAAAGAAATTTCGCGGAGCAACGCGACGGACTATGTGTTTCGAAACCCTTTCGAAAATTAGAGGAGGCCTGTGAAAAAGACTACAATTTTAACTATTTTAACAAACTTTTTATGAAATGTAAATACGTTCAAATATTTAGCTTTCTCACTTATTACATATTGCAAGATATTTATATTGGCTGTCGTATATGTAGTCAGTTGTGTATTTCAAACTATTTCTCTTTTTAATTTTTCTGTATCGTTAAAGTATTTTGCATAGTATTTGTCCATGTACAATTTACGAGTATGTTTTATAACGGCTCAAAGGTACTGAACAAAACCTAAGCGTGGGATTAATTTTTTTAAGTGAAAAAGTTATAAAAAATAGCATGAGTACCAAAATGTTGACGTAAAACATTTACATATAGATCATACGATTATAAATTGTTTCTACGAAAATCGAGTCCGAGGTCCGCAGCCGTACAGCCAAACGTTTAACGTCCGTGCTACCAAGTCTCTATCAAATTTTATTATTCAGTTTTTTTTTTAGATTACTACTATTTTATAACAAAATTTGTTTTTCGTTTATATTTCAGTTTACTTTCTGTACTAGTGGTGACAGTAATTACTTTCAAAGAGATGTTTGTTTAATTGTCATTCATTTATTTCAATCTATCAAAGTGTACTACTGCTAGTTGCCACGTTTGGCAGGTTTTTTATTTTCATCTCATCTTTTCCCTTTTTCGCTTCTTACAACTACCACGCGACGATATTCCTACACCGCCACTACGCGGTTTTTTTTTTTCAATATACTTAATTTTAGAGCTCTCTATTAATGCAAAACCTTCGACATAAGTATAAAACAAACAGAGTATCTAGAGTTCCCCCATCAAAGTAACATATAAATGTAATATAGATTTATATCACACTGACGCTGAGCCCTTTTAGTATTCCCCTCGCAAATCCCGTTGAGTATCCAGCCATAGCTATACCTAGATTCAGATGAGACCTAGGTACATATTATGGACAGTGTGCGGAGGGTTGGGGAAAAAGGGGAAGTAATTACAGGGGGAAACATCAAGTGTGTCACAGGGAGAGTGTGTTGTAAGGACAAAAATATGAGGGGTTGAATGCAGTGAAGGTAAACGTGTCGCTTCGCATCAGTTCACTGTGTCACTGCTGATCTTTTGAAGATAACATAACTACCTGTTTATAGCTGACTTCCAGGAACACTGACTAGAAAAAACTGCTTTCATAATATATAAAAAATATTTAAACTTTTTGTAGTTTTACCTTCATTTTTAGATATAGAAATTAGTCTCGCTAAAACTCGAAAATGACTCGAACGATTTTGATTTTTTTTGTGTGCGTTTGAATGGGTCCCTGGGTGGTTTAGGTTACCAATTGGATACGGTAGATGGTGATGTTCAAGGTTCAGAAATCGCTCGTGCGAAGCCGGGTGGATCACTAGTAATATACGAGTATTAAATAGTATGCTACTTTGGTTAGCTGATAAATCTACATCAATTAATAATTAGTGTACCTAAGCAACTGACACGTGTCAGATAAAAAATATTAGTCCTAAGGTCAGCTCTTAGGTTAGGCTGCTGCCCTACTTCTTAGGTAGTGAGCACCATGAAATTCGGCAGATTACTGATTGTGCAGGTCATGCTGAGTCTCTTGCTTGCATCATCAATAATTACTTCCAAGCACTTATAAAATCCTCACAGTATGTTTCGTAAATCAAATGTGATTTGCTACCTATATTTATCATTATCATCATTACAGCTAATCACAAGTCCACTGCTAAACCTAGGCCTCATTAAAGGAATACCACAATACAAGGTCATCTACATTCATCGAATTCGTCTACCATGACACCATCTAGTGGATTCCCGCCTTACATTCCTCTTATCGCTACGACGTTGCCACTCGAAAACATTTCTTCCCCACCAGTTATCAGTTCCTAGAGCTATATAGCCAACCTATTTCAGCTTACTGGTCTATTGTCTTATGTTAGTTACATTTATTCCACTGTGCATCCTCATTACGAATTATAATGTCCAAGTAGTTTTCTCCAAAGTCATATATTACTACATTTCAAATTATTTAGTTTAGTGCAGACCTGATACTTAACTGACGAAACTGAATTAAACCTTTCAATGAACTGCTAACATTAAATGCTAATATAAAAAAACGGATATACAATTATAGGAGGTTAAGAATTTATTTAATGGACGTTCTATGCGCATATATTTTTTAATTTAACGACTTCTAAAACAGCAAATGGTCGATATTTACTATGTATATCAATTATGCTTAGATGTAGTGTTGAAAGTATTCATCAGTTTGATTGTATCGGGCTAGGGCGCTCCGGCGGTCGGGTGACGCAACCCGTTGCCATGCAGAGGTTACGACGCATTTCCACCAGAGGTGTACGAATGGAGTGTTGTTTGGATGCGACTAAAAAACATATTTAACATACAGGCATATTTATTTCACAAATATCATTCAATATTGATGATAATAATTAATGATAAACTACACGTATACATATGAGTGAGCCCTAACAAATTTCATTTGCTAGTGTAAACAACTCACTCAATTAGCAAACTGAAGCTGCAATGTGTATGCAAAAAATGTTACCACATAGCTGTAAAAACTCCCAACCAATAGCTAATCAATATTTTCGAGTGACAGCGTCGCACCCTTATGAGTAGGACGGTTTCCTTACTGGATGAAGTGATGACATATTACGACTCATGGCGTACAAGTCCATGAGAATGCACCTAGAGTACATAGAGTCATCCCTAGGCAATATTTTGTGACAGTGCTTAGGTAAGTGCTTGGGAATTGTAATATTCAGCAAGGTTAAAAGGCAATAATGAAAGAAAAAAAATCCATTCAATTAAAAAAGGCCACATATTTAAACAAAAATGAACGTAAATAAGACGAAAGTAATGGTTTTTGAAAGAGAAGAAAGTAAAAGGAAATGTGAAATAAGAACAGAGGAGAATTTGGTAGGGTAAGTGGGCGAGTTTGTGTATTTAAGATGTGTGTTTAGCGGAGAAGATTTGACAAGGATATATAACGAAGAATTAATGCAGGATAGAGAGTAAATGGGGCTCGTCTATCTACTAAGTAGAGCAAGATTAAGTAGAGTAAAATTAAGTAGAAATATGATCATTAAGAAGTGTGTTAGGGGTGAATTTTGAATAACAGTCATAAGAGACAACTGGTTATTTCGCCTACGCGGATTTCAGATGTGGAGGATGTTGAAAATTCTGCTGAATTCTCATCCGGACGGATATCAGATTTCCGTCGACGCCCCTTTAGGCTCGTCGAACCATTGTCTAGTCCGAAGTGTGGTATCACTCACGCTGAAATCGCGGTTGCATTCTGCAGGCAGCCGCCGTGTTTGGCACTATAGGTCAGCCGATTGGGATAGGATGCGGTCTTTCTTTGCAACCTACCCCTGCATTTGCTTCTCGCCGGACGATCCCAACGTTGTTGCTGATTCTGTCGCTTATGTGGTACTTCAGCGTATGGAACTTTTTATTCAGCCTCTAGTGCCCATCGGAGGCAGATCTCACCCATGGTTTGGACGCTCCTGTAAAATAGCATCATGCTATAAGCAGAAGTGCTACCATGCCCGGGCTGACGTATCGACGTCACAGGATGTAAACACCACCGCTCTAAAAAAAACAGTATAATTCTTCCTCCAGGTCCTTCAAAAGAGTCATTCCCAAGGCAAAGTCAGAGCACATAGGCAGAATTGACGAAAAACTTGTTCGCCTTCCTTCTGGAACCCGCGCATACTGATCTCTCACCAAGGCTGTCCAGGGGAATTTCTGCAAGCCATCTCGTCCATCTCTGCACAGGGAGGACGACTCACTGGCCCATGCCACAGGGGAGAAAGCCGATCTGCTAGGCTCTTTCTTTGCGTCCAACTCGACTCTCGATAACGGGGGGAGTACACCGCCGACCATCCCGAGATGTGAGTGCTCCATGCCGGAGGTGCGGTTCGCACAGCGCCAAGGTTTTGGACATTGCGAAAGCCTTCGATCGGGTTTGGCACAAAGCGCTTCTTTTGAAGCTCCCTTCCTATGGGTTTTCCGAGAAATTATGCAATTATATCACCAGCTTTCTTGCAGATCGGAGCATCAAGATCGTTGTAGACGGTGCAAGCTCCGGTTACACCACTATTACTGCTAGTGTTCCACAAGGCTGCGTGATATCACCAAAGCTGTTTCTTCTGCATATCAATGATATGCTGCAAGCTTTGTACACCGGCCGTGTCACTATTTCTCGGGAAAATGTCTCCGTGTACCGGGACAAACTTGTGTCTGAAGTCGAGTCTTTGCTGAACAGAGTCTCGGATTGGGGGCGACTAAATCTAGTCCAGTTTAACACTCAAAAGACACAAGTTTGCGTGTTAACCGCTAAAAAGAACCCCTTTGTCGTATATTTTCATTTTCCAGGCACTTCTTATGTTGCCTTAGCCAATATCGAAATCCTGGCCGTCGACATATCGAGTAACGTGCATTTTCGTGGACACTTGGAAAAGAAGGTCAAATTGGCCTCTAAAAAGCTTGGCATGCTCAGCAGAGGGGGACAGTATTTCATGCCGACACACCGCCTGCATCTTTACAAGGCGCAGGTTCGTTCCATCGGCAGGTTCCATCTCTGGGCTGGGGCTCCCCAGTACCAGCTCCTTCCACTTGACCGCATCCAGCATAGAGCGGCTCGAATCGTCGACGACCCAGTGCCTTCCGATCGGCTCGATTCACTGGCGCTGCGAAGAGATGTTGCATCTCTTTACTTTTTCTTTCGCAATATACCATGGGAGTGCTCTGAGGAATTGTTAGGATTAATCCTAGCCGCTAAATTTCGTGAACGCACTACGCGACAAACGTCCCGATACCATCCACACCATCTGGAAGCTTGGCGGTCCACCACTGTACGTTTTTTCCTTTCTAAAGGGCCGGCAACGCACCTACAATTGCCGTGGTGTTGCGGTTGTTCGTGGGCGGCTGTAGTCACTTAACATCAGGTGAACCGAATGCTCTTTTGCCCCCTGCTATAAAAAAAGTGTGGTCTGGAAGAGTATTTTTGACCTGGATTACCAAAACAATGCAACAAAGCAAATTTATGCTGCTGAAGTGAGTGATCATGCCAAATGGAAGTCCGTAGCTTATAAATTATGTGTATGTATAAATAAAAAGTAGACAAACACGTAACAAATTCATGAGAATTCAAACAATCATGAAATTATTATGAATATATTTATAACAAAATCCTAAAACATAAGAAATAATTAAATTTGAAACCTAAGTAAAAAAAATTAACTACTAAACACTAAAAAAATATCAAACACTAAAACATATTAAAAACATGTTTTACATATATTGCGCATACTTATTTATAAAAAATATTTCTAACTTCATAATGTAGCACTGTAGGAACCCTATAGGTATGCTTATCTGTAGATTAGACCCGGGCAGGGGACCTGAGCAGAGTACTGGCGTTGCTAGGCTACGGGGAGCCTATCCCCAAGGTCAAATGTTTTATAAGCATCTGTATGTATGAATGATTAAATTATAGCCGCGAGGGGAGAATTGTACGCAGTTAGGAATTTTGTAGGTAATCGATTTGTTACCGAATTATGCTTGTTTAAATTTCGTGTCTAGTTTATATTTTACTTCAAAACTGAAATATATTAAGATTTATAAAACATGTGCTAATAATAAATGTATATTATTCCTACTTTATAATTAAAAAGTGTCCAATATTTAAAGAAGGTGTAATGGAAGTTGTGTATAATTTTCATTATCTCCATCATTACAAACATATCTTATTTTACTTCCATTCTTAATTTAAGGCTTTGCCTTTAATTTGTTTTAAATATTAAATAAATATTTTTATTTTATAACGCTATAAAGCTTTTAGTTTTACTGTCGATCGTAAAAACAGAAGTCCTTTAAAACTGAGGAATTTCCGAACAAGTGATAGTACCTGATTATTACGCTAATTTTATTCTTTTAGTACAATTTTTATTAAGGTACATGGAACTGACCATGAAATATCTCAAGATAGATTTCGACATATGTTAGCAATATTAAGCTTTATATACTGTTGTACATTTTCATACACCCAAATTGTATTCGTAACAATATAAGCCAAAATTCAATGCTCATACGTACATTAAAAGGAGAATAACGTGATAGAAATAACCTATTGGCATCACCTAGCCGCGTTGGTATTTACGGACCCGAGTACAATATTAATGACGATTTCACGCTTGGCCGAATGCTATTGGCAATGGCAACCGTTTGTATTCGAGTCGAGATATCGCAGGGTGGCTCTGATTTCATTACGTGATTTTTTTTTCATCTCCCTTGCAATCCAATAAATCCCGATGCGGCGGTGGCGGGTTAATTAATAATTTAATGACTCGACCGAACGTACCAGTTAGATATCCCGTTAATGGAAATCGAAGTGACAATGTATTTAAAAATAAAATTGAGAGCTTCATCAACGTTTTCGTAATCCCAACGGAATTGTGAGTTTGCGAAACAAAAACCCTTTACGCGTCAAACCAGAACGTGAACTTTATGCGTAGCTTTTGAAAACACTTTTTGTCATCCTAAGGCAAGGATGTGTGAATCATCACTCAATGATTATAAGACCTCACACGCACATGTGCTCTTTTATGATTGAAAATTGTGGCGAGTTTAAAATAATATGTTTTTTTTTGTGTAAATTATAACCTTTATTATTATTAATACAGGTAACAAAAACAGAATTAAAATAAGTTGAAAAAGAAAAAGAAAAATGAAGGCAGACTTTGTTCCATTTTTGTATTCATTGGTGGTTACTGGTTTCTAACGCGGTAAACCTACACTACAGCGTATTATGGCTGGCTACAATAGTTATAAGTCAGCTTGACCGGAGAAGGAACACGCTCTCTTATAATACCATAGTACAGTATCAGATTAATGTTTCTGTGTTTCGTATAGTAACAAAAGAAAACCAGAGATCCCTTTATTGACACGGTACACCACCCAGTTGAATTGTGTGCCATTTTGTTGATCTTACTTATTTAAAAACAGTACAAGTGCGATTCTGAATCGCGCCCCGAAGATTCCATATAAACTTATATTATAACTAGTTGATTATCTTGAACACTTTAAATTATTCTCACCTCAACAATTCGGATTTCGCATAAATAAAAGAACTACTGATGCAGTTCATGAATTAATAAATTTCATAGTCACTAATTTCAATAGTCATAAGAAGGCCCTAACA
Organism: Parnassius apollo; assembly: GCA_907164705.1. Taxonomy (NCBI): domain Eukaryota; kingdom Metazoa; phylum Arthropoda; class Insecta; order Lepidoptera; family Papilionidae; genus Parnassius; species Parnassius apollo. The sequence continues at coordinate 2,446,482 of CAJQZP010000643.1, read as the reverse complement.
ATATTTTTAGAACTAGCAAAAGCCTTTGACACAATTCCCGCTTCCACTCTTTTAGCCAAGTTAGAGAAAATGGGTGTCAGAGGTTTACAGTTAGACTTTTTCAAATGTTATCTTACAAATCGTACTCAAATGGTTAAAATATCCAACTGCATCGGTGACGAACTCCCTGTTTTCTATTGTGTCCGCCAGAAAAGTATTCTTGGCTCGAATCTATTTCTTGTTTTTATTAATGACTTGTGCAATTTTCATATTCATGACGCAAAAATCGTCTCTTTTGCAGACGATACAGCTATTACTTTCCATGCAACATCTTGGAAAGATCTTGAAAGTAAATCACAACATAGTTTTAATCAAATACATAATTGGGTTTTATCTCACACTCTTCTCAGTCATGCATCTTTTCTCAGTCATGGATCTTCTCTCAGTCATGCAGGTTTCCTCACGATATTATCCTTCACCGCCGAGCACGTGGTAAATCAGCACTTAAAATTGCAATTAACAGTTTCATTGGTGCCATTCGGGATCGAACCCGGTTTACTCGCGTACTGTGAAATTTATAGCGAGCGCTAACCATCTGTGGTTCTAATTAATTGAATGAAAGACTTACTGAGTGAACGTTCCTCCGAGTCGTCGTCGGGAGCTTCTCGTCTGACTCCATGATGTTCAACGCTAGAGATTCTCAGATGTCTGTTCTCTCCGTTACTCTATTCATGATACTGCAGATTATTGATCTTTGGGTCTGTGGTGGCGAGACCCCAGCCGAATCCTCAAGGAAAGTGGTCAGAATCAAATCCAGTCCGAAAGAAAAACAGTCTCCGAATGGTGATATTACTTCATCATATATTGAAAAAAAAATTATTCCTCCATGTCTTGTAATAGGAAGACAAACAGGTGGCCAATGGCCGTGTTCTGTGGAATGATAAACATTTCATTTGTAAATTATTATATGATTCACTGTTTTAATAAGCTGAAATACCATGAAAAACCTCTAAGTCGTAAAGCTTTTATGAAAAAGTTGGGCACTGATTTGACTTCATCATGGATGTAAAAACAACGGATGTCCCAACTTTGAAGCGTTCTTTGCGTGGCCATATCCATAGAATGCCACAAAGTATGGTGCTACATCATCCAAATTACGTTGTAGAGCCATGCTGCATCTATATTACTGGTATAGTTATAGCACGGGTGGGTCGGCTCGACCGGACAGGACCACGCTCTCGCAGAATACCAGCGTAAAATAGCAGCATAATGGTGCTGTGTTTCGTATCGTGAGTGTAGAGTACCGGTGACACTTTTTACTGGAATCGAGGCATTTGCATTTTGATTCTGAATTGAGGATAAATATCTCCACTTACCATCAGGTGGACTGTGTGCTCGTTTGTCACCCAATGCTATAAAAACATATTATAACTAGTATATATATATTATGAATAATTGTAACACCCATAGATTAAGTATATACTTACGTTAGATTGGCAATGTAAAAGAGAAAGGGCATAGCATATCACACGTTAGAACGAGGTAGTATGGCTGGACCATACACGTACACGCTATAGACCTATATCGGGCTGACGTCAATCGTTAACGAAACAAATCCCGCTTGTTTTCGAGATATCTTTAATTTCGAAGCATTAATAAGTTTTTAAAAGGTGTGATTAAATATGGTGACGTGTACAGTACCTAAATGCAGTTCATCGAATAAAGATAATTCACAAAATTAAACATTTCACACGTAAGTACAATTAAAATGTTTAGCACTCTAAATGTAATATTTAGGAACTGGTATAAATGTTTTATACACAATTGTATAGGGAAAAATATTGCATTTTATTACGACAATGCTCTAAATGCGTAACAATTACAATAAAATTTTTAACAAATACGTGAATTCCCGCTACTTCAAATCTTATTTTTGAAGAGATTGACATCTATCTATCGATGTCATCTTATCGATAATATGTTTATTACAAGCAAAGGCATATCTTTGGAATCAGCCTCTTTTAACTTATTTTTTTTATAATTTTCAATTTTTAATTTTTGGCAATATAGTAAATTCTTTAGTGTGATAAATTAAAGTCTTACAATGTTTCAGATTTCCAAAAAATACTGAGGTTTAACAAAAATGGTTAAAAATGATAAATAGAGAAGACTGGGTTCCCAAAAAAATACAACTATAATATGTAGCAAGCACTTTGAACAAAAATGTTTTTCTCATAGAAGTGCACAAAGATTAAAGCTGCGCTCTGGTTCAATACCACATTATTTATGCCGTATGCGTGCGTATTTTTTTTGCGCCCAAAGCAATAAGGGCAACCTTCCGGACAGCGAGGGAGGGAGGCGGTGAATGCTCATAGCATACCACGCAGCCAGCTGCGTGGTTATATGGAGACTTTTACTCACTAAACACTGGCTTAACGATGTAGCTAGAAATCTTTAAGCCGTATCGAACGCGACCCCCTTGGGTGAAAGGGGGGCGCTAGCGGCGAGTAGCCGCTGGGAAGAATTGCTGCCTAATTAAGGCAGCTTACGAATAGGGTGACTAATTATATGGAATTTAGAAGGTGTTGGTGCTCGGTAAGCGCGAGCAGATGGTCCTGAGGGGACTGAGAAGCGCGCAGTTTGCGTGCTAAATGCGATCTCTCTTACGTCGATATTGCGGATAGCAGTGTGTACTGTATCTACGTTATCGGCGTAAGAGGGTTCCGCCTGATGTCGGGGCCCTAGTGGGCAAAGGCGAGGAGGCCTGTATGGTTCCTGAGGGGTCTGATATAGGTCCTGAGGTGACTGAGAGTTTCCCTGAAGGGGCATTTTGGATGGGAGAGCCGGGAATGTACGGTCATTGACCGGTGGCGGAGCTTTTTTGGCAGCTTTGTTTTTTTTTTGCATTGCAGTTTGGCAGATTGGGGCGAGGCGCGCGAGGGCAGCCTCTGAATCAACGACACTTTTTCGAGCTGTTCGGGTCTAGGCACTTAACGCACCTGGGAGGGGCTGAGCAGTGCCGGAAAACCGCGCCTATAGGGGGCTTCGACTTTGACTCTCTACAGGCCGCACACAGTGTGTTACCTGTCGGAATATGTCTTTAGCCTCCGGCACGTTGGACAAAATGAGGAGGGCAAGCGAGTACCTCTTACCCCTACTGCTGTGCATCTTGTACACATCTTCAACTGGAAATCCCTGGACTTAAGGTCCTCCAGGATTTCCTCGTTGGCGAGTTCAAAAGGAACGCCGCGGAGGACAGCCCTGACTTTACATTCTTCAGGGAGAGAGTAGGTGTGATAGAGCACACTTTTGGATGTGAAGAGTTTGGTGATGTTCCTAAAGTCTTCCATAGACTGCGGAACGATTTTAATTGACTCACCAAGGTTGGTAGCTTGGTCATATTTAAAGCTTGCGTCGTAATAGGCTTTAGAAAGTCTAGTAAATTGCGCCTTGTCCCTGAGGAAGACAGGGAGCGGAACCTGTTTCTTTGTGGCAGCGACCGGGGCTGCGGTGGAGCGAGCAGGCGCCGGGGCTGCGGGGGTGAGAGGTGCGCGAGAGGTCGCAGCGCGTTTCGAACCGCGCTTGGATTTCACTTCCGTGAAGGGGTCGTATCAATAACCGATTGATTTGAGTCTGTTGAGTCCGAGGAGCAGCTACTGGATGAGGTGATTGGCGTTTCAGTGGAGCTCTTATGGGTGGATGAAGTTTCGGACGCGGTGTCCGAGTGCTCCATGACTTCGGAGTCACGGGTCGCTAAGAAGGCCGTGACAGGAGGTGTAGGTTTACATGCCTTAGGGACAGTGGAGGCTAGAGCGGCGCCAATAGTTTTGGCGAGAAGGGCTTCGTCACTGTTGGTCTACGGCGACTAGTTGGGTCAAAAGTTGTTTGAAAATGTCTCTAGTAGACATGTTGAATAGGGAGGGTGTTGACGACGCTATTTCAAGAAACTGGGGTTTGCTCTGAAAAGATCAAATGACGCCTATTCCAAGAAACAGTAACACAATATTAACAAAATAGTAACAAGAAACGTAAACAATAAAAATAACAAGAAACAATAACAATTAATTAACAAAGCAAAGCAAGACAATCGCTCAGACCCCGCCGGAGGGAGGGGGCAAGAACGGTGCTAATAAAGATGACTCACCAACGGCGACAGCACTGCCGGTGCGAACGGGAGCGCTGACTACTTGACACGACCGCTTGGGAGCGGCGCGGTAAGCGGATGTGATTTTTGCTGCCCGTGCGTAGTTTCTTAATTATATATATTTACTTTACATATGTTCATTTCGTTAGCGCATTTTCAAATGTGTTCAAATTATGGTCGTCATCCTTGTCATGTACATTTTTTTATAAAACAAAAGTAATAAAGGAACTTACAGTATCACTTAATTAAAACGGCTACTGCAGTACGTCAAATATGGTCATCTATAGTCAGCTTCAAACAAAGGAAGCTACTAATGCGTTTTCGCCCCTGAAGATTAAGATATGTAATGCCTTACAGTTTATAATTAAACCGGTTCTCTATACTCAACATTCCGGAATGAACCAGTGTAAGCACTGCTGTTAGCTGCAGAAATAGGTAAAAGGGTGGTTAAAACCTCATTTTATTCATTTTAATCACATATAAGTACTTAATATATACACTTATTATATTTTTTGTGGGTTGTTAAAGCCGAAATGCAAAGCATCTTCATATGTCTAAAGAGATATAACCCCAGTACACAGTAGCTCTACTACAATCGTTTCTGTTATAGACAATTTCCCGAGAAATAAAAAAATGAAGAAAACTATTGATATTCTTCGGAGATGCCTCGATATGAAATAAAATAAACAGAAAAATTTAAGAGCCCAAAAAACAGGCTAATGAAAAGTGGAAAAGGTGTCTCATGTGATAAAAAAATCTTGAAAGGCTTCCCTCACTTCAAAATAACATTAGTGTTGTAATGGTGTCAAGTTCAAACGATTTGTTGCAGCATCTCCTCGAAAGGGTGATTAAGAAAAACCAAAATAAAATAATAACAAAAACATGCGTGCAGCTCCCACGCGACAGAAGTGAAACCTTCGAATGAAATGAAATATAAAATACAATTACTTTAAGTTATTTATTTAATATTATAATTAAAACTGCAAGCTCGGCATAAAATATAAGAAAATAAATTTATAGTAAATAAATGTAACAATCCTTTTATTACATATATATTAGACACAGATATTATATTACTCTTTTCGATATACCTTATTAATCTCAATTACAAAAAGATTTATATCAATTTTACCTATTACGAAGTTGAGGTTTGGCTGTTCTTCACTGCTTGTTTAATCCATAGACACACGACACCTTCGTACAACAGTTTGGTACCTTGTTGAACAAAACGCGTGAGCGACACCGTTTCGGCGGCGTTTACGACTTTTTTCTCGCGAACATTGAACTATAATCTACAATGCTTCCTATCTCATTTTCTCCCATGTTAAATCTTATGAATTTATGTGTCTACCTCTTTTTATTGTCACATTTTTCAGTTTCAAATCACAACGATGCTAAAGAAGTTTTCACTTCAAAAATTAAACAAGAGTATGATACGTTTTATTTGATTTGTGCCATACAAATACTAGGAACTAATTTGAGCACCGCTCCATTTAGACCGTACTTTTAATGCATGTTATTTACTAAAGTTGGTTAGAAATGCTTTTAACAGAATACAAACATTTTTATCATCATCATTATATTATTAAATATGAATTTCTTCAAAATCTCTGCCAAGTTCAACGTTATGTCGGCCTGCATTTGGCAAATAAGGTAACTAAAAGAGATATTAATTTTGTAAATCACAAAACGAATGTACGGTTAGCAGTGCAACTGTTAAGTAATTCTGTAGCAACCAGCTTAGAGTTCTTCAAACACGTATTAAAATTACCTATGTTTGAAAATTTCCAAGTGACAGCAGGTTTTATAAAGTAAATAAATAGCATATTTGACATTTTCAACTCCAGATATTTTCACAGCTACGGATTTAAGAAGGCCTTCAATGCAAAGAATGTTGAAAATTTTGTAGCTGAATGTGACAAAGTCTGTGAACATATTAAAAATTTAAAATACAACAGTCGAAGAAAACTGGTTTTATCGGTTTTTTGGCGAATACAATAGATTTAATGTGTCGATTTTAAAGTCAGGAAAATTAAAGTTTCTTCCGACCTACAACCTCTCTCAAGATCATTTAGAAACTTTTTTAGTGCAGTACGTTCTAGAGGAGGAATTAACAACAATCCTAAAGCCAGATAATTTACAGCAGCATACAAACTATTAATCTGCCACGTGGAAGTTAAAATCAGCGATAAGGCTAATTATTTGCCTTAGGAGAATATTGGTGTGCTCAACCTACAAACTTCGTGTACTATAGATAAATTAAATACTATAACTGGCTTTAGTGCAATGTCGACGCCAAACGATGATGAGGCTATTGGCCCAGGCAAAATCGATAATGAAGATTCTAATTTCGTATCATCTATGCCATGGATTCCTGAAGGCGTGGAATCTGTAGTTAAGTCCATTTTTCAGGACATATTTGGTTGCGTGATAAAAAAAATCACAAATAAAATTTAATGTGATTCCTGTGTAAATGCACATTATGGTGAAGTTAGGGAAGGTTCACTTATAAACATGAAGGAAGCAGGTGGCTTTAGCCCCTATTTGGCGTTTATCCCTCTCAAGGCTTTTATGAGATAGGTATTCGTTCTGATGCGTTTTTCACAAATATATGAAAGGAAAAAATTTAAACGAAAATATGTATCGAAAATTAGTAAATAAATGCCTGGTGTCCTAAAAAACTTGACATATCTATGATTCACCAGCAATATTAAACAATGTACACTTAATAATTAAATTAATAATGGAAACTTAATTGATCATTAGATTGAAGTATGAAGCAAAATTTCAAAATACATCTAAGGAGAGCTTAAGATAGATATTCTTACAATAAATTAATTATTTTTGGTGAAAAATAAAAATCACAATCTTTTTGTTAATTGTTTTATTTTTATGCCCTCAAACATAAAGATATTCATTTTATGATACGGACAGAGCGCTCTGTATCGATAATTGAAGTTAGTGCATGGCGCAGCATTATTCGTCTCGCACACGTGCGTATTTCACTCACACCGGTACATTTCGTTGTTGGTCTCACCCTAATCACTCCATCGCCAATCTAATGTATACTATATCTATGGTAACACCTAAGTTAACAAACCCGAGTTGGCTGCAACTAGTTGTAGCATGCTAAATGTAGATGTAGCCGTACTTCGGTTTATATTTTTTTTAATGACTGTTTAATAAAATACATGTTACGACTAAAAGCCGTATATCACATTATTATTTCAAATAGAACAGTACTGGTGATTAGTATTGAAGTATTTTCCTTCTTCATCTTCATCAGTCCACTAGATATAGGTCATTCCCGTTGTAGCTAAATATAATTTGTCTGAATCATCACCCTTGACAGACAGATTGATGATCACAGTTACCAAACGGTCTGGTTTATACGTCTGGCGTTAAAATAATGGCATATCGATAATCATATGGTTTTTCGAGCATTCCATAGTTTCCTTTTATCTTACACCGCCACTACATAAGTATTTTTAGCAATCCTTGTCGGTTCAATATAAAGAAGTTGCGTAACAGAACATTTCTAAGCATTAAATTAATTGCATATATAAAAAAACTTTATAACTTAAACGTTTTTCCACAGAGACAGGTCCGTGGCAGTAATTTGTTCAAATACAGGCGGCATTTTTCTTTTCGCTGCACTGTCACCGAGTTATTTACGAGGGGTCCGCTTGTTTAATACCTTTTCATTAACAATTTTAAGGTTCAGTTTATTGAAGTCGTAAATAAAACGTACAATTGCCCAAGTGCAGCTACTGTCAACTGGCGTAATTTGGAAAAAGCTTAATTACTCATTTGGAGGGCGGAAAGTAACGCTTTTGTATTTGCTTTATTCGTTTCGGTAGGCGCTTTATCGATAAATGTTGACATACATAAACATAAACACTCACGCCTGTCACCCAGAGGGGTAGGCAGAGACTACAGACTTCCATTTGGCACGATCCTGACACACCTCTCTCGCCTCCTTCACATCCATACACCTACGCATACATGCTCGTCGGTTAAGGGTACTCCTAATTTGGCCCGTTTTTAATAAATCGTCAATTTGGTCGATAAATTTTCGCCTAGGACGTCTCTTTCCGACTCTGTCATTCACTTCTGCAACATAAATTTTCTTTGTCAGTCTTTCCTCATCCATTCTTTCCACATGACCAAACCAGCGAAGCATTCCTTTCTTAATCCTGGTCACAACATCACCTTGCAAACCACACTCTTCTCTTATTACACAATTTCTTACCCTGTCATTCAGATTCAGCCCTAACATACTCCTTAACGACCGCATTTCTACTGCTTTCATTCTACTCTCGTGCTTCTTCTGCCACACCCAACTTTCACTACCATACGTTAAAGTAGGGACCAACACAGCATTGTGAATTGCCATGCGTGCCTTTTTCGACACATTTTGACTCTTCACAATATAGTGTAGGGCCCCATTTACTCTATTTCCCGCATTCACTCGTCGTTCTATATCCTTATCATATCTCCCATCCCTGCTAAATACGCAGCCCAAATATACAAACTCGTCTACTTGCTCGATCAACTCCCCTTCTATTCTTATTTCACAAATCGTTTTACTTTCTTCTCTTTCAAAAACCATAACCTTCGTCTTACTTGCGTTAACTTTCATACCCCTTTCTTTTAATAATCTGTTCATTAATGTGACCATCATTTGCAACTCGGCCGCCGACGACGCAAGGATAACTTGATCATCGGCGTACAAAAGGCATTTGACGGTTAACTCACTGATTCTTAGTCCGCATTCTTCAACTTTCAAATTTTGCTTTTCAAAATTTGTTTCACTTTAAGCTGATTCAAATAAATGTTGAATCAGCTTAAAGTGAAACGAAAACCGTATTTGTAAAATAACAGTTTGTCTTAGTATTAAATAATTCGTAAGAATAGATGGAAGGAATTATTGATGCAGAAAACCTTTGTGTTAAATATGAATAGTATGTTATTTGAAATAAAAATAAGTTTGACGAACGAGCACACGCAACAGAAATTAATTTTTATATTTTAATGTTGAAACTGACGTAATATTCCGTTTCATTACTATAGTAAAGTTTCGTTCTCATTAATTTTCTTGCCGATTCATTTCATTTTCTTACCGATGACCTGAAAGATAATGTAGACATTGAGGGAGAGCAGAGCTCTAGCGGTCAGTAATAAAATGCTGGCCCGTAAAATTGCTAAAATTACCCTATCTAAGGCATACTGCTAGTCTGTATATAAGGAATCTATGGGTCAATTACATCAAAAGGTCATTGAATGTCCTACATGTCCAATACAATAACGCTTTTAGAATGTTGTGACTGCCTCAGTACTGTAGTGCGTCGGAGATGTTTGCGCAAGCTCGCGCGTACGACTTTCATGCGATAATACGCAAGAAAACAGCTTCACTGCTAAGAAAGGTGAGAGAGAGTAACAACAACATTCTAAAAACAGTAGCGAAGAACTACGATTCTCCGATTTTGAAAAAGTTTGTCCGCACATTAATGTCTACTAACAGTAGTTTTTGAGTCATTTGTTACTAACACTACTATGGATTAATTTTGATCCGAAATAAAGATATTATTATAATTATTATGTTATTAATCCTAGAAGCACAATCATAATTTTCCAGCAGTAAAGTCCATTCATACGTCAACATGACGTCCAAAATAAAATTAAACGTAATTCGATATATTTGACATATAAGATTACGGCTACACATATGCGGCAGTGATATTATGATGGGTTGTAATGATTACGATGATGAAAATGGAAATAAAATTATATAATGTGTGTGTTTACTTGCAGTTTTTATTTTATCTTCATACGGGATTTTAACTCATACGGGAGAATTTTCTAGCTTGCGTTATACGATGAAACGAACACCGTAATAAATCAAATCAATGTATTATTTTCGAGTTCAATGCACCATTATTAATTATTGCAAACACCCAACGCGAAGCGAAAATGTAGTACTCTATTGTCACCAAATCAAAAAATCGCGATCCAATCGACTTAAATCACTTCCACCCGTTTTATATCGCACTTAATAAAAAGTACACCAATAGCAAGAGTAGATTCCGATTAATACTTCTGACGTACTTATAAAATTATTTATTTCTATTATTAAAGTGAAAAATAAGAAGTCAGTTGGTCGCTATGGATGTGAATAAGATATATTACGAAAACTGAACTTATCTCTTACATTTTTTTATTAGCTTTAGATTTTAATCTTTAGGGAACCTTTTGAATTTCACTATCGTTAACTGTCCCTCTCATTAATATTTAAATTGCAAATCACGCGCTTTGCGCTAAAGGCATATAGAATTCAATGTGATTAGGTTAGATATTATTTATTGTTTTAATTTTAATTATTTGACTTTTTTCGGTAACAAAATACGAATCACCGGTATTACGAAATACGTTTTTCGGTAATTAATAGAAGTAAATTGACTATTTCACAACGTCACATGATTGTTCGAGTTTTGCTCTTATGGATTTTTTTTTACATTTATTAGCAAGAACTGCGTGTCCATTCACGCCATAAGTTTTTACATTCTTTAGGTACTTATTCAAGACGATAGCATTCAAGTCTTCGTTAGAATGAGCGTTGTGTTGCGTCCTTTCCTTCATAAGGTGAATGTGGATATAAGGGAAATTAAGAAATTTTATTTGGGTTAGCATATTAAATTAAGGAATTGGACACTTTGGCGTTTTAGCGTAATAAATGCATGATAAAAAAATAGCATGCAATGATCGTAAATCTCTTAGAAAAACTAAGCAACACTACTCGTTGCACACGCAATTTACAGGTGACGAATCAGCCATTTCAAAAATCTAAGATCGGGTAAGCATTTTGTAGAAGAGTGCTCTTCTACTCACCACACTGTCTTGGTTCTGTGCTCAACAACTATGGTAGTAAACACAGGGACCTTCACACTGATGACACCGTATCTCATCTTGTATATATAATGTTAATACACAAATACTATAACTAATATATGTACAACACTCAAAACTGGTCAACCGGCCTAATGAGCGCAGCGCCGAAACTATTTCACATCTTTATTATTTGTGTATAAAATTTTTTAACATAATCATAACACCTGTAGCCCATCACAACTCCATTGCTGATCACAGAACGCCCCCTCCCCCCCCCCCCACACACACAAAAACACACATACGCGGACACAAAGCACGGTCTTGAGCTACTTGCATTTCTTTTTATGTATCAAATGTGGATAGCTTCTTAAATTGGATTTAGTTCTTAGTATAATATAACAAGAATATTTCATTAAGCAACACATTTTTTTGTTTTACTATCTTTAAGGACCATAAATATTAAATTTATCTTTCCGTTACCTTATATTGTACCCACGGTAATCGAAAGCTTATTTCATGCAGCAAATGTACCGTGAATAGTATAAAGCCGTCCTGTACATCACAAAAGACGTTTGGAACTGCAGTAGCCCGAAGCCAGCGCACGACCGCACTCAAAGCTATTATTTTTCAATAATAGGAGGCAGAAGAATTGAACTATTATACATAACCGTCAAAGGAGCTCGGACTTCGGTATGACGAACAAAACTATGAAAGAAGGAAGGAAAGGAAATGTAGAAGCAAGATTTTTTTGCAGCTAGATCTCAAGACAAAAATATTACGGCACAAAACGTATAAAAGTATTTTGTACTTTACTTTAGTCTTAAAATGAAGCAAAACTTGGAAACCTTTTATAAGGCAAGACCAAGACTCAGGATTATTAAACAATAATATTATTCTTAAGTGCTGTTTTAGATAGATATGTAGAACTCGCAAACAGAAACCAAAGAAGTTAAGAATATAAGTTTTGATCCATGATATTTAAAATGTAATAAAATAATTGACGAAAAAGAAAATAAAATATAGTACGTTTTGTAAAATGAAAATAAATATTCAAAATTATATATATAATATCTTAAAAACCAGTCGACTTCGATGCACACACACACACACACACACACGCTCGCGCGCGCGCGTGCGCACCCACACACGCACGTACGCACGCACGTAATTGCGCGCACACGCTCGCACGGACGGAAGCAATCAATGAATCAATAATCAATAAATTAGATTATCATCATAAGTCTGTTGTCACTCCGCTCTTTAGCATAGACGTCTCCCAAAATGAAAGATTTGGCGCAATCCTGTTATTTGATATGGACGGTATCAAACAATTACAGAAATCGGTGAAGTCTCCTATACCTAAGTATACAAAAAGCTTTATAAACATGATGTTCTTGTTTTTCATTCAAAATAGACTATAACTTAACATGACTTACAAAACTTTTTTTGCACATCATCATCATTATTTTTAAAACCTATCACAAGTCCACTGCATCTGTACATAGAACCTCCCCCAAAAACACAACATAAAACCTGACTTTGAGACACCTGCGTCCTTCGACTACCTAGTCGATACACCATTTAGTAGGCGGCCGCCCTTCTACTTTTTTCACTTCACTTACGGGTAAGAGGCTGTCATTCAAGAACTTTTCTTCCCATCGGTTGTCGCTAGTCGATTCTTCGAGCTATATGTTTGGTCCATTGCCACTTCAGGTTGCTGATCCGCTAGGCTATTTTTTTATATAGAATATGGTGACAAACGAGCACACAGTTCATCTGATGGTAAGTGGTGGCTGCGGCCTACAGACATCTACATATATCATTGATTATGAATCAAAATGCAGATGCGTTGTCACGCGTGAGTACTAAGATGGAATGCATCGTTTTCAGTAAGAAGGGTACCCGGTTCTCTACACTCTCCATACGAAAGACAGAAGCATTAAGCTACTATTTGACGCTGGTATTCTGTGAGAGCTTGGTCCTTCCCCGGTCGAGCTGACTCATTCGTACTACAACTATACTACTAATAACTGCAGCATGGCTCTACCACGTATAAAATGTCGGTTGCTGTATCTTACAATGTACATAAAGTTGTATTTATATCATATACGTATAATATAATGTTACATATCATCAAGTAATATACGTTTGACAATAGATAGAAAACGACCAAAGCTAAATTTTGCCAAAATAAGTTACATACATCATTGTGAACTAGATATTTTTTCTATATTCTGCATAAGATGATTAATCAGGCATATCAACTTTTTGAAATACGTAATATAATTATTTTAAAAATGACTACCTCTTTGAAAGCGTCAAAAGTAGCCAACCTATTCGATTTAGACTCCTATACGTAGACTTCTATGTGACATATAATAATCGTATTTATATTTTTTTACACTGAATAATCAGTGTAAAAAAACTATACTATACTATACTATATAGTAGAGTAAACTATATTTTATTTTTGCGTTGAAAACGACCGGATGGTTGGTCGCATTTAGCAATTTATTTTAAATACTTGTGTATTTTTTACTCGTTTATTGGTCGCTTAAACAGAATTTTTAAACCGAGATTATGATAGTTTGCGGAGGCAGTAGAAGTGTGCAATGCAAAAATAAATCAAGTAACACGGAACAAGGAATGGGTTAAGTTTTGTAATATTCTATATAGTTTGAAAATATTTGTGTTAATTAAAAATAAAGAACATCTGTAAAATCAATGGGTAAACCAGTTGGCTTTCTTTTTTTTTTGGGGGGAAGGCCGGTTGTTTTTATTTTTAATTTTTTTTTTTTTTAAAAAAAATTTTTTTTTTTTTAAAAATTTTTCTCTCAAAGGGGGGGGGGTTGTGGGGGGGGGGAGGGGGGGGGGGGGTTGGACACTGGATTTTATTATTTTTTTTTTGTTTTTTTTTTTTTGGATTTTTTAATTGGCATTTATTTTTTTTTTGTCCAATCTTTAAAAAATATTAACGAACAAAATCAACTACAATTATGAAGAAAACTCTCAGAAGGCGTCATAGCTCACAAGTTAGCAAAAATGGACCGATTTTTTGTAGTTTATGGAAATTTGTTATCTTTGATTCTAATTACAAAGTGAAGTTATAGAACGTACCGAAAAACGCATATCTCAACATATCTTTTTGCAATCTTTACCGGTGGTTGAGAATATACGAGTGGGTAGCGCCAGTGTGCCAGCGAAAGGTGAAATGAGGCTACGCCATTTTCAATCCCATTCTTTATCCGCACGGGCAGTATAAATGACATTGATATTGTGATTATTCCTTAGTACACTCAATAGGGTAAAAAAATAACCTACAGTAAAAAATTAAAGCCGACTTTAAAGAACTAAAAAGAATAAAATAATTTACATCCTGAATTCGGGGCTTTAATTCTTCTATGTACTACGACTTAGCACCAACTTCAGAATATGAAATTATTTTATTATTTTTAGTTCTTCAAATTATAATTATTACACCATTACTTAGTATTCTTCGCGAGGGTGGTTTTTATCCCGGTTTAGACGACTTATTCGTGCTACAACCATATTTGAACTGCAGCATGGCTCTACCAGGTATAAATTTTTTTTGACTTTTTAAGACACTAAATAATTAACAAAAATATAAATATTACGAATGCATAGTCTTCATTTCGCAACGCGTACTGTTCCCTCGTAGCTTTTCCTGTCTTCACTTACCCTAATATATTCTGTGTCCATTCGATCGTCCGGTCTGCGCCGTTCTCATACATTCAACTCACGTAATACTTTTTTCCCTTAAAAAGAGCATTGAATGTGCCTCGACTGAAATTGCAGTGTTTTCGTTCTGCCGGTAACGTTAAAAGTATTTTGTTTCGTCGTTTTCATACGAATTCCTTTTTTGTGCATAAGCCTAAATTGTTACCTTCCCTAATTATTTTAATCCATGGTTTTCATGGTTTTTAATCAAATTAATATCTAGAAAACGTGTAGTGGCAATATAAGAATATCCACTACCCCTATATCATCCTGTGGGTGTCGTACCAGGCGACAGAGGGAAGCAAATCAAGAGATGGGCATCAGCGTCTTACTAATATCGACTAAAAAGAAAAAACCTGCAGTTGCCACACCGCTTACCAAGCTTGGTAACTATGGCAAATATTTCCCCTAATAGGCAGTCTATGGGGAAAGCTTATGTTCATCAGCTAACTTTAATAGGCTGTAACGAAACGGAAATTTCTGGAAGATTTTATAACATCCGCAGCATAACCACTTTTTAGTGCTATTCCCTTAGTACTGCGATCATCAAACCTAAAATATCTTCTTTACAGTGGAATAGGCCTAAGAATAATAATAATGATGAATTTATTTTAAATATTTATTAAGTAAATGGTTTTGATTACTTTAATATTTACATTAACATAAACACATATTTATCAAGTACTTGCACCTACAACTATAAGTTTAGAAGTTAAAGGGCTACAAAATCCATTTTCAGAGTGCACATTTTTATTGAAACTAATTTTTATATTCCATTTTAAAAACCACTTCGCTAGAAGGTTTCGCACAAACAAATCGTAAAGCTAGAGTCATAAACACGCTGTACACCTTCTTTGATACAAAGGGAAATTGCTTATTTTATGTCGAAGAGACAGAATATTTCTCTATTTCATATTATCCGATTCATACTTAATTTTAAGAAAAGTTTGGCTACTGTATTAGATTCAATAACTTTTTTATTAAACAATTTAATTTATTAATGGCGAGGCCTAAGCCCAGCAGTGAACTCTTGATATGCTGTAACGGTACCGGTTATCTACCGGTACTGTTACATTAACAGTTATTAAAAATTGTTATTTTGCAGTAAAATAATAAAGAAATAGAAAGAAATGCATTGAATATGTGGGTGTTATTTATATCGTAAAGTCACGTAGCATGTTTCAGCTGGATTATTCTAGTGTAACGAAATATAGATAAAAAATACCTTTTGTACTTACTTGCCAAATAACATGACAAAAATAATACAGGTTAAAATTTTCTTTCTAACAATATAATAAGCGTAAAGAAGGCATTAGTGTCAAGCTCTATCATCTCAGACGAATGGCCACTGAAAAACTTTACAGAACACTTGTATCGTCTTATTCTTGCGCGTCTGTGGGAATATTGCAGGTGCAGTCTGGTTACTATCGACTCTCCACCAACTTTATTTATAAATAAAACTTTCTTAAACAGCTATCTTTCAAACAAAATTACAATTTCTTAGCAAATGCCTTTGTTTAGCAACATATTTATTGTTACTTTAGATTAAACTAACTTTAATGTTAAGAATACTTTAATTTATAAAATTCGGACTAATTCGAGTCGCTCAATTTCACCATCGCACATCGCGACGGAACTCGAGACACCACCTGGATGATTGGCGGTCCACTACTATGCGATTCACAGGAAGTTTTGTTCCTCGCACCACTTCTTTGTGGAATCGACTACAAGCAGCGATTTTTCCAGACCCATACGAATATGGGACCTTCAAGAAAAGAGTCCACTTTTTTAAAAGGCCGGCAACGCATCTGCAATCACCCTGGTGTTGCAGTTGCTCATGGGCGGCGGTAGTCACTTATCATCAGGTGAGCCGCACGCTCGTTTGCCCCCTCTCTTTACAAAAAAATAAAAATAACTTGGACATCTATCTCGCTTGCGTATTCTATTGTTGCGGCAAGCCACGGTGATATGTTCCGACTCGCTCGACTTATAAATCATTTATTCCTTCCCCGGGCGACGCGCAGATTAAGATAACAATGGATGACAATCTATCAACAGGAGTCCATTTAGGAAGACAAAAGCTAAAGCGAGAGACGATCCCTGTGAAGTGGAGCGTTTTATATTATATTTATCTTTAATTACTACACGACTTCGAACGAAAAAATAAAAGAATAAAGCCGAGCGATCCGCAGAATAATGACGTGATCCGTCGTCGAGGGAAAAGAAAACGGAAAACAAATAACGATTTTCTTTTGTTAGCTTATTATTCTCTAGAGCATTCATTATTCGTACCTCCGCGAGGTTCGAAAGTGTACTATTTGGTGATTAAAATACAGATTAGTTACGGTAAATAATATACGAAAAATTAAATAAAAGACTTCCTTGCAATATTTTCGATGTTATATCCATTGTTCTCTTTTTTTTTTGCTGGACTAGAATAGTACATTTTAATAGCAATATAAAAAAGTAATTTTAGTATTTTTACGAAATAATATACAAGCACAGTTATAAGTAAGTCCGACGAAATTGATATTAATTGGTATATCGGTATGAAACTCAATCAGGTTTGTATTAAAGATGAACCAGTTAACAAAAGTTTGACGACTATATTTGTATTGTAACAGCATTTTCATATGCGAGATGACGTCGTATCTAAAATACAATAACATCACACCGATGAAAACTGGAAGGGTTATAAAATTTTACGAGCCACCAATATATCTGTGTGAAATTTAATTAGGAAGGAGTCGGGACAATCGTGATGTGGTATTTCAATAACGTCCTGTCGCGTCCCCCGTCGCGATTTATGACTCTTAAGACGATGTAGTAGAGCACAAGTGACATTATATTAAGAATGTAAATAATTAAAATGTCATATTTACGGTAAGTCACGTGATTAATAGAAACCAAAGATTTTGACAATAATGCTTTATTATTATTGTACTTTAAAATTGGTTTCGCAAGGCGAAGTCTAACTTTATAAGAGAAGATATGTGTCCATGTCTAAGCCAAAAACTAGAAATAGAATTTCATAGCCACATTCTAAATAGTGTACTTTGTAACATTTTTATACTCCATAAATAAAAAATGTAATGTATATATACATAAGCGGAACACCACCGACTGACTTGCTGACTCATCACGATATCTAAAACTATACACCCGATTGACTTGAAATTTAGTACAGTTAATCATATCGCAATGTAGACGCTCACTAAAAATGGATTTTACGATAGTCTCATTAAAATAAATGATATTTTATATCAACCTTATTAACGTCTATTATCACGGTCCCAGCGTAGCGAGCGGATATCAGCTAATATAAAATATTAACAACGATCATATAACGGAATAAAATTCGCTATTCTGTTATCAGTTTTATATGTCGCAGGTTTATGAAAAAGTTTATTTTTTGATCAAAAACCGGAGGAAGATAAAATTACTACTACACGTAACCTAGACTGATTTAGTTTATTTGTTAAAATCAATGTCGGTTGCTATTTCTTTAAATAAATAAAACAGTTACAAAACCTAAACTAACCTTAAATTTTATCATAAATCTAAACCAGCACATTACTTTGATCATAAAAAAGAATTTTTTCAGGTTAATGGCTTTTGGTCAAAAATCAGATTTTGCCATATCTGCGACATTTGTATTATATTTTAAAGTCATTTCTCAAAATTTCACTACGAAATAAACTACGTTCTTCACTGATACGTTGTGATGCTTATCGCAGGAACATTATTCCTTCCGTCAATCGCACGACAGTCGCAATATTAACGCAGGAGCTGTCACGCACAATGTACCACGAAACTATTTACTTGGTTGGATACAGAGCTCGCGAGATGATTGAACCCGATACGGTGAATGTAACGATTTTTCAAGCTGTACTTTAACGTATATAAAAGGAACTGAAATGAGATTTCTCTTCTATTTGAAAAGATACGCCCCCTAAAAGTCACGGTTGCCTCTTTTACCTTGGCAGAATACATTATATTACTATATTTACAATCTTATTAAAAAAATAGAACATGTATCTTTTATAAGAATCAATGGCAATTGTTAAAGTGAACATATGACTTAAAAATAATAACTTAACGACTTATTAAATCAATATTATATAATCAGTATTTCATTTTACGCTAGTACTCATAGTGGTATATCGCCTCAAATTAACTCTGAACCTTTCTCTCTCGCTAATATTTTTTCCTCCCTATTATCAACCGGACGGATAATGCAAAACTTCGTTATATATTTGGCTGATAAACAAAGTGGTGGTCAAGTTTAGCAAATGTACGTGGTAGAGCCATGCTGCAGCCATATTAGTAGTATAGTTGTAGCACGAATGCGGTCGATTCGACCGGAGAAGGACCACGCTCTCACAGAATACCAGCGTCAAATAGTAGCTTAGTGCTGCTGTGTTTCGTATGGTGAGTATAGAGAACCAAAAAAAAAAGGAGTCTCCTTTTTACTAGAAAAGAGGCATTCCATCTCAGTCCTCTTGGCTGACAACGCATCTGCGTTTTTATTCGTGATCGAGGATTGATGTAGATGTCTATGAGCCGCAGCAACCACTTACCACCAGGTGGCCTGTGTGCTCGTTTGTCACCCCAAACCTCACACGAGGTTTATATGATATTATATAAACTGAAATGACAAAGAAACTTAGAATCCATCTGAAGGTGTATGTGTGTGTGTGGTCCGTGAATACTCGCAACCAACTTCAAACTAAAAAGGCAGCAGATACGTAGTCACCTCTGAGGTGTAAGGTGCAGGTCGTACTTGCTCAGACAGAAAAGAGTTCTAAAAGTAAAAAAAGTATAGTTACTGCCTATATACGTCCCACTGCTAGGCACAGGCCTCCGCACATTTCTGAGAGGGTTTTAGGGCAAGGAATTGTCCCTGCCGCGCTGCCCCAGTGCGTGTTGGCGAACTTCACATGTCTTCGAAATATTTTTTTTCTTATTTCTCTGACATGCAGGTTTACTCACGATGTTTTCCTTCATCGCCGAGTACGTGGTAAATCGGGTTCTATCCACGCCGGCACCAATGAAATTGTTAATTGCAATTTTAAGAAAAGAGTTCTACCACCTGCTAAGGACTATATCTTACAGAAATTCTTAATCTTGCTACCTTAATTGCAAAGCGACTGACTAATGGCGGTATGCATGTCAAAATTATTGATTCAAATTTACTAATCGGTTAGCGGGGAATGAATCAATAAATTAACATAACATAAACATAAACACTCACGCCTGTCACCCAGAGGGGTAGGCAGAGACTACAGACTTCCATTTGGCACGATCCTGACACACCTCTCTCGCCTCCTTCACATCCATACACCTCCGCATACATGCTCGTCGGTTAAGGGTACTCCTAATTTGGCCCGTTTTCAATAAATCGCCAATTTGGTCGATAAATTTTCGCCTAGGACGTCCCTTTCCGACTCTGCCATTCACTTCTGCAACATAAATTTTCTTTGTCACTCTTTCCTCATTCATTCTTTCCACATGACCAAACCACCGAAGCATTCCTTTCTTAATCCTGGTCACAACATCATCTTGCAAACCACACTCTTCTCTTATTACACAATTTCTTACCCTGTCATTAAGATTCAGCCCTAACATACTCCTTAACGACCGCATTTCTACTGCGTTCATTCTACTCTCGTGCTTCTTCTGCCACACCCAACTTTCACTACCATATGTTAAAGTAGGGACCAACACAGCATTGTGAATTGCCATACGTGCCTTTTTCGACACATTTTGACTCTTCACAATAGAGTGCAGGGCCCCATTTACTCTATTTCCCGCATTCACTCGTCGTTCTATATCCTTATCATATCTCCCATCCCTGCTAAATACGCAGCCCAAATATACAAACTCGTCTACTTGCTCGATCAACTCCCCTTCTATTCTTATTTCACAAATCGTTTTACTTTCTTCTCTTTCAAAAACCATAACCTTCGTCTTACTTGCGTTCACTTTCATACCCCTTTCTTTTAATGATCTGTTCATTAATGTAACCATCATTTGCAACTCGGCCGCCGACGACGCAAGTATAACTTGATCATCGGCGTACAAAAGGCATTTGACGGTTAACTCACCCATTCTTAATCCGCATTCTTCAACTTTCAAATTTTGCAAACAACTGTCCATAAATAGGTTGAACAGCCACGGGGAAGCTACACAGCCCTGTCTGACACCTTTATGGATGTCAAACCAGTCCGAGTAGACCCCGTTGATCCTAACACAAGCACTAGAGTCCCTATAAAGGGACTCCAATGCCCGTATCAAGCCAGCGCTCAACCCAAATGAGTTCAGTGTTTGCCATAGCACATCCCTATTCACTCTGTCATAGGCCTTTTCCAAGTCCATGAACGCACAAAAAACCTTTTGGTTTTTGGCCAAAAACTTCTCCGCGATCATGCGCATGGAAAAGACTTGATCTGTACATCCCATTCCCTTTCTAAATCCTGCTTGCACATCCCAAATTTTTCCATCAGTTTCTTTCATGACCCTTTCAATCAGTACCTTAGCATACAGTTTTCCCACAATGCTAAGAAGGCTGATGCCTACGGTAGTTTTTACAGTCCTGCTGCGACCCTTTTCCCTTATATACTGGGACTATCACGGCTTTGCACCAGTCTACCGGTACCCGCTTCAGTTCCCAGCATAAATTAAACAAGGTGTGCAGCAGGCCTGCCCCACTTCCTCTCCAGCCCTTAGCATTTCGAGTGAAACTCTATCATATCCGGCAGCCTTACCTGCTTTCATGCTTTTCATTGCTTTCATTATTTCACCTACACTAATCTCGCTACCTCTTTCCTCTTCCTTCGGAATTTCTACTTCACTTAGTACACACGTTGTCTCCTCACTCATAAACACGCTTTCAAAATATTCCTTCCATCTCTTTAAACTCAAAACTTCATCATTCAGAATATAGCCATTCTCGTCTCTTATAGCATTCATCATAGGCTGTTTTGAATGTCCCCTGGCAGTTCTTACAAGTTTCCAGAACATTTTAATATTTGCCTGGAAATTATCCGATATTCTTCTATCATTCTTATCCGTTCTTTCTTGCTTTTTTCTTTCAACTACTTCTTTTACTCTCTTATTAAGATGTCTAAAGACTGCCTTTTTTCTTTCAATATCATCATTCGTACCGCTAGAATTACCAGCCTTTGTTGCTAGTAAATCTAGCCATGCTCTCTTCTTTGCTTCAACTTCCATACGTACCTCATCATCCCACCATAACGTATTATTTTTCCTTTCATTCTTTCTCTTACTAACACCACATACTTCGGTAGCTGCATCCACTAAACCTTTCTTTACATTTTGCCATACATTCTCCAAGTCTAACTCCTTCATACATAATTCATCCAAACCACTTATATTTTCTTTCAGTCTACATTTGAACTTCTTTTTCTCACCTTCATCTTGTAACCTTTCTGTTCTAATACGCTGTAACGCAGTGGTAGACACAGATGACCGATGGCGCCAACGCCTGAATAGACCATTAATTCGGCATAGAACCAAATAATGATCCGTTCCTACGTTAGAACCCCGGTAAACCCTTGTATCTACAACTGCGCCCCTCAATCTTTCATCCACAATTATTAAATCTATCATGCTTCTATCGTCACCTCTTTCCCAAGTATACATGTGAATCCTCTTGTGGCGAAAGCAAGTGTTCGTCACAAAAAGATTCTTTTCCATACATACGGTGAGGAGACTTTCACCATTCTCATTTATACTTTCATCACCAAACGTTCCCAATATCCTTTCATAACCAAGCCTCCTCACCCCAACCCTTCCATTAAAATCTCCTAGCATAATAATATTTTCATTTCCCTTACACTCCATTAACACCATCCTTACCATTTCCCAAAACTGCTCTCGGATATAAGTGGGCTTAGACATGTCTGGGGCATAGACCCCTAACACAAACAACTTCTTTAAGCCCACTTTCATTCGTATCCACAGCAGTCTTGGGCTTACACATTCATACTCTTTCACACATTGGCCCATTCTTTCTGAAAGGATGATACCTACTCCCTGGCATGCCCGCTCGATCTCGTCTACACCAGACCAGTATGCGGTATACATGCCATGTGTAGTGACATCCTTTCCCTTCCTTTTCGTCTCATTTACACATAACACATCTATTCCTCTATCATTCATCATATCGCATACTTCATCCATTTTATCATTCATTGCCCCACATACATTCAACGTAGCCAGACGGACCTCTGCAATCCACTTTTCGCCTCTCCGGGAGACAGAACGTGACGGGTGGCGAACCTCGTCGCCGGTTTTCCTCCCGGAGATTCTTCGCACCCCCTGCCCCATTAAAGGGGCGCCGGGAACTCGGGGCCATTTCTATTATATTGTTCCTCATGGTGCGGATAAAGGGTGGTATATTTTACGCCTCTACCAGGGCGTGGAGCCGAGTCTGTGCTATCGGCTTGTCGCTCATTTAGCACCACCCGGGGGACACGTGTAGGGTGGGCCTAGGAATAGGTGGTCAGAGCCTACGGACGCGAGCGACTTATCCCCCAATTCAATAAATTAAATTTAAAATTAGTGGGTTAATTAACGGTGTTGTGGCGGTGTGAGAACATCCACTACTCCATATCATCTTCGTGGTTGTCGTAAGAAGCGTCTTTCTGATAACAACTTCAAAGTATACAAAACTGCAGTTTTTTTATGAAGAGGGGGCAAACGAGCACGCGGCTCACCTGATGGTGACTACCGCCGCCCATCAACAACTGCAACACCAGGGGAATTGCAGGTGCGTTGCCGGCCTTTTAGAAAGAAGTAAGCACTTTTCTTGGGGACCTTCTAAGTCGTAACGGTCCGGAAAAGTCGCCGGTGGTAAACAATTCCACAGAGAAGTTGTACGAGGAAGAAAACTTCTAGTAAAACGCACAGTGGTGGACTCACCTACCAAGCATGGCATCTATGTCGAAAAAACTAGGAGCCAATCTATAGGGAAGGCCTAAGTTTTCATGTGCTGTTAACAACATTATCAGTACGAGAGTGATGACTCTGCAAGACTAATATTGTGTATTTAAAAAAAATCTAATTGTAAATATAAAAAATAAGTCCCCAAATAGAACTGTAAAACGTTCTTTACATTAATTGGTTTGGAAACAACACGCGAATACATGGTACCGCAGTCCCTATTCAATTTGTGGCCTTTAGAATTTACGAGTCCCGCCTTACTAGCAACCACGATTCTAAATAAAGACCGTTAAACTTAAAGAGCAAACTAAGAACGTATTATAGTCTGCAATCTGTTGTTTTCGTTACTTATTTGTTTATATTGTTTATTTTAAGAGAGGTATTTTGTAAGCAAGCAAATTATTACCTACTAAAAACAAAATCGCAGTGATATATTTACTCTTATCGAATAAATAAAACGATCGTAGTAGTTGGATAGTCTTTTGTTAAAGTATACAAAAGCTCTCGTTGAACAAAAGAGCATATAACGTTAGTTAGTCATTTATTTTACACAAAGGGCAACACATTCAAAAAGAAATTATTTAAAAAATATATACATAATAACAGTGCCTTATATGCATATAACAGTTGTGGTGTCAGTTATATTGTATAATACAGATAAAAGGTGTAAGTATGAATCAAAATAAGAAAAACAAAAAAAAAACATAAGTCGAGGTATCCGAAAATAATAATAGCAAAGAAATATGCGAGGTTTCAGGCCATAATATATTAAACAAGATGCCAATTGAAATATAAGAGATTTTTTTTAAATATATTTAATTTTTCTTGTGACTGTAAAATAATATATTTAAGAGGAGCTTGTTCCGAACACAATTCAATGTTAGTTAACGTACAAATAAATGAAATGAAATGAAATTTGCGAGCGTTTTGCTGGTCAAAATTCGGCCATTTAATTGGTTAAAGCATTTTATATAGAAAAATCATGTGAGTTTGTTCACTTTATTTTACCTTCCTAAATTGTACCTTAGTAACTTTCGAATCCCTTCCTTTATAACATCCGCGTCTATCTTTCCGTCAAAATACAATCTGGGCGTCTTCAAGGCAAGAGTGAATATAATACGTTGTTACGCTAAGACAGTGCGATTTACCATCTAAGGCTAAGTCACCACTTACTATCAGGTGGGAATGTGGCCAAACAGTGGCTTATAGGAAGTAAAAAAAATACAAATACTAAGTAAATAAAAACGTCGAACAGCTTTCGATGTTTAAGTTTTAATATAATAATTATTCCATGAAACATAATGTACATACATTTTTATGGAAGTTAGAGTAAACAGGAAACACCCAGTTCACTTGGGGGTAAATGGATGGTTTATCCTGTCATCGACCTCATCTTCATCATCAATTCTTGAAATTCTCTACCGTTGTAGGGAAGATTTGCCTTAATCATCACGTTGGGCTGGCGTCTCGCACCTCTGAAGCTGCTGTACATCGCTGGTCCGTGTATTTTACGCCTGACCTAAACGAGATGGTATACCACTATCTGTTAGAACCCATTAGACTTTGCCAGAATTTTCCATAGTCGCCTCTTACGATGCCAATGCCGGTGGAAGAAAATAAATGTAGGATTTTCTTACACCATGTGACTCATAGACATCTACATCAATCCTAGATAAGTAATCAAAATGGAGATACGTTGTCACCCCTGAGAACTAATATCGAAAGCCACCGCACCAGTAAAAGTGTCTTCGGTTCTCTACACTTATCATCTTAAACCCAGTGTCATGCTATGCATGATGTTCTGTTCGACCGTGGTTTTTGAGTATTGTTGGTGATGCAGTTAGAATACGCTGCAGTTTGGTTCTACAACGTAATATGCGTACATACATAACTCGAAAAGGATTACTAAAAATATTACAACTTTTCTGCTATGTAGTGCTTGCCTCTACTTCAATGAAAGTGACTGCCGCCGCATGCTTACCGAATCTCGAAAGAATCAAAATAGTGCATTATCACTCTTAAAGGCACTCTTCAAGGATATCTGATTACCATTTTATAATTCAAATATTTTATGCTTCATGAAAAAAAAAATTTATTTAAATTAGATTACAAAAAAAAAAATGTAGTTAACAGTATTTAAAGAAAAACTTTGATCCCAATGTAAGTTAATAAAATTGATGTGAGAAAATAATATCTAGATAAAAATATTAAACAAAACAGTTACTTTAAATATTTCGTTTATTTAATTATATAGAGGGTAGTCTCCGAAAATTAATATGTAAGGAGTGGTTCTCGCTTTATGTGGGCAGTATTAAAACGGGGTACTAATAGGGGAGGAGAGCGGGAGTTCTCGGTACCGCAGACTTTATGTCCTCAGACCGGTCTAGAATTATTAATTACCCGAATGGTGATTGCATTCCTTCCCTTGCGGTTTCAGCAGTTATTTCACTTAATATGAGGAATTTATCTAAATGAAGATTATTTCAGTCTTTATATTAAATTCAAAATTGATAGAGCTACATTTGGTGGTAAAATTAATCGCTATTAATTAAAATAAGTCTTAAGCGAATCCACTACCCCATATTATCAACCCTTGGATGTCTTAAGAGGTAACAGAGTGAAGCTGAAAGAGTATATGAGAGTAGATCGTCCATTCGTGCTTAAGCCATTACATATCGTAATCGTATCGTATCGTATGCGTAAACGATGCACATACCTGGTGCGCAGGGTGCGGGCCAGTTCCAATAGTATCCTGAGGGCATTTTCTGACAGGTTTGATTGTCAGTACCTGAACCATTGTCATATGGTGCACGTGCTGACTAATCGGGCCTCTCTTAGATATAGTTTTGAAAATTAGGTAAATAGTTTTAAGTTTTACTAACATTAGTTTTAAGATTTGTATTGTTACTAACATTCTATGATCCTTGTGGTCGAAATAAACGACTTTTATTTATTTTATATCGGCAGCGTGGCTCTTCTACGTAAACATTTATTGCTAAAAATATAAGCAGTAAACTACCAAACTCTATTGTATACATCATTATTTCTTTCGTTCAAATTAATTGAGCAATAAGGAATGTAATTCACGTGTAAACAATCAATATTAAGCTTTTTTTATAGACGAGGAGGAGAAAAGATTAGGAGTGAACTACTAGCACACAGTCCACGTGGTAGTAAGTTGATGCTGTGACCAATGTGAAATATGATAAATCCTCGATAAAGAATTCAAATCCACATACGTTATCCGCAGTTAAAAGGATTTCTACTCTCACTACATGAAATGCAGCAGTATTTTGCTGCTATTTTAAGCCGTAACTTAATCGTACTGTGGCCATACAGCCAGAGTACCACGTAAATTCTGAGTTTTTACGTGTTACGCGTTCTCAATAAAGACGTAATAATCAGCTTTGTAATCGTTCACACCGCTGGACATTCTCCTCTTATTGCTTGGGAATTTAATCGTCATACTTCGCAGGAGTTTTGCACCGTCGACTCCATTTCCTGTCCCTTATCTTGGTATTTTAAACCTGGCGTAAACGTTTTAATTTTATATATAGATTATAGGATATGCCATAAAATATTTCTGGCGTACGTATCAGATAGTGTGGCGTCTATAATAGGTGCTCATGGGATGGAATTCGGTGATGGATTCTCTTTCGTCGTCGCCTTTTTGATACATTGGTAGTAATTTTAAATTCAAATTCAAATTGTATTCAAGTTGAAAATTCAATAAAGTTGACGATATCAGTAAATTTTTAAATAAATAATACTTACTGAAAATCACTTTTTGTATAATTTACCGGCGGATCAGTTATTTTTTATACATTCCCATGATATGGGTATAAAATGGAAGGATTTGATGATAAAATACTTTCTGTAATACTAATTTCTGTCGTAGGGCCACTAACTCGCCCTATTATGTCCGTAATGCCGACCTACATCGAGACTTAGAGCTCCCAACAATCCAGCAGTTCCTTAAATCGCTCTCTGAGAGATTTTTCAAAGCCTCAGAGTCCCACCCAAATCATCTCATTCGTGAGACAGCTGCCTATGCAGCTCCTATCCACACTCGCTATAGTGTGCGCAGACCGAGAAACTCTCTCTCGGACCCCCCCAACAAGCTTTCGGCTGACCTGAACTGCCTCCTGGCGGCTCAGGCCGAGCCTACGTAACACATCCCTTAATCTGCCTTAGTAAGGCACTCTTCTAAGCGGCTTTTAACCGCTTGCGCCCTCCTTTCTGCCAAGGAGGGTCGCGTTCGTATACGGCTTAGAGATCTCTAGTCAGATCGTTAAACCAATTCCTAAAAGGCGGTGTTTAGTGGGTAAAAGTCTCCACATAACCACGCAGCCGGCTGCGTGGTATGCTATGAGCATTCACTGCCTCCCTCCCCCGCTTTCCGGAGGGTTGCCCATATTTGCTTCGGGCGCAAAAAAATGATAAAATACGATAAAAAAATTACGTCACTCTGAATCCAATATGTCGACTAGTTGAATGAAAGTATGTGTATCAAATGAAAAAGTTTTCTGAGAAGAATTCAAAAAAAATACGTTGCTCTTAATCTATGGTGGACTCCCAAAGATGGCGGACTATGTTTTTTTATCTTCATGATATGGATATCAAATGAAAGGGCTCACTGAAATGAATACGAATAAAATGACATCCACGATCAGTTTTTCGAGGAGGTGGTGTACTATTGCCCGACTAAAGACTTAGCGGGGTCGTGTCTTAACTAATACTCCTTGGGCAAATTCTAGCGGTGGTGAAAAAAATTCAAAACGGCGAAAAAAAAAAAGATGGCCGCCATATCAATTTTTAAAGAGATAACTCCGATCACATTAGGGATAGTTTAGTGGTGCTTAAACAAATGTTGTAGAGAGCGACAACAGTCAACTTCCGGCGATAAAAAATGAACAGACTTAGAAACTTGTCCAGCGATAACCAAAACATAAAAAATAAATCAATAGTAAAAACATTTTTTAAACACATTGTTTAAAAAAATATTTTTATTTAAATGTTATATAAACAGGAAAATAAACTTAAAATTTAAGCAAACCCATCAATTTATTACATTAAGCAATTCATATAATATAAGTTTGTCGCAAGATTTACCTGTGTACAATATGTAACATATGGACATAATTAGGGAATCCAAAGAAAAAACTATGTTTCTTTATGAAATAGGTATTATAATATTGTATTTTCTTTTGACGTTACCCCCCCCCCCCACACACACACACACACACACTAGGATTTTCTCCTGTATCGTGGAGACTTTGTGGAAAAGGTATGATAAGTAACACTATGTTTTGCCTAAAAAGGCATAAAAATATTTTTTTATCATTATCACCTGGCAATATGAAAATTAATTTTTAATAAAATTACAATTTCAATTATAATTGGTATGTTTAGAAATTACATTAATTATTATCTTAATTATCATTTACATAATTCTTAATTACATAAAGATAAAAATATAATAAATAAATCGGCCATTCATTATTATAGGTACTAAAAACCATTCATTTTATCTTCAAAATATTCGTAAATTTGTCTATATTATCAGTTTATTTGATGTTTTTTAGGAGTTTATTAATAATGAATCAAAATTTATTATAAATAATTCAAAGATTAAATTTATATTATTATGTATAATTAAAATTTTTGATTTTTTGAGAAAAGTTTTTTAAATTGTTATGTCAGCAGCGCTACATGCTTTTGAGATAAGATATTTTTAATACATATACAATTTTGGTTGATGCCTTATCAGAATACGTTAATAATAAAGTATAGCTTTTACACGAAGCAACTGTGACCTTAAAGTCAGCTATTTTAAGGTTCTATCGTTAATTTAAATTGCTATGATAGGGTCTTATCTCCGTGAGTCAACTATGATTTCTGAAATGAAACCAATAAAAAACAAACCTACGACTACAATTTGAAAACCATAGAGATTAAAGAATATACACTGCTCAATTTAGAAACAATGCCGTATATGACTATAGTAAGATTTTGCCGAGGACAACAATTGTAACACGAATGTGTCGGCTCGACCGGGGAAGGACTACGCTCTCACAGAATACAAACCTAAAGTAGAAGCTTTACGCTGCTGTGTTTCGTATGGCGAGTGTACAGAATCGGATACCCTTTTCACTGGAAACGAGGCATTCCATCTAAGTCCTCACGGGTGACAACGCTTCTGCATTTTGATTCGTAATCGAAGATAGATGTAGATGTCTATGGGCCGCAGCAACTACTTACCATCAGGTGGACTGTGTGCTCGTTTGTCACCCTATACTATATTAAAAAAAAAAACTATCCCACCTGCTACTGATAAGTGATAATGTAGGACAAAGACATTCAGTCACATTTACTAGCACAACAAAAATATTTAGTTATTAAATAAGTTTTTGAACTTAAATAAGATTAAATATGTTAATCACATATGCTATAAATCACCGTACATACATCACCTTATTTATATTACATACAGCATTTATATAATGTGAAAACTGCCAAATTAAAATAATTAAATTCATCCAAGCGTACAGTTTTGTCTAATATCCTATTGTACGAAACAAAAAGGTTCATACAAAGAGAAATATTTGTTTGTTAATTTACATGAATATGAGATTACGGACTTAATTCTTAAATATTGCTCATTCAGAATCACGTCGTGCACAATGGCGATCAATTTCCGAGTCGACGAACAATCTTTCTGAATGACGACTTGAGCGTTCGTCACGCTCAGTGTCTTGTTAAAATTAAGGATTTAAATTTAAATTTGAGAAGCGGCCCTGGGCGTAGGTGAAACGAAATAAATATGAATATGAATGGGGAATCAGACAAGTGCTGCGGCAACGGATTTCGAATTATTAACTTTTCGAGAGCGCTCGCTAGTACCGTCGGGAATACAGTCCCGTTCCGAATTTCCCTCAAGCGCATCTAACGGGATTCTGAGATTCCACATTCCAAATATTTGCACATGAATTAAACAATTTTTTGTCGAAGTATTTAAAAGTAATTTTTGTTAGAGGCTTCACAAAGAATTTACATGTTGTTAATCTAAAATGTTTGCGCATTTATCTTGAAGCTTTTTGCTGGTGTAGAATCCAGCACGTAAAGTCATAAGTACCTAAAAAGGTTTCTTCCAATGTAAGGTGGATTTAAATGAAAAAATGCAATTAAATTTTGCAATGTTTAACTTGCCTTGAGTTTAATGCAGATAGCTTTCATATTCGGCCTCCTAGGTAAGTAACCACGACACAGTTACAAGTTTCCGTTAATCGTATTACGATTTTAGAAAGTTTGTCAATCCAAAGCACTAAATTGAAATCGATTTTCAATATTACCACTCTAGCAACAATAACGGACACATGTAATCTATCGTTCTTTCGAATAATATATAATATTTTGGTTATGTTATAGGCCTCGTTAGAGAATGTGCTAACTTATATCATCCTGAGGATGTCGTAAAACGTGATAGAAGAAAACTAATATAGAAGATGGGCAGTAGCATAAAAAGACTGCGGCTTCCAACTCGTGGAAAATTTTTACGTGGTAGAGCCATGCTGCAATTATATTAGTAGTATAGTTGTAGCACGAATGGGTCGGCTCGACCGGGGAAGGACCACGCTCTCATAGAATACCAGCGTGAAATAGTAGCTTAATGCTGCTGTATTTCGTATGGTGAGTGTAGAGAACCGGAGACCCTTTTTACTGGAAATGAGGCATTCCATCTCAGTCCTCACGGGTGACAACGCATCTGCATTTTGATTTGGTAATGGAAGATAGATGTAGATGTCTATGGGCCGCAGCAACCACTTACCATCAGGTGGACTGTGTGCTCGTTTGTCACCATATCTTATAAAAAAAAAATACGGCAAGTACACCTATTGGGCAAAACGTAGGGCGAGGTAACTATGCTAAAAATGTGCATGCACTTCAATAATTTGGTTTAATAAGTCAAGACTTACAATAAAGGGTACAGTGTAGTCGCCCATTAAAATTAACGAGAAAAATATTTTCATCTATGGAGCAATGGAAGCAAAAGCTGCCAAATTAAGTCACTAATCAAAGACAAATCAGGGCTGAACAAAAACATCACGTGTAAATGCGTATAGAAACCTGTTATATCTGCTTTTTAATTTAAATAGAATAAGGGTGACAAACTAACACACAGTTCACCTGATGGTAAGTGAATGCTGTGGCCCATAGACATGTTCATTTATCCTCGATTTAGAATCAAAACGCAGATGCGTTGTCACCTATGAGTACTAAGATGGAATGCCTCGTTTCCAGTAAAAAAGAGTATCCGGATCACTTCACTCATCATACGAAACACAGCAGTATTAAGCTGCTATTTTACGCTGGTATTCTGTAAGAGCGTGGTCCTTTCCCGGTCGAGCCGATCCATTCGCTACGACCATAATATACATGCAGCGTGGCTCTTCCACCTATCCAGGATATATCCTGATCATGGCATTCAGTTAAATATGACAATCGAAGAACCAATCGTATCACCCTTTTTTCGCTGCTCCCCTTATTTTACTTGTCTCCTGTATTTTACTTGAAAATCCATCAGATTTTTCTGGCTATTCTTTTAGTCTCCTCTTACATTACCCCCAGGCACAAAAGGGTGTGATAAATTCTCTTACACGGCCACCGCAGCGCAATATATTGTAAAAACACAAATATGTATAATTAATGACTGTAGTATAAATTAATATTTATTATTGCGGTCCCATAGAGTAACATAAAATAATTATTTTGCTGTCTCTACACAAAACACATAGCAGACATCTCGAAATCAAGCGGATAGTGTAGCGGAGACAATTTGCCCGCAACGTATAATTTTAGCTCCAGCTAGGGTCCGTTTTGACCGGGGTGCGCTGCGAATCTCAAGTGCCCGACTGAGTTGTTGTGCCCGACCAAGAGCTCCAAAATTACACTCGCTGCTTTTGCCTGTTACCTTTTTCTATTTACAAGTGCTGAAATAAAGTAAAATTTAAAATATATAAAGATTAGAATATAGCGTTGACATACAGTGTTAGATACTGATATAAAAATATTTTTAAAATACTGATAAATTTGGAAGGTATTAGCCCATATAATTTTACCTACTGGCTTAAAGATATATACACTTCTATACTTAACAATGTGCGCATTAACTTTTTAACAATGTTATTTAATATGTACTTATCTTTATTTTTTAATGACAGTTGCAGGACAGGACACTCGCCCGATATTTGCAAAAACAAAAATTTTGACCCTTAGTGCTGGCATAATTGAAATTGTTATTGTAATTTTAAATACTGATGCACGTATTCGTGGTAAAAGAAACGTCTTCATGTTTGAGAAAATTAAATAAATTTTCAAGAACATTAAGTGCACTCACATGAAGTATAATTTTTTTATGTGTTAAAAAAATTGTTATGACACAAAATCAACCAACGTAGACCACTAAAAACTCATTTGAATAACTGTAAAATTCAGACTCCTTCATCATTTTAATTGTTATCCCTAACAAAGGAAGATCGACTGCCATTGATTCAATTTACATTCGCAAAGAATAATCGTTTATGGTTCTATTCGAAGTCAATGTCGTGGCTGTAGATAAAAAATTTAACGATCCGCAATAAAGGAGCGCATATTTGAATTGGCACACTGTTTTTGTGATTTCTAAAAACTTTTCGCTTGTTAAATGGATTAAATCCTGTTAATTTTATATATTACACGTCAAACATGAACATAATAACACGACTGAATTGACCCCAGTCTTAGTGAATAGGATCAGTCTTACATCAATTTTACAAAACGATCATCCATCTCCAAATAATATTCGATACTTAAAAAAATTCAACTTAGTGTATTTAACAGTAACCTTTTGACTGCGAATGTGGGATCTGACAAGTGTCTTGCGGTCTATGACTTTTTTATAGAAGAGGTGGCATGCGGCTCACCTGATGGTAAGTGTCAACCAAAATCCATAACAACTGCAATGCCAGGGAATTGCAGATGCGTTGCCGTTATTTCAAAAGGAGTAAGCTCGTTTCTTAAAGATCCCAAAGTCTTATTCTTCTGCAAACTTCGCCGGTGGTAAACGATTTCACAAAGCAGGGCGAGGAAGAAAACTTCTAGTAAATCGTAATGATTTCCATGAATCACACACCTCCATGAAATCTTCCTTATCTCTCTGTCTAGTTTTTATTTTCTTATAAAAAGATTCGTTTACCCTTTCAACACTTTACAGTAGAATAAAATAACCATAGAATTTATTTATAATTTGATCATACTGTTAATATTATACTGTGTTATAAATTTGCAAACTTTAACATCGCGCATGCATCAATCGGCAACCCAGCTGTTATAACTTAGTAACAGCTGCTCGGTTTTCAGTTCGTACAGTAAGTTAATTGGAAGCTTTCGGGTCCGGCTGCGGTTTTAATAACACTCAACGGTCCAGCAACTTAAGCTCGAAATTGATATACCCCAGCATTTTCACTACAATGTGTACAAAATCGTAGGTCTCGTTCTTTATTAATTGAATTAAATTAATTTGATATGCACCACAAATATTTAATCATCCTCATCATAGACTTATCCAAATATTGACATCTTGGTGACGCAGCGGTTAAACGTCGATTTGCGCGAGGGCCGCGCGTTCAAATTCTTTACGATGGTTATCTGGCCTACATATTACTTTTCCGGTTACAGTCGTTATCGCGCAATTTATAAATCTAAAACGTCTTCGTGATACGAGACAAAATCATAAAGACGTGATCATATTATTTGCAAAAAAAAACAAAGGCTAATGTGACCATTATTATTATCATCAGCCTAAGCCTTTTTCTTCCTCTTTATAGTCTCGAGACACTCTCTACTTCTTGATATGGATATCTCTCATTTAAGGAAAGTTGTACTGGAATAGCCACGCTTGGGGGGCGAATCGGTTATCGTATATCTGGCATATATAATTCTGCTCCTCGTTGCCTTCATAGGCATTTGATATAATAAGAAATGGTATATCCTCACCTATTGATGGTGATGATGTCTTTCTGTTCTTTACCATAGATGCTTCTTATGACACCCATAGGACGGAATGGGGGATGTAAGGTTTTGCCGATTTTTCATATTTGACACTTTAGGGTAAACCGACGAGTTGTAGCAGTTCCTGATTCCCTACACTTTACGAGGTGATTCTGCGCAAATCTTCTAGATATTTTGTGTTTACCATTTACTGAAATCATCATTTCTTTAAAGCTTTGGACGGATTCAAGGCTGTTCCACTTAAACCAAAAATCATAACTGAAAATTAGACAGTTCAGTAACACCCGGCAGCCGAGAAAGATTTGAATTTATTGAATCGATTTTGGAACTATGTTTTTTTTATGAAATAAGAGTGACAAATGAGTACAGTCAACCCGATGGTAAGTTTGTGGTCCATAGACATCTACAAAATATATCTTCGATTAAGAATCAAAATGCAGATGTATTATCACCCTTGAGCACTAAAATTGAATGTCTCGTTTCCAGTGAAAAGAGCCTCCGGTCCTCTACACTCACCATATGAAACCTAACAGCATGAAGCTGCTATTTTACGCTTGTATTTCGTGCGAGCGTGGTTTCGTCCCCGGTGGAGTCGACCCATTCCTGCTACTACCATAACATAGCTGCAGCATAGATCTACCACGTAATAAAACAACGCAATTTTACGACGTACTACGATCACTAAGGGAAAATATTAGGTGTGGCACTACATTACAGATTCTACGACCGAACTCTTATGAAATCCAATTATTTGTATTTTTATTTCTTAAGTATCAATATTTTTAAATAGTCTATAATACTCATTCACTATTATTACCTTGTGTGTCTAGTGGTCATATGTGCGACTGCTGATCATGTGGTCCAGGGTTTGATCCCGGTCGAGCAAAATAAATTATTGGAGTTTTCTGTCAAGAAGTTCTTTGTGCCAGTCAGTCAAGAATTTGGTCGTGTTTTACACCGTGCCTCGAAAAGCACGTGAGTTGGTCCAGCGCCTGATCTCTCTCCGGTCATGTCGAATTACCGCGCCATCAGTCTATTAATATGTGGAAATAGATATTGTATCTGTGCTTGCTCGCACACACTCGTGCATTGTAATCCTCCCCTGCGCTGATGGTAGTCTCCATTTAGATTGGCCATCGTGATCGAAACTTGACCTAGAGCACATTATCGCATACATTAGAATCTCGTCGAATAGGAGTACAATAAAGATATTTTGAGCGAGAACTTTTATTTAACATTTGAATAAATTAATAAATATACTTGTAATTAACAGCACAAATAAAAAAGATAGGCACAGAAAACATTGCAAAAAGCAAGTACACAATTTGGCGACCTCATCGCTATAATTGATCTCTTCCTAGTAAATAAAGTACAATTGTTTATAATACAAATTAAGGTTGAACAAGTTAATGCACAAATGGCACTGTATACAGTTACTGAAAATTAAATATTATTATTACTTGATATTTGTATACTTGTATGTGACATTGGTGTACCTCACAAGAAATAAGATTATTTATATATTTTCTCTAAACTTGGATTGGTTAAAAAATTACAAATTGTGTAAATAAAAAAATAAACATTATCGACATATTAAAAAAACCCAAACGCCCAAACGCAATCGTTTTGTATAACAGCGGGAGTGATCGACCCTAGATTTAAGGAATAAACTCTTAGCTGCGGTGGAAGCAAAGCCGTCAGTAGCAGGTGATAACTGGATCGAGTAATTAGAAACTGACGTACCAGTTAATAACTGAGGCAAGTTTGACATTCGCACGCGGCAGACGTGCCTCTCGTAACTTCGAACAAGTCATTAAATGAAGCAGTCTTTTAGTAGACGTACCTAAAGTGTGGGAGCACCTCGTTTTATATAAGCTTTATATGAAACAGAGTGCTAATATTAATATCTTTTTTTATATTACAATATTTGAAACTTTAAACGTAGCTGTATTAAAATTAACATAATGTCTATTTTAAACCTTATAATGTATTATAATAATGCATGATACATTTCATATATACCGTGACTATGTAACAATATCCACTGCCCCATGTCATCCCGTGAGTGTCGTAGGTGGCGATATTGAAATGCAATATTTAATAATATATAATTTAACATACCTTACCTATTAAAATGATGATCTTTTAACTTATTTTCTGACAACTTAATGACATAAATAGTTAAGTCAAGTCAAAAGCGACCTAGGCAATAATATCTATTTACGTTCGACGCGTCCTGAGTATTCTGTGAGCTTTTCTATAGCAAATTGGCTAAACTTTTCAGCACGGAGCATAACACTTACATTGACTACCTTACCACCAAGCTTGTAGCGAGGCTTATTGAAGGTTGTAAAACACACCGGCTATAAAGATATATCAGGTCATTTTAAAGCCAATGGTTTTAATGTATTAATGAAAATTTTCGACCGTGTAGTGGCGATGTAACAATATCCATTTACCCATACCATCCTATGGGTGTAGTACAAGACGACACAGGGGAACAAACCAGAAAATGGGTAGCGTCTTGTTACTAACAACTGGAATACTATATTAAACTGATGTTGTCAACCCTCATACCAAACGTTGTAACTAAGGCAAATATCTCCATTAGGAATTAATTTATGGTTATTTCGTGGTAGAGCCACGGTGCTAGTAACGGTGATTAGTAGTATAGTTGTAGCTTGAATGGGTCGGCTCGGCCGTAGAAGGACCACGCTCTCACAGAATACCAGCGTTATGCTGCTGTGTTTCGTATGGTGAGTGTAGAGAAACGAAGAACCTTTTTACTGCAAACGAGGCCCTCCATTTTGGTCCTTACGGATGAAAACGTATCTGCATTTCGATTAGTAATCGAGGATAGATGTAGATGTCTGTGGGCCACAACAACCACTTACCATCAGGTGGACTGTGTGCTCGTTGGTCACCCTACCCTATAAAAAATGGTGATGCCCACATACAGTTAGGATTTTGATAAGATTTAATAAATTAATGAATGACAATTTTATTAATTTTATTTGTTTATATGTTGGACTACCTATCCTATTTCAATAAACTATGAAAAATACCAAGCGGAAATTATGGCCTTCCAAACATGGTAATAAATATAACCAGCGTCGTGGAGTCACACCGCAGCGTACTATGGATACAGCATGAATGAGTTGGCTCGACCGTAAAAGCTCGCGATGAAATTATGTATGAAATAGCAGCATATACTGGTAACGAGGCGCTTCATTTTAGTATTCAGAGGAGTTAATCCATCTTCGTTTTGGTTCTTAATCAGGTATGTATGAATTAGTTTGTGCGCCACAACATTTTTATAGCTTCAGGTGGACTGTGAATTCGCTTATCACTCTTTTTTTTTTCAAAAAAAAAAAACCTTGTATAATGTATTATACTATAAGGTCTTATACTGCTTCTGATAAAACGCTTGCCAAATGTGACGCTTTTGGCGAATTCTCTTTTCTATATGAGAGTCGCAAAGAAGTTGTTTAGTAAAGAACAATTAAAAGTAACCTTAGTTTTACTTAGTTAACTTTCACCACATATAACATTTGTATATGTTCGTATTATAAATAGCTTCAATAACTCTCCCTTCGCTGTCGACACACCATCGTTTTAAACTTCGCTTCGTGCTGAAACATTCAAACTTTGCAGACAAATTCGATCTGTAAATCGATTCGGACCAATGTATGTGTTTTGTGTACCGTACATCTATTAGATAGCAGTTGTATTCAAATTTCTTCATTAATTATTCTGATATTTAATATTTAATCATGTCATAAACTAGTTAAAAAGTTATGTAACAACAATATTAATACTTCATAACAATAGTACAAACGCAAATGTTACGTTAAATTTAAAAGAAATTTTCGTTACTCATTTCCCCTTTCGTTAATTAAATATTTTCGTCATGAAAAACACGCTTTTTTCACTTAATAAAAAAATTATTAAAAATATTATTAACTCAATTTTTAATGTAATAATAATAACTTTATCTGTAAGCATTCCACTGCTCAAGTTGTACACAAAGTTAATACAGAAGGCCCACACTGTTGTCGCCGTATGTTTGTTATCTAAATTACGAATGTAAGCAACATTTAATTTTATTATTAAACTGTTATTGAATAAAACTCTTCAAATTCCATCCATCAAATGCACTGTTGAACATAGGCCTTCCAATAGCCTGTCTCGTAGGGGTTTTATGTTATTTTGAGTGGTTATCAGGAAGATGGTGATGCCCATCTCCTCTTTCGTTTTCCTCTGCCGCCTCTTAAGGCACCCACAGGATAATATGGGTTAGTAGAATCTCCCACGCCGCTACTACATGCCAAAACGATACAATATCTGATTAAAATATGATAAATAAAATATAGTATATACTATCAGTATCCATCCATTAATTGAATAAAGAAATAAAGAACTGTAAAAAGCTGTTTAAATTTACCATACAAGCCAATTTATCATATATTTCGGAATTTTATGGTAACAAATTATATTTTTATTACATATATACTATAATTTAAAAATATTTTTACATTCGACATATGTTACGGGAACATTCGTTTAGCAGCTATCACCTAATTTTGTAATATTATAATTTCAGCTGTTTACCCATCCCAGTTTATACATTTCACTCATATAAAAGCGAATAAACGAAAAATATCCAAAACAAGGCAGATCTTGATCAAATTTATATGGGACTACATGAGATGCACCAGCTTTCAAATAAAAATAATCGTCAATGTCGGTTCAAAGAGAAAAAAAATCGAAGGTAACACATAAAAAATGCATTATATTTGAGAACCTCCTCCTTTTTTAAAGTCGGTTGAAATTACATAGTCGTATGTGTAATAACACATTGTGCGTAAAGAGTAATGACGTGTGACAGTAAGCAGGTCTTTTTTACATATACTTATTCTTTGATTATACCATCTCTTAGTTAAGAAGAACTATTGAAGTAGGAACTTTTGAGTTTTATTTAGTTTTTGATATTAGTGATATCTGGTGGAAAAAATAAAATAATACTTAGGTGTTTTATATATATATATATATATATATATATATATATATATATATATATATATATATATATATATATATATATATATATATATATATATAAATATATACGCTTCAATAAATTTAAAATTACAAACGCTTTAAAAATAATCAAAATAACGTAACACAAAACGTTGACGAAGATAAGTCTGACAATAAACAAGCAGTTTTCACCCTCACAATCCCTAATCACGGTTCAGTACCTCTAAGCACCATCTTAGATTTTATTCTTGTTAATTAAGAATTAGTAGTCGCAGATAACAAGATTATCTCACGGTATTTAATCGAAGAGCGGTGTTTAAAGAACCGTTTAACAACAAATTGCACCTGTATTTTGCGTAGAAAACACCGGTACCAGTAGTTCGTCTGGAAATAACAAAATAGATAAAATAATTAATAGTCTGATTCAATAAAGTTGCTCTCAGATAGTGGAAAAATGTTCACTAAATTACAGTGACTTTTTTTTATTCATTCTCAATTTCTTATTACACGAAGTAGCGCCAGCGTTCCCTAAAGAACAATAAGTATGTCTTAGTATAGTTGATTTAGTAACAGACTTAAATTCTAATTTAAAAATGTAATATGGCGACTGGCTTTATTTATAGTTAGTTTTATGCATAGCAGTTTCTATTTTTTTTTACAACTCGTTATGTTAAAATAATTCCTTATACTTATTACTATTATATATTTAGTGCCTGAGGTTCCTAGTGATAAAGTAGCATATCGTGAGAAAATCTATAGGTCTAAGAAATAAAATAATTTGAGGACACTTAAGATCCGCTAACACGCAATCAAGGAGCGGGGGAGCGGGGCAGCTTACAAACATAAATTGCACAAGGTTACGTACAGGATTTGAACTCGCGGCCCTCAGCACCGAAACTTAATAACAAGACACTACACTTTGGAGCCGTATAACTTACTTGTTATGTAGTTATTCGTAATTTTGTTTAATTATTTAAAAATATCTAGGCTCCTTCTGTGCCTAAAGTAGGTAGTAGTTTTTTTTTAATATTAGTAATTTTATTAATTAACATTACTAATATTCCTTTTAACCACTCCTGGTAAGCTTAAAACGCTTGTGTTAGGAGTAGTTCACGACAGTAGACAAATGGCGGATTCGAACCCACGACCTTTTGAGTTCGCGATTCGCGCCAGCCATTAGGCTACTGTCGAGTAGTTGTGTATGTTAATACCACCTTCTCACATATATTTGCCGTAAAGTAGCACTACATTGACTGTTGAGTTCTTGTTTAAAGGGAATCTGAGGGGAATCTGGGTTCTGAATAAGTATGTTCATTGTCTTTGAATAATATAACATTAGTAACAGCGATGGCAACACTTCCTGTAGCCATCTAATCTGAAATAAGCCGTAGGGTAGTTATTCATTTACATTCGGATTGAACTACTGGCTCATTTGTCGCTCTTTATTAAATTAAATAAACTTACTAAATTCTTTGGCATGTGGCGGCGTGAAAGAATTCCCCCATTTTATCCCGTAGGTGTCGTAAGAGATGACTGTGGTATATATATATTTTAAGTCAGAGGTAAAACACCAAGAACAGCGAAGGGCAGCAGTGTCTAATGTACGAGACATCTGATACTTATTAAGATCGTCAATCTGCCTCTCAAGTCTCAAGAGTTGTTCAAGGCAAATCCTCCATTAAACAGAACAGGCTCATGAATTGTTCGGACTGAAGAAGTAGAAGAATTATGATGTTCGATAATTATGAATTTGCAAAAAAACCTTTACTATTAACATCATCATCTATTAACATCGTCTTTACAGCCTTTCACAGGGCCACTTCTGATCATAAGCCTCCCCGAAGGAATGCCACAGCAACCACTTATCATCAGGTGGACTGTGTGCTCTTTTGTCACCCTATCCTATAAAAAAACAAAGAAAACTTTGAATGAACCCTTAATGTCAAGAACAATACGCAATTTAAATGCATAAATTAGCTTTGGCGTAATAATTGTCATTACAGTGGTTAAGACAAGCGGTGATATCCAAGAAGAGCTGTATTGATTCACTTTCACTATCGTTTTGGGTCAGATGCGCGCGGCTGTACTAGGCCACTGGAACAGCGTTGCACCATAGTCCATTCCGTGCTGCCTTTTGAAACTCACGTCCTTATTTTGTGATTAAACTGGATGAACCTGTGAAGTTGTACAAATATTCTCAATGACAGTTAGTGAAATGACAAACTGAAATATTACTTAATATAAAATACTTTAAGTGTTATGACCTTTTGCTGTGGTAACTGATTTCAGTTAAAGTGGAGAAACATCCCTAAATATCAAGTGCTACTTAGAAGATGTTCAAGAGTCTAAGCATCGTAACTATATTAAATTTCTTTGTTTTCTAACTTCAGTAGACTATAACACTATATACAGACAACTTATCTAATTTCCTAAACTTTTAGTTTATTTTAGGTTCTTTGAGACGGTAATACGAGTTCTTTGGGTAAAATCCCTTGGAACACGCAGGGGATTACAGTACAAAAATTCACGCGCCGAAGTTAGCTTTTCAAAAGCATTTTAGTCCTTTGTACATTATTATCCCATTATATTACTATTTAATCGTTAAAATAAAGGAAAGTCTTATATACCAGTATTCTATTTTTAATTGAATTTCTTCTTAGTAATAAAATTATTATTATTATATTATATTAATATATCAGTTTTATTTAAAATATTAGATATACAAAACCTTTGTTGTTGCCTTTTTGCTTTTTTCCTTCTTTCGTTGCTACAAGTTATCTGGGAATAATGTCTTCTAAATTTGAACTTACTATTCCCTGTTATATATTAACCACGCCTATATGCATTAAGCTTGAGGAAAATTGCCCTCCGCCCACTTCCTTATTACTGTCTAACGGAACGTCGTTACCTATAATCAATAATGTGCTCTGTTTTAAATTACTCCAACTTTTAATGAAGGACAATAGAATTTTTTACATTGATCTCGTCTTAAAAAGTAAACATAAATATATTTTATGTATTTCAAAACATGTTACTTTTTATAAACTGTATTAAATTTCTTATTTGGCACTGGAGCCAATCACAAGGTCACTGCTGGACATGGCTTTCTCAAGGTCTTCGTGCTTACTTGCTTCATGTATCCAATTATGGATGGACGCACACTCTTCGTAATTTCTGGATAACAATCAGTGATTCCATCCTCTTTCTTGGAAAGTGAAAACAAAACGAAAAATACCAGGCAAACATAAAGGCGTTAAGTATCAGACATACCAATTAAAAAGTCCGTCCGTCCGTCCGATTCGACGTTTGTCGATCTAGAAACAAGATATATGTTTCAAAATTTTCGGAAACCAATATAATGGTGATAATAATATCACTTAAGGTATGTAGCTAATAGTTTTATGAACCAATTTCTTTTCACAATTACCTTTGACTAGATTTACGAAAACTTTCGCAACAAAACCTATCGTACAAGATATTTTATGTTATATTTACGTAGAAATCAGTCGTTCTTATTACAAGATTCGTATTTTTAAAATGATAAATTAAATCAAGTATGACAGTATCTGTTGGACATAATTTTAGAAAGTAACTTTATCAATACCTTTAAATCATGCTCGCTTTGAGTTGAAACTGTTTTAGACGCAAAGTGATGCATGTATTTTATACTTCTATTTTCAATTCCCGCTTTAGATGTCTGGAGTGTTACGAATGAAGATAAAATATAAGCAAGTCGATGTAAATAGAAGTGTAGTGTAAATGCGAGGTTTCTCATCATAAATCACCGGAGATTATCTTTGAATACGTCTTCTCTCTGCATGTTTTGGTCTATGCATGAATAATTTATGCGGTGTTGTGTCTCGTTGTATAATTATATGTAAAGAAAACCTCACAATATTGGTTTCGTCTATCATATTAAATCATAATATGTTTAAATATTGTGGTTTAGGGAAGATCAGAGAATGCTTGCTATGTAGGTAAATGTGTTTTAAATGTTTTAAGCTGTTAACCTAAAATTATACATAAAATCCGTTCTCAGGTTTCATCACAAAAGCTACATATCAAAAAACATTTAGGCTAGAATGCGTGCCTGCGTGTTTGTGCGTATGTTTATGACGCACTATAACATGTCCCATCTCGTAGTTGAAAGCATTTATATTAGTATCGGAATACACTAACTTTTGATATATTGAATAAAACGCTGAGCTAGACCTTTGTTTATGACGAAACAATGAACATATATGTTTTTCTAATCAAAAACTATATATATATATATAAAATTGATAAAAATTACTATATAGTTTTAACTTGTAGCGGCTTTTGTG
Organism: Parnassius apollo; assembly: GCA_907164705.1. NCBI lineage: Eukaryota > Metazoa > Arthropoda > Insecta > Lepidoptera > Papilionidae > Parnassius > Parnassius apollo. The sequence goes on along the minus strand of CAJQZP010000643.1, from coordinate 2,402,352 downwards.
CATGTGAACATCGAAACATTTAATATGAGTTGATATTATACAATCTAAATCGATTTTGAGCTACTGTTGTTCCTCAAAATCCCGGTTCCTTGAAACTTCATCATACAAAAGTTATTTCAAATTATACTTATACAATATTTTTTGACTATTTGTGTCAACAGATTTAATAGTAGCTATAAATAACTTTTAATTATACACCTGATGTTGCCTCGTTTGGAGACTGGAAATGCGTATGGTTTAATATACTTTTATTTTCAATATCCTAGTACAAATTTGTACGTGGTAAAACCACACTGCAGCTATATTATGGTTTTAACACTAGGTCGGCTCGACCGGGGAAAAACCACACTCTCACAGAATACCATTGTAAAATAGCAGCTTAATGCTGCTGTGTTTTGTATGCTGAGTGTAGAGAGCTGGAAATGAGGTATCACATCTTAGTCCTCAGGGGTGACAAAGCACCGAATTTTGATTCTTAATCGTGGATAAATGTAATCTATGGACCCCAGCATCCACTTTACTATCAGATGAACTGCTCATTTGTCACTCACATATTATAAAAATGTGGTGCTGGTGAGTGTAGTTATGTTATTAAGAATGCTCACGTTTAAAGAATGGCACCTTTTTAATCCCGGTAAGTAATACACGTGTGTCACTTTGCGTACGAATACTTGTAAATAGGTTCCTCATTAGTTGTAATGATCTAGTTGTAGATAATCGAAGCAAAATTGAAAACATAGTAATTAAAATATAATAATATATCTTCTAAAAGTAAAAGTACACCGTATAAACGTCCCACTGCTGGGTGCAGGCCCATTTTCCCGTCCCATTTCTGAGAGTGTTATGGGGTATTTTGTCCACCGTGCTGCTCTCGTGCGTGTTGACAGACTTCATATGTCTTCGACATAATTTGTTCTTCAGCAATGCAGGTATCTTTCCAATGTTTTATTTCACCGATAAATCAGCACTTAAAATTGCAATCAACAATCCCAGCACCATAGGCAGGGATCGAACCTAGTTTCCTCGAGTACTGTAAAATTTACGGCAAGCGTCTACCCCCTGAGCTACCACGACTCCTTTTATTATAATATATTTGTCATTTCATGCATCATTGTTATCATTGAGTCTCCAATTATATTAACAATTCTTACAAATTTATATTTTATAATAAAACTAATGTAAGAGACAAAAATTTGTCATAAAAACATTTTTCATTTTTTTAATAATCGCTATGATAAACGAGTATAAAAGTGCAGATTTATCTGAGCGAGCACGTGTTAGGGAGGGCGTCCGTTTGCCGCAATAGCGCTTTTAGGTTGTAAGCGCAAATTTATGGCCAACAACCTCCTGATAAAAGTTGTATTGCCTCTGATTTTATTTATTGGTGCTTATTGTCAGTATTGTCTACAATTTTCCTGTTTCGTGAGTTAAGCTACACAAAGTTAGACTAATTTAATGAAAACATTTCATAAGACAGATCGATGATTTAATGTAGTATTATAAAAGCGATCTTTAGTTAAGTAAAACTCAATTTAAAAAAAAAGTTTTAATATAAGAATCCAATTTAATTAATTGGCTTCAAGTAAAGAATAATAAACGAAAAATAATTGAGAGACGGGAGCCAACTTATCTCATCCCTCCACAAGTTTGGGCGCATTTTCAGGTTTTCTAGGGATTTTCATTGTAGCCTCTCTCAGTCTGCGGCTAGTACGATTGAAATTTTTCGAGTGGAAGGGACAGAGTAAACCGAAATTCATAGAGTAATAATTTAGCTAGAAGCTCCGAATTAAACTACGTGTTTATTAATGAATATTTGTAAATTCATGCAATAATTTTATATACTGTTAATGATTTATAAAAAACATTTTTGAGTTTTGAGTATGTATTACATAATTTTAATTTTTGAAATTTAAATATGAGTTTATCTGCCGGATATAAATCACACTGATAATAATTACTGACAATGTGATTTATATCTGATAATGTTATTTTGTATTGATCAATCTATGGGAAGGACTAAAGAAAGAAAGAAAGAAAGAAAACATTTATTTCTCAAATACGCCACATGTACATTTAAACCATAAACTTAAAAAATACATAGTAAAAAGAAAAAAGGAGAATAAAAAAAAAGAAAATATTAAACACATCACACATTTTACGGTCGACGAATCGACTTATTTTACTGTATAAAACGAATCCTTGACTACAATCCCACCATCTCCGTATATGGTGATTCCTTTGCTTTGATTCCTGGCTTTAGATTCCTGATCCCACTGTCTTGTTCAGCTTCTTCATTCTTGCCTTGAAGACGCCTAGATTGTAATATGACGGAAATACAGACGCTGGCATCTTAAAACTATAGATCAAGCGAGTAATAAGTCTTCTTGAAATCCCATTGCCACCTGTTTCGACAGCCGTGAGATAATATGGGATGATGGATTCCATCGATTTGGTAATTATAGATCTAGTAGGTAGAATATGGTTATAATATCATAATTTATGGACAAAACCAGGCAATAAGTCATTCCGAAATCTCCAAGTCGCCTCTTTCAACCATATTTCTGGAAAAATATGAAAATAGCAGTAATTAGACTTTAAATAACTTATATTTTTTAGGATTAAAAACCCTTAGGAGAAATTCCTAACGTAGAGGAGAATAATTTGTTATCCAATACGAGATTCGAATTCAAGATCCGAAGTGCCTCAACCGCTGCACTATATAGCCGTTTTTTTTCTTTTTTTATTACCTCCACTTCTCTTATAGGTATGAGGTAGTCACTCAAAGAATTTTCTTTTCCATCAGTTATCGGTTCTTCGAGGTATATGGCTGACCAAATGCCACTCTAGCTTATTAATTCAATGGGTCACTCCTGCGGATATACTTGTACGTAGTAGAGCCTCGCTGCAGCTATGTTATAGTTGTGGCACGAATGGGTCGGCTGGAACGGGGTAGGATCACGCTCTCACAGGATACCAACCTATAATAGTATCTTAATGCTGCTGTGTTTCGTATGGCGAATGTAGAGAATCAGAGAACCATTTTACTAGAAATGAAGCATTCCATCTTGGTTCTCAGGGGGGACAGAGTAACTGGGTTTCGATTCTTAATCGAGGATAAATGTGGATGTCTATTAAATGTGCTCGTTTGTTACAAAATTTTATTTAAAAAAAAACTCATTAATTGCGAAGGTAAGCCTTACGAGAATCTGCCTATCTTTTTTTATAGAAGAGGGGGCAAACGAGCATGCGGCTCACCTGATGTTAAGTGACTACCGCCGCCCATGATCAACCGCAAAAAGCAGGGGAATGCAGGTGTGTTGCCGGCCCTTCAGAAAGGAGTAAGCTCTTTTCTTGAAGGTCACCAGGTCGTATCGGTCCGGAAAAATTGCCGGTGGTAAACTATTCCACAGAGAGGTTGTACACGGAAGAAAACTCCTTTTGAAACGTACAGAGGTGGACCGGCAAGCATCCAGATGGTGAGGATGGTATCGGGACGTTTGCCGCGTAGTGCGTTTACGAAATTTGGCGGCTGGGATTAATCCGAACAATTCCTCAGAGCACTACTACTCTACTCACAGAGCAAACAGATCCTCACACTAGTACTGTTGCTCCCATTTGTAAGTCTACGAACTTTTGGTTTAACGTGTTTTGGTGGATTTTCCGCGTTAGTTCGTTGCTAGCACCTTGTCCATCTATTAGGCGCGAAGTTAATAAAAGATCAATTTTTTTTTCGAATCGCCTACATCTCCATTATGGCCATTGGCCACAAATCTTTTTGGCACTACTTGAGAAGCGCTAGTAAAAACAACGCTCAGCTTGTTAAGTTTAAATATTTTTTTCTAGTAACATAAGTTTTTTTTCTAAATAATTTTTCTCTACTACCATTTACAAGTCTATTCTAGATAATATGAATGATGTTATCGCCCGTTCTTTGGGGTTGAACACAATAAATAAACTGTGGGGACACGCTACTGCTGTCTTTAGTACTGGCAATTGAAATTTTATCCCGGCTTTACTTCTATCAGCTTCAATAAAATCATGTAAAATAAACCAAATATCCCTCGGCAATCATACGGCGCGAGTGAATGGATGAAGATTTAAAATCATAAGACCTTCGATTTATGAATACGATCTGTTTTCAGGCTTACCCTTATATTTAAACATGTGAATGAAGCACGGCTCTGCCAAAATTACATTTCTGTTAAATGTTAATCATTTTAGTTTAAAATATGACCTTAAAAAACTATTATTTATAATTACATATAAAATAATAATAAATCGGTGTTAAGGGCCGTTATGTCTGGTCATATGTTTGGTTTAATTTCATAGTAGCTTGCAACTTGAGTTATGCGTCTGTCGACATCACAATTTTTTTTAAATTTATAATATATATATATATATATATATATATATATATATAGTATATATATATATATATATATGTGTGTGTGTGTATGTATATGTATATACATATTTATAAAAATATTTTATAATTAAAGTGAGCAATACTTGTTTTTAATTTAAAAAAAGTTACCCCCACACTATAAATTTCGTAAGGACAAGGCCATATAAAAACTAATTCTGTGCGTGATTTGAACCCGCAGCTCTCAGCCCTGCATCTCAAAGCTATGCCACTTCGCCACGAATCCGTGAATAGTACATGTATTTATGTACTTGATTGGTACCTCGAAATCGGCACTAACGGTTTGGATTAAATTTTGTAGGTTTCATCCCTGAGAATTTTTTTTACTAAGTATGCATATTCATCATCATCATTACAGCCCTTCACAAATCCACTGCTGAACATAGGTCTCCCCCAAGGTATGCCACATTGCACGGTCCTAAGCCACCTGCATTCACCAACTTCCTGCATGTCTTACCAGGTCGTCACTCCATCTAGTGCGGGATTACCTTACTCTTCACCTACCGGTACGAGGCTGTCACTCGAGAACCCTTTTTCCTCCATCGTTTGTCGGTTCCTTGAGCTGTATTGCCAGCCCATTGCCACTTCAGCATTCTAATCCGTTGGCATATGTTGGTCACCCTGGTTCTATTGCGGATATCCCCGTATATAAGTTTATCACGCTAAGAAATCCCAAAAATAGCCCTCTCCGTAGCTCGCTGAGCGACCTTGAGCGTCCTCATATATCAAGTCATCACTGGCAACACGCACTGGTTGTACAATCTCGTTTTCAGATATACCTGACGATAAGATGTGTCGTAATTTCCCGAACGTTGCCCAGCCGAGTTAAATCCGTCGATTGACCTCTCAGTTGAAGTTGGGCTTACTTGTGTATGATAGTCCAACTAGACTATCATACACAAGTATATCACAGGTAAATATACTCGTCATAAACTTCAAGCTTAGTGCTTGTAACAACCACCGGCATAGGTGTGACATGGACATCACACATGATCTTTGATTTGTTCATGTTCATCTTAAGACCTATTCCGTTGGGAGATACAATTGAGGTCATTGAGCATAGTGTTTACGTCCTCCAGCGATTCTGCCATATTCTGATATATCGTCGGCAAATCGACAGTGAATGATGCACAAGCCATTGGTGTTTATACCGTTTCCTTTCCAATTCCGTAGCTTGAAAACGTCTTCCAATGCAGCGGTGAAGAGTTTCGGGCATATAACGTCTTGTCTTACACCTTTCTGCAGTTGAATAGGTTTCGTATTCCGGTTTCATCATCTGTGCGTGTGCGGACATGTGTGTGTGTGTATGTTTTAAAAACAGCTGAGAATTTAATAAAGAGACACAATTACACATATATCCTAAAAGTCTCAGAAAATCGCTTAATTTTTTAAATAAATCACGACATAGCCTCAATAAACCACACGTGGGGTCTTTGAAAAAAACTCAGTATACACCGCGTCCGTTCCCACAACACGCCAATATCCATTATGAATGATTATGGCTCAATGGCATCAATGAAGGGCCGGCACTCAGCTTGAATACAAACTGCGGCATCGCAGCCTATTCAACTACCATGTTATACTTCATTTGAAAGCGTTTGCGGACGTGGAGCGATGTTATCACTCTGTAATATTTTGCGCTTTATAAACGCCCGTCATTTTCGCTTTTTACGCGCCCAGGGGTTTTAGGTTAATTTTAACGATACGCACCGATTCCGTGACAATGGAAGATAATAATTATATGGATATTCTCTGTTAGAATCGAGATATTGATTGTAATTTATTTATTTATTTAGTTATTAGCATTACAAACAGAAATTACAACAATAATACAAAGATCATTTTCATAACAAATTAAGCACATTATAATTGTATTTCTTTTTATCATATTAAATTACATTAATCACATTCATCATCATCATCATTACAGCCCTTTACAAGTCCACTGCTGAACATAGGCCTCCCCCAAGGTATGCCTCAAAGCACGGTCCTGAGCCACCTGCATCCATCGACTTCCTGCATGTCTTACCAGGTCGTCACTCCATCTAGTGGGGGGTCGCTTTACACTTCGTCTACCGGTACGAGGCTGCCACTCGAGAACCAGAGAGAGTGTATTAATCACATTATAGAAAACAAAACCAATTCCAATATTATACTTATTAAATAATTGATTCGTTATATTTAAAGAAATTGATTAATTTTAATTTGAAGGTAGATAAACTATCGCAATTAATATCGAGGCCAGAAATCTTCGAGGACAGTTCGTTATAAGTGCTAGCCAGTATGGTTAGAGGGGATTATTCTAAAGCATCTTTCGATACATCCTATACACACTATAACATGTGAATTATACATTATGAAAGGTTGCCTCAACTGCTCTTGCAGAGACGCGAAAGTCTGATATTAATATTAAAATATTTTTGAAATCAATTAGTCATAGATATGACGGGCTATATTCTGTAGGTATACAATTCCCTTAAATCAATGTGAAAACAGTTTGTCTTGCAGTTGTAATAATACGGAATTAATTTTTAGTATTTTTATCACGAAATACTCGAAAAAATCAAAGTAACAACTAATGTGAGCAGTCAATTATTCAGTGTGAAATAGAGATGAGAAATATGAAAACATTAAGACTGATTCAAAAACGTCTGCGCTTATATAAATTATTCATATGTCGACGGAGTATGACACGCTGACAGTCTTCTAAGATAATCGGGTATGATTTATATCAGGAAACCGACGAAAATCCGCGCCACGTCACCTTAGACACTTTGCGAGATAAATGCATAGTAAAAAATTAACTTTGCTTATACTTTATGACTTATTATACTGAAGTTTAAATTCAAGTATTATTATTTGTAATTAATAGTATAGGTTTCCGTGCCACATAATGGCGGCTGCAGATATAAAACTCCGTCCTCCCAGAATACCACCGTAAAATAGCATCATGATGGTGATGTACACCGCGACTAACGAGTACTGAAAACTCTTTTCACTGGTAAAGAGGCATTTCGTCTTAGTACTCAGAGTTAACGCATCTGCATTTGATTATTTATCGTTGATATATTTAAGTGTCTATGAGCCACTGTGTCTTTATGATATTAGGTGTACTGCTCTTTTGTTTACTTTGTTTGTTTAAATCACTTTCTACATCACTTTTATATGTGGTAGAGACATGCTGCAGTTATATTAGTAGTACAGTTGTAGCACGGATGTGTCGGCTCGACCAGGCAAGGACCACACCCTCACAGAATACCAGCGTAAAATAGTAGCTTAATGCTGCTATGTTTCGTATGGCGTGTGTAGAGAATGGGAGACCCTTTGTACTGGAAACGAGGCAGATGAAATCTTAGTCCTCATGGGTGACAGCGCATCTGCATTTTGATTTGTAATCGGAAATAGATCTAGATGTCTTTGGGCCGTAGCAACCACTTACAGGTGGTACTCAGGTGGACTGTGTGCTCGTTTGTCGTCACTCATCACATCCTATAAAAAAGTTGGAAGGAGTCGTTCGTAATTCCTTTAAAACATTTTGTTTATAGTTTTATATGATTTGATTTACAAATTTATTACAGACAATTTTTGTTTGCACCAACATTTTATTCATATCCAAAAGTTATACGTTTACTAGGTGACACCTATCCCACTTAGGATTCCTTCAGGGTTGGTAAAATCTTTTTACCTATTTCTGCCGCTAAATAGCAAGCTCACCCTGCTGTGTCCCGGTCTGAAGTGTATTTTATACGTGGTAGAGCCACGCTGCATTATGGTTGTAGCACGAATGGGTCGGTTCGACCGGGAAGGACCACGTTCTCAGAGAATACCAGCGTAAAATAGCTGTGTAATAATACTGCTGTGTTTTGTATGGTGAGTGTAGTAATCCGGAGTCACTTTTTACAGGAAACGAGGCATTTCATCTTAGTCCTCATGAGTAACAACGCATCTGCATTTTGATTTTTAATCGAGGATAAATGTAGATGTCTATGGGCCACACCACCACAAAAGTAGAGCCAGTAAATTTACAAGCTGTGAGGCATTTTATTATAGTCATCTTTGTTTAACCTCCAGTCCCCAACGGTTGAATTCGACCGCGGTGCTATTCCGCCAAAATCCAAGCGGTCGGATTCGACCACGCACACCCACAGCACTTTTCAAACTTCTTCATAGAATAGTAGTCTCTAAATACAAGTTTTAATGGTTTTAAGTGATGTGGGTCGCTGCAGTCGCGTGCGACCGCTCGGGATTTGCGGGGCGCATGCGACTGCATGGGCTTTTTACTGGGATTGACGGGTAAAAGTTAACTGTGGATGTCGAGTGGCCGCTTGCCATCGTCTGTTCTGCAAGTCCACTCGCCACTTCAGTTTTATAAAAAAATGATCACAAAAAAACCAAAAACTCATGTGTACAATACAGTGACGTTAAAACTAGGATTAACGGCCTCGTGTTGACTTGACTTCCCTGACTAATAATAATAATAATACTTTTTATTTCAGATACAAGTAATCCTAATAATATGTTAGTAAAAATGAAACTTATAATTTATGGTAGTACCTAAATCTAACTCTTAAATAGAAGTGCCTTATCAACTAAACAGAGGCGGTAATATTGCTTGAAAATAAATGAGTCATATCTATCAGCAATTATTTTCATAATAGAGTTGGTATATAATGATGTTAGAACAAATTCAATAGCACTCTACAATACAAACTTGCGCTGTAGCTATTTAGAGAAAGAGTAAGCCCCATTTTTAAGGACTAAGATAAATCAACAAAAATGTCTGGAAATAATCACTGGCTTTTGGCAATCACCGTTCCGTTTCGCATAATAAGTGCACTTTCATACCATAATTTTTCATTGTAATGCCATTAAATATTCTAAAACAAACATAAATAACAATTGCGTTATATTTTCATTTCGATTTTCGATTTGATCTTAAAATTGAATTCCAGCGTAAATATTAAGAACAGATCGTGTAAAGTAATTTTATTATATCGCTCGCTCTAATATTTAGTATTGATTGATAAAACATTATTAAATGAAAGCTCTTTGGATATTGAACATTTATCTTGTTTCAAAAGGGAATGATTTGATTTATTTTAATGCGATTTGTGCTCATCCATTTTAAAGTACGAAAACTTTAAGACATTTTAAAGCAAACACAACGGCCAATCGATTGTTATGGTGGTGATGATGATGATGGTGGTGATAAATTCGATTCGAGTAATTTGAGAAACAATATAAAATTTTAATAGGTACTTATACCGCAACATTTTATAAAAACTAAAAATAAGAATCTTTCTAGTAATCCAATTTAAATATTAAATGTAAGTAACATAACAACGAATTTTTTAAAGGTAAAAAACGAAGCAATTTAAAAAGTAACATGTAAGATCCCTTTATCGTGCATAAGAACGTTATTTCAGGCGGGATGTTGCGAAAATCGGATAAATTTCCATACTAGAAGACTTATCGGCGTAGACTATTATACATTCATTGTGCTCATGATGTATGTTTTCCTTACATTACCCGGGTGATTTCTTTCGAAATTTGACGGGCGAGCGCTTACACAAGTAAGCAAGGGGAGAAAGAACTATTTCGCGTGATATTCGCGACTCGGTGATTGATGTTGCTTATTTCGTTTAAAGCCGATTCGCTGATGGAGATGATTTTTATCCTTAAATATCAATCTGATCACCAAATGATAGGTAATAAGTTACAAAGGAAGGAAAAAGGCGCTTCAATAAACTATTTTGATGGAGTCAATCGATCGTAATTCCTTTAAAAATGTTGTTTATAGTTTTATATGATTTAATTTTCCATTATTTTATAGAATAAGGGTGACAAACGATCAACAATCCACCTGATATAAGTCGATGCTGTGGCCCATAGACATCTACATTTACCTTCAATTAAGAATCAAAATGCAGATGCGTTGCCAGCCCTGAGGACTGAGATGGAATGCCTCGTTTCCAGTAAAAAGGGTCTCCGGCTCTCTACACTCAGCATACAAAATTCAACAGCATTTAGCTGGTATTCTGTGAGAGCGTGGTCCAACCCCGGTCGAGCCGAACCATTCGTGCTGCAACCAAAATATATCTGCAGCATGACTCTACCTCGTAAAAAATTTTAAGACAGGAAGTAGGGTATTACACCATATACCACCTAGTTTACAAGTTCATTTTTTTTTCTTTTAGGCCTGGGACCAAAAAATTTACCGTTAGGTAAACCGCGTGCTGATTTTGTCACCCTTACATTTACAATATGCGTATTCGTTCAAAATATGTCACGAATTCCAAAAGAAAATCATCATTACATTCTATCAAAAATCCAATGCCTAGCGTGGCAACCACAGACTATCCAACCGGCAACAATTGTCAGACTTTCAACGCTTGGCAGGCAGATTAGCACCCGTAGTTTTTTTTATTGTTTTGACTTATTATTAGTTCACCCATGGGATACACTACGACATATACGGCTTTACGCAAATTAACATTAATTTATAATGAACAAAACATTTCTTTATAATGATCGCTTGGTAATTTCCTCTATCCGTTGTTTTTTCTTTTTTTTTTTTTTTTGCGACTTATCGTTATATGAGACAACGCTCCATATAAATCAAGCGCTTTTATACGTGTGACTATACGCAAGCTTTCCACAAAAACATGGATATTTACATCCATCACATTATTATATGACTAACTGTTATTTTTACGAGCATCTAATGGCCCGATAAGGGTATTTTATTATTCCCTAATGGCTTATACCTGTCTTACGACGTTACAGGAGCGATGCGTTATGACCAGACATTGAAGTAACAATTTCGAATAATGGATCCATCTTTACAGTCGATAGCCGTGAATGGGGAAAATAAACCAGTTTCATATAACCATAATTTTCTTAATGTTATTAGGAATTTAATTTTAGCATCAAAATTGTATATTGAAAACAGGCAACATCTAAGTGGTAAAAGCGATAGATGATGATGACCGGAAATCCTTTTAATTTTGTAGTGACCTATGGAGACGGCTTACAGACTGAGAGGGGATGATTCTAAATTGAATTAAACAGATTTTAATACTTCCTACAAGTTTTAAACTTCATTTAATATGCGGTACAGAATTACAAGTTTTTTATTTATTAAATAAATTCCAAATAAATTTCATCATCATCATAATGACTCCACTGCTGAGGATAGTAACCTTCCAAGAAATGCCTTATAGCACCGTTTCAAACCACCTGCATAAATCGACAGCCTACATTTTTTAGCATGGAAACACTGCATATAGCTACCTACACTTCGTTTACAGTTACGAGTATAATTTCATATATTACTGATTTAAAAACTTGAGGTTACTTTAAGGGAAAATCCTACCGTCCAGCCAATTCATATTATTTTTAAATGTAATATTATTAAGAAGAATATTTAATCTCAAAGAACGTATTCCCAATGGAACAACGAGCTAAATGAAACTACCCTTGCGGGAACATTAAAAGATATTATTTTAACCGAGGTCTCGACTCGAAAATAAATCACTTAAACATGAGCGTATTTGCTTAAGTTATATTTTTAGTTTTTTAAAAAATTATTATCAATGCTATTAATTACAAATATATAGTACATAAGTACATTTGATAAAAATGTTAATTGTGTCTGTTTGTATATTTCTATGACAAAAATGTGGGACTAAAAATAATAAATTAAACACTTCTTTGCCCTTAACCCTCTCACAAATGAGAAAAGGCCTGTGCCCAGCAGGGGGACTTATATAACTAACTGTACTAAATGTAACTTTTATCATTTTTAGAATTGTCTGCCTGTCTGTTTGTTTATGAGAGTATTACTTCTAAAATTATGATCTTTTTTCAAAAAAATTAAGAAAGTAATATTTAGTCTTTGTTTCAGTAAAATCACTTCCGTCTATCACAAGTTGTGATTATCATTTTGAAGTGTTGGTATGAATATGTTCACTGGTCGTAATGAGTCATTAGGTGCATTTCAATTTAATCGCAGAAATTATAAATATAACAAAATAAAAATATTATATTAAGAAGTACTTTATCAATCAATAATTTTATTGAATAAAGATGTCACGCGATTGCAAAGTTCATTCTGAGGGTAAATTGACATTATTCTCTATAAACACATTCACCTATCCCTGAGGACTAAGATGAAATGGCTCGTTACCAGTAATAGGGATCTCCGACTCTGTACGTCGCACATATTATAACTGTAGAGTGGCTCCACTAATTATCCTAATATGTTTTATATGATATTATGTATTTATTACGAGGCTTGGTAGCTCAGGGGCTTAGCGCTCGCTGTAAATTTCACAGTACGCGAGCCACCTGGGTTCGATTCCCGCCGGCACCAGTGAAACTGTTAATTGCAATTTTAAATGCTGATTTACCACGAGCTCGGCGGTGAAGGAAAACATCGTGATGAAACCTACATGTCTGAAAAATAAGAAAAAAATATGTTGATGACATGTGAAGTTCGCCAACAGACACGCGGCGGACAATTCCTTGCACTAAAACCCTCTAAGTAATGAGGGAAGCCTGTGTCCAGCGTTGGGACGTAAAATATAGACTGTAACTTTAACTTTTTGATCCTATATAAATTTATAGCATTAAAGAGACATTTTCTTGCCCTAATACCTTCTCACAAATGAGAGCAAACCTGTGTCCAGAAGTAAGACGTCTATAGGCTGTAACTTTAACTTTCAATTTTATGTATATTATCGTCGTATGTTGGCGGCTTAAAAAAATCTACTACCCTATATTTTCCTTCGGGTGTCAAAGACACGAAGGGAAATGAAACAAATAATGGTCAGAAGCATCTTACAAAGAACAAAGGAAATTAATAAAAAACTGCAAAGCGTGGCAACTATGGCAAATAAGTTATCTATTAGATAGTCTTTACCTGTAATGAATGAATGAATTAAGTATGTTGCTATTTCATGGTGGAGGCTACTATTACTTGTGGAAGAATATCAAAAATATGCTCCGAGTAATAAATAGAATGCCAACCGAAAAACCCTTACTGGAAACGAGGCATTCTACCTTAGTCCTCACGGGTGACAACGCATCTGCATTTTGATTCGTAATCAGGGATAGATGTAGATGTCTGTGGGCCACAGCAACCACTTACCATCAGGTGGACTGTATGCTCGTTTGTCACCATATCCCATTAAAAAAAAACTGGCGCTACAAGAAAACGACACTGATGATAAAATAAAAACAAATTCCGAACCCTATCCGCCACAACTCACCCATTCAGTTAAAATTATATTCTTAGATAAAATATTTGTTTAAGAATTTTTAAGTAACAATAAATCTACAGTATAATAAAAGCATGAAACTACTAAACCAATCTCGTCCCAAAGGTGTCGTAGGAGGCGACTAAGTGAACCTATAAAACAGTGAAAGATATTTCCATTCTTTTATGCATACAATTATAATAAAAAAGCTTATTCGCCAGCATAACGTAATAACTATAGCACTACTGTGAGTATTTTAAGTAACATTTACAAATAGTGGAAATAAAAAATACTTAAAGAATAAGTAAATAGACAAAAGCATAAGGGAGGTTGAAAAAAAAAATCGATAAAATTGTTGATTGTAATATAGTCACGTTATTGACAAAGTTAAGGTGAGTAATTTCAGAAAATGTTGTGACTTTTTTCAGCTGTGAAAGCGAAAGCTGGCCTAACAGCCTGCCGAACATGACGATTGCCTTCCTTCTTCTTTTCGCCCTTCTAATTTGAGAAACTTTTATATCCAAATTTAGTGACTACTTTTAAGGATGATGATGATATTAAATAATCAGTCACTGATCAACTAGAAAAAAATACTGATCGCTAGTCGGCAAAAATATATGAATTTATTTTTACACGATAAATTTATTTAAGAATAACAAAACCAGCCATAGCGAAGTTTTTGATACAATAATTTTGTTTGTTATATCGTATCATTTTAGAGCTGCAGGCAACTATGACAGCGTGTCGTTTGAAGTTGAAGTTTCAGTTTCAACGACAGTTTTAATGAGCGACATTTTAGGTACCTTATTGTGAAACTTCCAAACTCCCTATAAAACAAACAAGCTGCGTTTCGCCCTACGCTACGGTCGCACGGGCGGAGTGTGTCGCAGCGCATAAATACGACGAAACAATCACTGTAAATACTACGATATAGTACACAGGTACGGAGAGATAAAACCGCTCGATACAAGCAGAAGTGAAAAATTTTCAGAACAATTTCGGGAATTTATATTTTTATAAGTAATTATTGTGTAAGGACGTTGAATCAAAATCTTTGTATTTACGTTTTATGAAAGCTGAGAAAAGAATATAGTAAATATTTTAGCCGACTTCAAAAAAGAGATGATCTCAGTACGATTTGTTAAATTTTTTAATGTAAATTACGCGATATTTTCGCGAATTTTGAATCAAATTTAATGATGCTTTTTAATTAGGTTATACTACATATTTGAAAAAATAATTCCACCTCTAAAGATGGTTAATAACATAATTTTTTTAAAGTAAATGTATTGCAATCATTCCATTTTTTTACTTTTAGCTTATGATATTCCTTAATAAACTCAAAAATTCAAAATATTTAAAAGAAAAGCCAATTTTAAAGGACTAAAAAGAATAAAATAATTTCGATATAAAAGCTTAAAAAACCTGGCTTAAGGTTCTTTAATACATTGTGTCTTTGAACCCACTTTAGAAGCAAATATATGTAAATTATATATTCCTTTATAATACATAATATTTTTACGAAGAACTAGTATCATAAATAAAATAAACACTTAGAAGTTGTACATGTTCACAAGTTGCGGCATTAACAGTCCTCTCGATTCCACTAGAAAGTATCTTGATCTTCAACTGAATTATGTAAAACTTTTGGTTCATGCGTTTGTTCGAAACTTGTATAGAGTAACTATGCGTTTATATTTGGTTCATTTTTTTATAAAATAAGGGTGGCACATGAGCACACAGTCCATCCGATCGTAATTGAATGCTGTGGCTCATAGAAATCTACATTTATCCTCGATTAAGAATCAAAACGCAGATGCCTTGTCACTCCTAAAAACTAAGATTGAATGCCTCGCATCCAGTAAAAAAGAGTCTCCGGATATCTACACTTATCATACGAAACACAGCGGTATTAAGCTGCTATATTACGCTGGTGTCCTGTAAGAGCGTAGTTCTTCCGCGGTCGAGCCGACCCATTCGTGCTACAACAATAATATAGCTCTATCACGTATGAGATTATGTTAACGAACAGTTTAAAAAAAAATGTAAATCGTTGTCATGGGCTCCGACCACTCATCACATCAAGAGACTTCGAAAGTCACAAACGCTTTCAAGGGACGTAAAGTACCATAATTAAAATATGTTGTAATGTCTAAGGTAAAGTATGGTTAGTCCGATAAGAGACTGGACTTACCCAGTCGGACTACAGAAAATGAAAAAATATAAAAAAGTAGTCCTAACACCTAGGGGCAAATTAATTATATTCTTAAAATTAGAATGCAAATGTCTAGCAGTGAACATTTAACAATATTTTCAGGAAAATAAGGAATTATTTAAAAGAGAACATATAAAAATATTTAATGTTGTGTTTCATCTCATTATTTTGCATATAGTCGGACGCAGACGCTATTGATTTTGTCTGTGTTAGGGGGACAGGCTGATAATCATATTATATGCTATTTTAAATACTGAGGCTCTGTTAATTATGAATGTACGCGATATTTTTTCACATTGTTATGTAGCTAACTAGCAAGTTGATACAATGTAACTCGGAAGATATTTCCAATGATCAGGAAAGAAAGACTAATGATTTCTTAAATTTACGCGAACACTACACATTGAATAAAACTATTATTTACGGATTAAATGGACTTATCGCGGACTTATTACGGATTTATCGCGTTTAATTACTTTAATTTATTTTTATTATTATCCCGGCGTTTCGGGCGCTTTACAGCACCCATGGTCACGGGCGGAACTGTGATGTTTGACGTCCCAATGTCCAAAATCCTGATAACACTATTGGTCACACTGTGTATAGGAAAAAGACCCATACCAACCGATATCTAAATGGTGAATCTCACCATCATCCTTCACAGTTAGCTACCGTGGGTAAATCTTTGTTTCATAGAGCACGAGGGATCTGTGACAGAAAACACCTGGCCGCGGAGCTTCTGCACGTCAAGCAAGTATTGCAAGACAACAAGCTTCGGGTCCCGCGCCTACGTCACAGTGAACGAGTGAAGCCAGCCACAGTCGAGCGCGCGCCTGCTCTACTACCATATGTCAGAGGAGTCACGGACAAGATTGGCTACATCTTGAAGCGAGCGTCCATTAAGACATACTACAAACCGCTGAAGAAGATTAGTTAATTTTTACCATCCATCAAATGTAATATTCCTCTACAAGATGCAGGTATGTACAAGCTAGATTGTGAATGTGGTCTCTCTTACATAGGTCAAACAAAGAGATCTATAAAAACCCGCGTGAAGGAACATATAGCTGATGTGAAGCACCGACGCTCCGGGAAGTCTGCAGTCTGCGAACATGTTCAAGATCGTCCCCACCATTACATTAGATTTAATAAACCACAAATTCTCGCAAAAGAACACCGATTCCTACCAAGGATGATACGCGAGGCTATTGAAATTAAAAAACATCCAAATTTCAATAGAGAAGATGGTTGGGTGCTACCATCTGCTTGGGATCCTATAATTAACAAAATTAAACCCAAACCCAAGCATACCGCTGCAAGACTTCATGATACTACAAGCTCATTTTGCGTAAATCGGACCAAAAATTAATATTAAAAAAACTGAAGGTAGCCGGACTAACTATGACATTGGGACGTCAAACATCTCAGTCCCCCCCGTGACCATGGGTGCTGTAAAGCACCCGAAACTTCGGGATAATAATAAAAATAAATTAAAGTAATTAAACGCGATAAAATCCGTAAATAATAGTTTTATTCAAAGAAAGACTATGCAATTCAGTGAGTTATGTAAATCGTCGTTAGTCTATTAGTAATAGTAGTAGACCGCTGCTTATGAGGTCTTGGGTTCGAATCCCGAGACAGACTAAAATTAGTTATTGGGTTTTAGTGTCTAAAAAATTTTAGTAGCATAAAGATATTAATAGTTACTTTGCAACCATCCGCTCAATTAAACAAAATGATGCGTCATACCTAGTTTAAAGAGCATCTCCCGCCCTCCCTCAATTGCGTGCACTAATCCCGTCACCACTGATCCCAGCACCACTACTCCCAACACCACTAATCTCCCCACCACTACTCCCAACACCACTACTCCCAACACCACTACTCCCAACACCACTACTCCCAACACCACTACTCCCAACACCACTACTCCCAACACCACTACTCCCAACACCACTACTCCCAACACCACTACTCCCAACACCACTATTCTAGGAAAGACACACCATCAACGATAATACGACACGTGTTTCGCCTCTACACGAGGCATATTCAGGTGATGTAGACTCTACGGTGGCTGACCGCATTTTAGCAAATTTAGTAGCAACCTGGCGTCAGAACGTTGGCGGTGTTTTAAACCTATGCCTCGGAAAGCACATAAAGTCGTCAGTCCTGCGATCTCTTTCCATTCGTGTTGAATTACCAGCCCATCGGATTATGTGTTTGAAGGCTTAGATATAATGCACCTGTACTTGGGCACACACTCGACATTCTTCGTCAAGACTGGCCACCGCGACCAAAAATCGGTCACATTAGGAGGATATTATATCGATATAATTAATCACTAAGTACTAATTTAAGCATGATATATTACATATAGCTTTTTCGCCTGTTTATTTACGAGTACATTAACGAGTAATGCAGATTTTATGTATATATTTTTCTAGACCGCCCAGAACATAGCGGATTGTCAATTAAATACGAACAAAAATTCATGACTTAATTTACGAAAATATAATTTCTTGGAATTATTAACGCTGCTTCGAAAAATTAATAAATCCTTAAACGAACCAAAACTATAAAAATAATTAAATAGTTTGCGATTCATTTAAAGATTAATTTATAATAATAATAATTAAGCTTAATTAAAGATTGAACATTACGTTCAATTAAACATTCCAAGTTCCGTGTAGGGGCAGTGTAAAAATATCCACTACCCCACTTCATCCCGTGGGTGTCGTAAGAAGTGACAGAGGGAAACGGAACCAGGAGATGGGTAGCAGCATTTTCCTGATAATAGCTGAATAAATATAAGAAACTGCGGTTACCAACTCGCTTACTAAGTGTGGCAATAATGGCAAATGTCTCTCTAATATGACACTTGTATAATATATGGGGAGGCCTATGTTCAGCATCAGTTACAGCAGTTGGTAGGCTGTAATGGTAAACGTTGCAAGGGATGTAAGGGATTTACATAAAAAAATTCTCGAAATTCCAACTTGTTCTGCACGCAGTACATAATATTTATTGAATAGTGGACGAGGCTCTGAAATCAGATTGATGACGAAATATCCAAAGACACAACTCACTAGACTTTTACATTTCGGTCGGAACACAGTCTGTTCAGGAATTATGTATTTTAATTCTTTCCCATTTCTTCCACAACGGGACAACCAGATGTTTGGCCAGTCAAAAACAATGGTTTGCTTTCCTCGTTCGCAATGCGCAACAAAAAAAAATATAAAAATTTGCCAGCATCCGTCTTTCCGTCAAACAGACTTACAATCAGACTTCAAGGCAAAAATAGGCTTTTGTTAAGCTAAGTCAAGTCCGCTTTACTGTGGCTGGCAATGAATAAAAAGACTTGATGTTATGGGAGGAGACAAAAATGCTGTATAAAATTAACCGATATGCATATTTTGAGCTACAATAAGCTAAAAATCATAACATTGAAATACGTGTGATAGTGTCGTGGGTATCGTCATCAGCCCTTAATGGTTCGGCGCTGGATGTAGGCCATCCTCGTTTTATAAAAAAATTGCCATAATCGTCACACATGGCATTGACAAACGAGCACACAGTTCACCTGATGGTAACAGGATGCTGTGGTCCATAGACACCGGTATTTATCTTCGACTAAGGTTAAAAATTAAAATACGTCACTCTGTGGACTAAGATGGAATGTCTCGATTCCAGTTAAAAGGGTCACCGGTTCTCTGCACTCACCATAGAGAAACACAGCACCATTACGCTGCTATTTTACGCCGGTATTTTGTGAGAGCATGGTCCTGCCCCGATAGTACCGACCCATTACTACTACAACTATAGAATAGCCGTAGCGTGGCTCTACTACGTAAACCTACCTTACACTTTGCATAAAACTGCTTACATCGCAATCTATCGGGAGTCATTACATATTTTGTTAAAGGGATGGTGCTACTTCCCCTGAAGTGTTTCATTTGACTTTGTCACATCTTACGACACAACGGAACGAAGTGGATAAAAGATTCTCTTACGCAGCGAGCGTTAAATCACGTAAATAGGAGTGCATTGTAAATCAGCTTAGGGCGATTCTCTTAGCGAACAACCTTAAGCGTTCGGTCCTACGAGTATACATTCCAAGCGCTCTCGCTACAATATATCGTGTAAGAAATACGCCCAAATTTTAAAATATTTTCTTTATAAAATCGAATTTTAGTCCTTCGAAAAAATGAAATAGATCAAAATGTTCATTACTAAATTGCCTATCTATTAATGTCAATCGCAAAATAAAATAATGCTTACTTTATGAGGAGATGCATGTTATCAACAATTATTTCGCATTTCTGTGGTTTACTTGTAAAAAGATTCATCAAGTTTACCCTTTTTAAACAAAATTAAAAAAAAACATTAAATTTTTTTTATTGGCTATTACGTAATCAAGATTATGTAGAAATTTAATTGGTTTTTTATTAGTTGATATATCTTTCTAATACAACTTACCGGTGTTGAAACAGCTAGAATAGTTTACTTTAGTTATTTTCATAGCATTATGTCGTATGGTATTTTGCTATGGGGACACGCGACTGACACTGAAATTATATTTATTTTACAGAAGAGAGCCATTGGAGCAATATATAATTTAAAACCAAAAGAGTCACTGAGACAAAAATTTAAGGAAATTAGTATATTAACTCTGGCCTGTCAATATATTTATGAAAATGTAATGTACGTACACAAGAAAAAACGTAGTTTTGCAAAAATAAGTGATATTCATTCTGTAAATACTAGGAACAGACACAAGCTAGTAAGTAGTACCAGTTACTCGACTCCACCGAGTCAGTAATTCATTCTTGGGGCGATGTATACGCTTTTACAACAAAATCCCAGAAAATATACAAAATTTGTCATACGCAAAGTTCAAAAATTTTATTAAACTAAGTTTGTATAAAAAGGGTTATTATAATATTAAGGAATTTATGGATGATAATAACCCCTGGGAAGGGTGATCGCTACCAACTTATTTCTAATTTGTCTTGTGTTGTTAATTGTAAACATGATTGTAAGCTATTATTTGAAAAAAAAAAATAGTCCCGCTGGGTTTCTTCCTTGTTCTTCCCAGGACGGAGGTTTTTTTGCGAACTAGTGGTAAATGAAAAAATTGACTTTCAATAAGTATTGTTTACAATCTACATTGAATAAAAAAGTTTCTGTTTCTGTTTCTAATTAGATAGCTTCTAAAAACCTCACAAATAACGACTAGCGCGGCATTTTGTTCAAACACGCACCTTAATATAATGTATATATTATTGATCAATTAATTATCAGTCTTTTTAAGACTCTTCGTGGCATTTTTTCCATTACGGGTGAAACCTATATTCAGCAAACAATGAAGAATTAAGTCTAGGAATTAATACTTTTTCTATTAATTTATTTATTTCTATTATTTGTACCTATATTGAAGAAAGTAATAAGTCTGAGAACGACTAACATAAAATCCTAGAATCAATTACGTTATTGTTTCATTGTTACATGATATATTTCGAAAATAATTTATGAAGTTTTGCATAAGAATTTTGTGTTTTACACAGTATTCATAGGTTACTTTACAATGATAAGATATTTAGTGGCACTGTAAATACTTCTGTTTCAGATACTGATCGGACCACAGCAAAGACACATACTCAAAATGATTAGATCGGCGATGATGAACTATTAAACATAACTATAAAATATACAAAATAGTGATTATTCTTGTAGCAATCTGTTGTGATAAATATATAGAATATATGACACTATAAAAATCATCCTTATTTTAACTTTTTGAGGCCTTAATGGCTTAGAAATTAATTAATTGTTTTAGCGAGTTTTTTCTGATAGTAACAAAAAAGACTTAAAGTGCCTTCTAAGTTATAATGAATAACAGTTTACCCCATAATATTTCCCGGTTATAAAGAAAGGTTAAAACCTAATTTTGAATAATTATATAGTATTTATTTTGAATAATTACACTTGTCAGTATTGTTAAATAAACAGTATTTATAAGGCGTAAACAACACGTCCATCAACTGTCGCCGCGTACATTGAACGTAACGTGGGTTGAACTTTTGACTGCAAAGCCTTTTTGATACGACCTCACAAACTTGGTTCGACTTTGAAAGTGATAGCAAATTTTAAATGTGAAAGTAATAAAACAATACTATCGAAATTTTTAAATTTGTGTTTGGTTTTTATACTCATAATTAGTTTACCTAAAGTTAAAACTAATTGAAAACCTTCTCAGAAATAAGAGGAGGCCTGTGCCAAGCAGTGGGACGTATATAATAACTTTAATTATCTTTTAATAGGAATTGTAATTGAATTTAATATTTTCTTCGTAAATTTAACTGGTAATGTTTCTATGGAGACAGTACAGTTTTAAGCAGACTATTTAATAATCTCTTCGCGTCGATGAGGGCGAGTGTGAAGAATAAACCATTCAGGCATTGTTTTGAAAAACTCATGATTAAATCGCAACTTTTCAATTATGATTACACTGTGTAACAAATAATTTGACCTTGAATTTGAACTCACGACGTCTACTCTAAGGTACCTATTACATTATATTATGCTATTAAGCTCCATGGAGTGAAAGCTGACGTGTAGAGCTTTAAATTCGATATCTTTTTTTAATGTATAGCTTTCTAAGAAAAATTTCGTTTATTTGCGTAATGTTTACAGTAACCGTATACATTTTAGAGGAGAGGGGGCAAACGAGCGTACGGCTCACCTGATGGTAAGTTATTACCGCCGCCCATGAACAATTGCAAGACCAGGGAATTGAATTGCATCAAGTATCTCCTAGGTGTGTGTCTTTTGTAGTTAGCAGTGGCTGCAAACGACCGCCGGTACGACATACTCCGCCGAACGTTGAGTCCTGTGATTCCGTGAGGCGTCGAGGTCACCGGCCTCTAGGTGATTCTTGGGCACTTTATGCGCTCCGAGCATCCTGTCATAAAGTGCCACCGTCGCACTTCCCCCAACCCTTTTGTTGACAAAAGGGGTAGGCAGTGCCCAGTGAGATTACGCCAATACGTTTTATACCTTGCTATCCGCGTCGCGCTTCGTGCCGAACGGCTGGCATTTATTAGACAGGGCCTTATAGATTACCTGACTGACTTAGGTAGGTTCTCAACATGTCCGATAAGGACAAGGGGGAGCCCCCACCTAAACCCAAACCCAGAAGACCACCCGATCGTCCTGGTGTACTTGACCGTCCAATCGCGTATCGCGATATCTTCGATCCTGAAAGGACTAGAGTAGTGTCCTCCTACTCACAGATCCCGACACGGAAACCCTCCTCACCGGGTAAGGAGCCCGCACCGAGGACCGCGCTCTCGCCCATCGTACCTGGAGGTACGACTACCTCCAGGTACGATGGCTCCAGGGCGGGAACCGTTCCCCCAACCCCAGCGGGCCAAGAAGACCCTGAGAAGGCATACGCCTCCAGAAACAGCAGCATCCCTCCAGGAGAAGAGGCGATGCTTCAGTTCTACCAACTCCTCGGAATACTCGTCATCCGAGGGAGAATCAGACCACCAACCAGGGAAGCCAATTAGGAGATCACCACCCAAATCGCCATCGCCGATTAAACCCCCCCCCCCAGGACACCGGAACAACACATCAGTATGGATGCTGCTGATCTGGAGCAGGGAGGAGAAGGGTCATACGGATGGAGTGCCACCACGTATGCGACCCTAGCGCCGAGCACATCTGCCGGACACTCACCGTCCGCGCCTACCACCAACCCGTCAGGCCGGCCATCAGATGATGGTCAGAGGCCTTCGACCAGCTATGCCCAACTGGTAGCTGCCCCGGCAGTACCAAGGACTAAGACAGCCGAGACACCAAAGCCGCCGGAAGAGTCGGTTAAGAGATATCCACCCATAGTAGCTGAGTGCTTGTCGGAATGGACGAAGCACTTCGAGGTACTTAATAAGAAGATAGGCCACCCATCGAATGCTCGTCCGTTCGGCAAGGGGGTCAGATTCACCCCCCAGAGTCCGGAAGAATTCCGGACGGTACAAAAGTACCTTATCGAGATCACGGAGAAAGTACCAGCTATGTCCTGGTACTGTTACACCCCCGAGGAGGACAAGCCCACGAAAGTGGGCATACGGGGACTACCAGTGGGCACAGATCCAACCGCGATAGAGGGGGCTATCAGGGCCAAGGGGTTCCCGATTAGATATGTTAAAGGGATCCCCCCCCCCGTAGAGGCAGACCTGGGTGCCTCTACTTCGCGCAGCTGGACCACCTGAGCCTGGAGCGCCTCAATGAATTATATCAGATCGACGAGCTCCTCTACATGAGAGGAGTCGTCATAGAAGCCTGGCAAGGAAGACCGGGCCCGTCACAGTGCCACCGCTGCCAGGCCTTTGGCCATGCGTCTACAAATTGCTTCAGGCCAGTGAAGTGTGTTCGCTGCGCCGGAGATCATATCGCCAGCAACTGCCCAAGGGGTAGAGACGAGGAACCGCGATGCGCTAACTGCGCTAAGAACCATACCGCCAACGATCGCCGCTGCCCAGTCCTGAGGAGGATTGCAAGGAAGCAGGGGATTACTCTACCGGGACTACTCCCAGAGGAGCCCAAGAGGGTCAGGAAGACGGGTGGACCACAATCGGGGGAAAGGGAAGGCAACCTGCCCCCCCCCCACCCGTCACGGCACCCATAGAAAAGGTGATGCCCACCATCACTACATCGAAGGCAACCACCGGGGCGACTCTCCAGCCCCCCGCTAATGACGCCACAGAGCGCCAAACCACCCAGTGGAGTAAGCGGGGGAGGAAGAAGAAGAAGAAGGTGCAGCCTCCTCCTCAGGCAGCAACCTCTACCCCAACCCCAGCGGTAACGATAGCCCAGGCGCAGGTTACCAAGGAAGACAAAGCCAGAATGGGTAGAGTGCCAGAAAGGGCTCTATCAGAAAATAGAGCCCGCTCTACACATAGAGCGCGCTCTACCCATACACAGAGAAATGTACACCAACTCCCGAGACCAGCGCCAACTGCACAGACATCTAGAACACCTCTAGCCGGCTTCGAGACTGCTGACGCCATCCAACGTCTGGTTGGCATAGCAATCGAGGTTGGCAGTCAAGTCCTGGCTGACATCAGAGCCGGGACAGACCCGATTACAGCGGTTATGAAGGCGCTGGCTAACCTATTGGCTCGGCACTACGGTGGAGGAGTCTAACCTGCGCCTCCTCTACTGGAACCCAGGTGGAATCCAGCAGAAGTTACAAGAACTCCGCACCGTCGCCCAACAACAAGACGTACAGGTCATCTTGCTGGGAGAGACGAAATTAAAACCGAGTACACGCATTAAGCTGCCTAACTACCATCTTTATAGGAGGGACGAGGTCACTTCTCAGGGGGCCGCTTATAGAAGGGACAGCGGTCCTAGTGAGAAGGGACATCGTCCATCAAGAACTTGACCTACCGGAATACAAAACGATGCGCTCTATCGGCATAAAAATGGAGGCGGCGGGCGAGGAACTTAAGATCTACGCAGCATACCGCCATTTTGCTCCTCCATTGGGACTCCATTTTGCTCCTCAGACGTCCGGACGGTAATGGAAGGCGAAACACCAACCATCATCGCCGGGGACCTAAACGCCAAACACCCGGCGTGGGGATCTAGATTGATCAACCCGCCGGGTCATGCACTATTTGAAGACGCCGAAAGACACGGCTATGACGTTTTAGGTCCCGAAGAACCTACACATGTTCCAACGGATCCACGAAGTCGTCCGGATGTATTGCACATCGTGCTCGCTAGGAACATCAACTACCCGATAGTGGTAGAGGTGCTGTACGACCTGGAATCACAGCACCTCCCGATGTTAATTACCCTTGGCTTAAAGGCGGTGACTACGCCGCCCAGAACAGTGAAGACACGTGTCGACTGGAGGCTCTACCACAAACACCTACAGGAGAGACCTCCAGCACACCACCCCTTAAACACAGCGGACGACGTAGAGGCCGCAGCCGCTAATATGACAAAGGCGATACAAGAGGCCCTCAACGCTGCCTCTACGATTGTCCCGATGTCCACCAGAAGGGATGATCTGGCGCAACACATCTGCGTGCAGATCAAGAGAAAAAGGGCCCTAAGGAGACTCTGGGCGCGTACTCGCTGCCCGAGAATCAAAACGAAATTGAACACCTTGTCGGAGGAACTGTCGGTTGCAGTCCAGGCACACAGAGGAGATGCCTGGGAGCGGCGCATATGGAAGGCGGAAGAGCATGATGCGTCGCTCTATAAACTGAACCGACAGTTAACTAAAGCCAAACCTCCCGTTTGCCCGCTGACCAACAACGCGGGTGAACGTCGTTACGATGCCAAGGGTAGAGCGGATATCCTAGTCGAGCACTTCGAGGAGCAATTTATGCCGAACCCAGCAAGTGCGGAGTTCTTGGAGCTTCATGCCCAAAAGGAGAGTCGCGTACAGGAGTTCCTGTCGTCGCCCGCGCCGCCTCTTGCAGGAGAGTGGTTCATCTCCCCCGCTGAACTGCGGTGGACAGCAACCCGCCTGCAAGCGAGGAAGGCGCCGGGGCACGACGGGATTACCAACGCTGCACTCCGACAGCTGCCCCATAGAGTCCTAGTAGAGCTTGGTCGACTCTACAATGGGATACTGCGGACATCCCACTTCCCGGAGGACTGGAAGAAAGGCAAAGTAATCGTCTTGCCGAAACCCGGGAAGGACAGGCGTAGAGCTGCCAGCTACAGGCGTGCATCCAACTTCGGGCGGAGCAGCACGGATTCAGGAGAGGTCACTCTACAGCAACACAGCTGACCAGAGTGCTGCACCTGCTTGCGGCCGATTACAACCGTGGCCGCACTACGTTGGGCGTCTTTCTCGATATCGAGAAGGCGTTCAACAGGGTGTGGCATTCTGGACTACTTTATAAATTGGAAGAACAGACCAGTGTCCCTCCTGCTATGTTGCGGCTAGTGGCGTCTTTCCTGGCAGACAGGAAGTTCTACGTCTACGTAGAGGGCGCCGAGTCCGCAACCAGAACCATCAGAGCCGGCGTTCCTCAGGGCAGCTGTTTGTCTTCCAGTCCTGTACGCGGCTTATACCAACGACATCCCTACCCTAGCAGGCAGGCTGCAAGAATGGGAGGACGACGTGGAATTGGCGTTATACGCGGACGATAGCGCTTATTTCACCTCGTCCAGAAGAGCCCATATTGCCGCTGCCAGGATGCAACGCCTCCTTGACCTGTTGCCACCATGGCTAGATGAGTGGAGGATGGTCGTCAACGTTGGTAAGACGACCGCTCTGCTCACTCGCCGCCTCAGGAACCTACCACCTCAATTAACCCTCAATGGCCAGCAGATCGCGTACGAGAAGGCCGTGACCTACCTTGGGTGCCGGATCGACCGGGCGCTGCGCATGACTGCGCACGTCGACCTCGTCGTCCGCAGAGCACGATGTGCGCGGGCGATGCTACGTCCGGTCCTGGCATCCAAGTTACCACTTAATACCAAAGTGCGTGTCTACAAGACTTACATCAGATCAATTATCACCTATGCTGCTCCGGCCTGGTACGCGCTTCTGAGCGAGTCTCTGAGGCGGCGACTGCAGGCCCAGCAAAATATGGCGTTAAGAACCATCGTCGGTGCGGGTCGCTACGTCCGGAATGAGTTATAGCGGCCAACCTGAAAATTGCTACCATCCAGGAGTTTGTGGCCCGGCTGGCGCGCGGACTGTTCGACCGTGCAGACAACGGGCCACACATATATCTAAACAACTTTGCGCCGCTACACTCTCGCCCTCCGGACGGGCGACTTTATCCAAGAGAACTCCTCTCTATATCGATTAGAGGCGAGTAACAACCCTCAATGCCGCTGAAAGGCCAACCCTGACTTTACTGGATAACCTTCTTTTTTCGTAGTCTTAACCGGCTACGAAAAAATTTTACCGATTACGGACAAATCCGAATTTTGATACCGACAACGCCAATAGAAGGCTCCCAGGACCGGTCCATAGTGGTGGACCGCGAGGACAGCACGGGTAATGGGGGCTTACCCCGAGGCCCGAAACCTCCATGTGCCCTAAGACACATGAAGAAGACAATCAACGTTCAGGGAATTGCAGATGCGGTGCCGGCCTTTTAAAAAGCAGTAGGTTCTGTTCTTAAAAGGTAAAATCTCTGGTGGTGGTCGATTCCACAAGGACTTCTTTTAAATCGCACGGCGGTGAACCGCCAGTCATCCAGATGGTATGGATGGTATCGCAAGTTTCATTAATTTATTTCACATTTTATAATTTATAGTATACTAATTTCATTTATTTAGATACAGTTAAAGTTACTTTTTTTTTCTTATTCCTCCGACATGCAGGTTTCCTCACGATGTTTTCCTTCACCGCCGAGCACGTGTTAAATCAGCACTTAAAATTGCAATTAACAATTTCATTGGTGCCGGCGGGGATCGAACCCGGGTTACTCGCGTTCTGTTATATTTACAGCGAGCGTTAACCATCTGAGCTACCACGGCTCTTTCAATCAAACCCCCTCAGAAATGAGGGGAGGTCTGTGCCCAGCATTGGGACGTATATAGGCTGTAACTAAGCAGTAAAGTAAATTTAACAAAAAATGAAAACAGAATGTAAGAATTTGTAGTTTGATTAATGATAAAAAATTAAAAACTATATGTTTACAGACGTGCCACCGGTCTAGGGATTTTTATTAAAATAAGAGATAGTAATTCAGATCAGTCAAAGGCATTACTATTACTGACCACCGTGTAATTCCGGGTTGAAAGTATACACGTAGGTGGTAGAGCCACGATGCAGCTATATTATGGTTGAAGCACGAATGGGTCGGCTCGACCGAGGAAGGACCACGCTCTCACCAAATACCAGCGTAAAATAGCAGCTTAATACTACTGTGTTTCGAATGGTGAGTGTAGAGATCCAGAAACCCTTTTTACTGGAAACGCGGCATTCCATCTTAGTCCTCAGCGGAGACAACGCATCTGCATTTTGATTCGAGGATAAATGTAGATGTATATGGACCACAGCATCCACTTACCATCAGGTGAACTGTATGTTCGTTTGTCACCCTTATGCCGTCTTCCTAACGACAACTACAAAGTAAAAAATTGCAGATTTCAAACGCCTAACAAGAGTGTCAACTATTTCAAATATTCCCTTTAGGAGGTAATATATGGGAGGGGGCTATATTATTCAGCTGTGGACTTCGATAGGCCGTAATGAACAAATATAGAGACATGCAAAGTAAAAGGTATAGTTATTAAATTGCTCGTAAAGAAAACCAATCTGAGTTTGTCAATACCTTAGCAATGTTAGTAAAAAGAAATATTAAAGTCTTTCTCAAAACCTTTGATTGTGTAACGCACTGCAGCAATAAGTTATTGAAATGAATTTTTTATATGATTGAATATTAACTTATAAAAACATCTTAATTACAGCCCATAATATATGTCCCATGTATGTAAGGTATGAGCCCAGAAGGTACTGGACTCATCTTAAAATTGCAATTAACAATTTCATTGCTGTTGGCTGGGATCGAAACCGCTTACTGTGAAATTTACAGCAAACGTTCGGCCTTTGAGCTACCAGGGCCCTTATATTAAAATATATAATCTGTATATATTATTTTGAAATTTGGGATATCAAACATTACAACATTCTAAATTACGACGAAGCAATGAAAAATAAGTTTCTTAAATGCAGTGTCAGATTAAAATTCTTTAATTTCGCAACATTATTAAAATCACCCTCAGGGTTTTATTTAAAACGGCATTAACCTGCTCCCCAGGTTACGTTTTCGAATCAATAATTAAATACCTTGGAGACTGAGCTTTTCTCAGCGCTAAACTAAAACATAAATAATTTTCTTAGGGTTACACCTATCTAGGAAAACTTGGAAAATAAAACATTGTCTGAGTACAAAATCTCATACGATTCATTTAAGTTCTTACTAAGAAACTAGTTGCATATAAATATACTAATATTTAATAGTGCCAATATACGTAGCTCCGCAAACAAAATATTTGATTAATCTGTAATTTATTTTTGTCCAGCAGTGGCATTTTGTGGGCTAGAATACCAAAGAACAAATAATGAAAACTTAAATATCCAAACTTCTATACAGGATTCGAACTCACTCAATTTTGCTTTCTTCTTGAAAATCATCTCAAAAATAAGACATAGCTAGATAGATCTTTTATGCCCATAAAACTTTATAATATAAATTTCATCGGTCGTTCGAGCCGTTTTCGAAAATGCGATTATAAACAAACAAACAATAAAGTATAGGATTTTAAGTGCTTATTTCGCAATGGTATAATCAGTTTGTAATGTATTTTATTTTCTGAAGAATTTTATATGATATTTTCTTTTGTATATTTAGCTCCATTTCTATTATGCTTGCACCATTTATATAATCTATCTAGATCATTTTGAAAAGCTCTGTGTTCTTTTTATGTTGTAGCAAATCCTTTCTCGCTCTTTATCCCAATAAGAAAACTGATGACAATGAAATGTACATCCGAATAAGAAATATAATTTATTTTTCATGTATGTGTATGTATGTGTGTGTGGAGTAACGACCTGTTAAGACACACGCGAAGTCGATGAATCCAGGTGGCTCAGAACCGTGTTTTGTGGCATTTCTTGGGAAGGCTTTGTTTAGCTGTTGATTGGTGACGCGAATCTTAATGGATTTTGGTATAAACTAATACTAAATAATCTTAGCTTTAACAAAGGTTATTTTACTAAGAACATTTCTTGATACATAAATCTATTTTAATTAATTAACAATATCTTAGTGTGCTCATGTGCTTACGCCACCACACGCTTGCTTACTTACCTGTCAAATTATTGAATTAGCGGCTCGCGGTTTTAGAACGAAAATTAAACGCAAAGCGCCTACAAATCAACGCCATTCCCGCGCAAATTCATTAAACATTAACAAAGTTTCTTAAACACATGTTCTTGACTCGCAATGATTTTCTTACATTACGACTAGCTTACGGATCCCCCTTGCTATATCTGGAGCTTGCTACACCTAATTACTGATCGTGATTACATACGCTTCGCTTTAGCATGTTTGCTTAGGCTATAATTAAAGCAAGTTAATCTAAAACGTTCCCAGCACTCATTCAAAATGCATCCACAGGAGACGGTTTGGTGAAAAGACGCGAGTACTCAGACTCGTTTCTAAGGCCGAATACACAATGAAATTGATGTGGAAATTTTTCTTCCTTAGTAAATATTTGTTAAGGCCACGTTTTATTAAAATTACTACGGTACTTTAATATGAACCAAAGTAAAATTATTTTAAACTTTCGAGATTGAGTTACTACTAATATACAGGCGTTAAGGATATATTTGAAAATATTTTGTTTAAAGTTGGCAGTAGGTTTCCATGTTCTACAGTAGCCACTTTCAACAAGAGGACTGTAAGGTCGTTTCCCACATTAGTTGACAACAAAAAATAATTGTAACAAAATTTCGAACGAGAATTAAGCTTTAACAAGTAACAAAATACAAGCCTTATACAGTACAATAATGGCAAAAGTTAGAGCAAAACCTATATGTATAACAAGTACATTAATGAAGGAACAGACGTATTCCTATTTGTTAGTTACGTTTAATTTGATAGGATAAACGGATAATAGTTAAAAAATGTTTTAATATTATTTTTTTTACCCCCCGACGAAAACAGACGGTGTTATATATAGTGTAGTGTTATATATATATATGTATATATATATATATATATATATATATATATATTTTTTGTATATATGTATATATAAGTTTGTAGTGTGTATCTGTGTGCCTGTCTGTGACATCATAGCTCGTGAACTGTGATGAACCGATTTTAATTAAATTTTTTTTTTGCAAAGTATCTTAATCGAGAATGTCCTTAGCTGTGTTTCAAGAAAAACTATTCGGCCGTTTGAAGATTATCAGCTCTTTTTGTTTCGGGATTTTTAAAAGTTTTAATTTGAGTTATATAGGATTACCATAATGCCGACCATATCGCCGGTATACCGACGGATACCATATATATACCATATATACGGATACCATAACGCCGACCCCAGATAATGGGAAATGGTTTAGAGAATGATGATAGGATTACCATAAAAATATCACCAGATTTATATTCTCATTCTTTACGCAGATAAACGAAAGGTGTTCTATTAATTACTTATCCTCGATACACGTTTACATGTAATCCTGAGAGATTAGTTTATCCTTGTCTGTCTAACCAAGCCGATATACATACTATAAATTATTGCGTTGCGGATTTTGGGGTGTCTATAGTTGTAATTAAGGCGCGTTTAGACTAGCGAGGCCACGTGTAATGAAATTAGCGTAAATCACATCACCGACTAGGATTTACGGTGCCGTCTGTGAACGTGAAATCGGATCAGTGTTACTATATGACCTGATGTTTCTGACGAAGCATGACGCTATGTATTAAGTTTGCTTTAAGTTTGCCCGACGTCTGTAAGTTATGTGCTTGTAACTTATAATGGTACTCCTCAGGTGAAGTTCTACGGTTTTTGGTGTACACACGAATTGTATACAATAATTTGGAAAATTAGAGGTGTGTAATGTATATATCGATGAATACAAAAAGCTCAGAGTCATACATTTTTTGGACGTCACTGAAGGAGTTTTAAGTTCTGCAGTGAATGATCGCTTTCTTTGTTGTAAACCACCATTATTCCTGATGTTTCATCATTAAAAACCAACTGTAATTTATACGTAATGCGCTTCCTTACTCACTTACTTTACGGTTACTTAATAAAGTGAAATTATTTTTTAAGGGTGACAAACGAGCACACAGTCTAGCTGATGGTAAGTGGATGATGTGGCTCATAGACATCTACATTTATCCTCGATTAAGAATCATAACGCAGATGCGTTGTCAGCCATGAAGACCAAGATGGAATGCCTCGTATCCAGTAAAAAAGGGTTTCCGGATCTCTACACTACTTACGAACACAGCAGTATTAAGCTGCTATTTCACGCTGGTATTCTGTGAGAGCGTGGTCCTTCCCCGGTCGAGCAGACCCATTCGCGCCACAACATAATATAGCTGCAGTGTGGCTCTACCTTATAATTATAAAAGAACAAATAAAATGTATTAGTGATTTTAAAATTTTTGTCATTAAAACTTTTGTCATAATTCTCTCATAATTTTTGAAAATTCTTACGAGTTCATTTAAAAATAAAGGGACAAGTACAAAAATAAAAACTCCGCCATAGTACAATATTGGAAAGAAAGGAGTTACAAACAAAAATCGAACTACTAATGGAAAAGTAATACCGGGCGACGTTCGATGCAAAAATTCAAGATATTTCCCAACAACATAGCCCTCGAGGATAATAACGTCTGTCTTGAGATTTAAAAAGAATAATCCGAAATATGAAAGTAGTATACCTTATCGAAGTTCGGATTTGAGATTTCCAATTTTTGCTTTTATTACTATTTAATATACCTACCGCGACGTTTGGGGACTTAAAAAAAGGTCGCTAACCGGCTATTATTTGCACCGCAGCATTATACCTGCAATATTGCATGTGCGTCTGTGTATAAAGTTAATTTCATAATCGAAATTTAAAATACAAACTTTAGTTTTTTTTTTTCATTTGAAATAAATATTTCGGTGACTACTAGTTGACAACTAGTTTCTGTCCGCGGCTACCCGCACGTGGAAATTTGTACTTTATGATTTTATTTTACTATGTTCTGCGTCTGTATGCATGCATGTGTGTGTGTGTGTGTGTGTGTGTGTGTGTGTGTGTGTGTGTGTGTGTGTGTGTGTGTGTGGTGTGTGTGTTTGTGTGTGTGTGTGTGTGTGTGTGTGTGTGTGTGTGTGTGTGTGTGTGTGTGTGTGTGTGTGTGTGTGTGTGTGTGTTAGTGTGCGCGATAGTAAAGAATATCCCTTATGTTAATTTAGGGGAATGTCCTTGTGTGCCAAATCGAATTAGTCGTTTAAACGTGATTGAGTAACAAATATCCAAATATCGTTACATATTTTCACAAATATAATATAAGCAATCTCCATCACGATTCCTATAAACAAACAGCCTCTAAAAAGTAAAAATTCCTAAAATACATTTATTAGTGATTGAACACTAAACAACATAAAAACAACATAAGATGCATATCTAAGTAAAATATTTTCATCGAATCAACTTCTAAGTTGAAGAGGCGGGGTGTACTTCAAGATTTTCTTGATGATTTGTTACTGTAAAAAGATATCAATTGAAAGAGAGTAAAACTAATATTCAAGATTTCCTAAATATCGTATTATCTTAA
Organism: Parnassius apollo; assembly: GCA_907164705.1. Taxonomy (NCBI): domain Eukaryota; kingdom Metazoa; phylum Arthropoda; class Insecta; order Lepidoptera; family Papilionidae; genus Parnassius; species Parnassius apollo. The sequence continues at coordinate 2,368,113 of CAJQZP010000643.1, read as the reverse complement.
GCTATACATAAAAGCCGATTATCCATTTAAACTCGTATATAGAGTAAATTGCTCCAAGCCATTTATAAAAATAATGTTTAAATTCATTTCACCAAAAATAAATAAATAAACGAATTCATCGACAAATGTTTTTATTCATTTATGGACTTTGTAGTATTAGTACACTGTAATAATATTTAGAATTTGTGCAGATGTTTTTACGACGGAATAAAAATTTCATTTATTACTTATGTGTAGTTATTTACAAATAAAAAGTAAATATTTACTTTATAGTATTTTTGAATATAATTTTTGAGCATAAGTATTATGTTATATTTACTTTTAAGCTAACAATTATTTCTTATCTCTATTTCATTCCTACAAATGAAACAAGTTTAAAATACGCTAGACGTTTCGTTATTTAAATTTTAGCACCTCGTTTACTGCCTTATTCAAGATTACGCGGACTTCCTCGAACAGGCTAATTGCAGTTGTAAGAGTTAGCTTGGCTCTTTAGAGATCTGGTGTATCCGTGAACGAGCGCTAAAAGATTTATATCAGGGAAGGAGAACGATTTTGCAGCTTAATCCGGACCACTCGAGAAGGCTACTTTAGGAAATTAAGACGCTGACGTAATAAACTTTGTTTTACTTGAGATTTTGAGCTCATATACATATGCGTAAATGCTAGAGATAGATTTGAAGTACAGTTAGTAATGTTTTGACGTGGATATAATATAGTATGGACTTGTTATGTAAAAGTGTTACTATACTTTCATCAATGAGCCTATGTGATCTTAGTCGACAATACTGAAACGTATTTACTACCTTTTCGTTTTAAAAAACGTGCGAAAACCTGCATGTTATAAAATAAAAAATATTTGCAGAACATGTGAAGTCCGCAAAATTGTACCCTGCGTATTTATAAGTAAACAATTTCTTGCTCCGAAACGATATCAAAAATGATACTGGTATCAAAGATACGTATGTAAATTTATAATTTGCTTAACATCGTTAAATTAATTTACATTTTAATCTTATTGAATAAAACTATATAAACGGATTCTATCGCGTTTAATTTACTTATTTTAAATTATATTTAATTCTCGACGTTTCGGGTGCTTTACAGCACCGATGGTCATGGGGGGACTGAGATGTTTGACGTCACAATGTCATAGTTAGCCCGGCTACCTTCAGTTTTTTAATATTAATTTTCGGTCCGATCTACGCAGAACGAGCTTACAGTATCTTGAAGTCTTGCAGTGGTATGCTTGGGTTTGGGTTGAATTTTGGTAATTATAGGATCCCAAGCAGATGGCAGCACCTATCCATCTTCTCTATTGAAACTAGGATGTTTTTAAATTAAATAGAATCGATGTTCTTTTGCGAGGATTTGTGGTTTATCAAATCTAAGTATAATAAATTCGTATTTTATGATTTTATAAATATAAACAATCTACATTTAGTAAATAAGAAAAATAGAAATATTGACATAAAATCCCTATGTTTGGTCATAGTACGTGTCATTTTTTTATGGTACTCTAACTGATCTCTAACTGATTTTTGGTGCCATCCCTTGTGAGATTTCCAGCGGAGGGGACGGTATGTCAGAGGAGTCACAGACAAGATTGGCTACATCTTGAAGCGAGCTTCCATTGAAACATACAACAAGCCGTTAAAGGTGATTAGTCAATTTCTACCATAAGTCAAGTGTAATATTCCTCTACAAGATGCAGGAGTGTACAAGTTAGATTGTGAATGTGGTCTCTCTTACATAGGTCAAACAAAATGATCCATAAAAACCTGCGTGAAAGAACATATAGCTGACGTGAAGCGCCGACGCTCCGGGAAGTCTGCAGTCTGTGAGCATGTTCAAGATCGTCTCCACCATTACATCAGATTTGATAAACCACAAATCCTCGCAAAAGAAAAGGATGATACGCGAGGCTATTTAAATTAAAAAAATATCCTAATTTCAATAGAGAAAACCCAAACATACCACTGCAAGACTTCAAGATACCGGAAGCTCGTTCTACGTAGATTGGACCGAAAACTGAAGGTAGCCGGGCTAACTATAACATTGGGTCAAACATTTCAGTCCTTCCGTGACCATGGATGCTGTAAAGCACCCGAAACGTCGAGAATTAAATATAAGTTATTATAAATAAACTAAACGCGACAGAATTCGTATACTGTATAGTTTTATTCAATGTGTAGTGTTCGCGTAAATTTATAAAATATTTTTTTTATATGCAATTTGCTCATTAAAATTATCGATAAATCACTTTTGTTAAATCTTTGATTTAATGTAAAATTCAAGTTCATTACTCAAAATTAATAGCCCGCTAAATTAATTTAAATTCGAACCTCCATTTGTCTATAATGTGGCGCTGAATATTTTATACACAGGCTGTGTCTGAAAATCTATTTTGATCTTGAAATGAACTAAAATTTTCCAAGGGTATGAGTTTGTGACTATTTGAAATTACGTTAGGTAAATAAATAAACTTAGTCACTAATTGCTAAAATTCTTATATTTCTACGAGATATATAATAGCTTTTCTATAGTGCTACATTTAATTGAAATTAAGCACAGAGATGTGAATTCGAAATTGATCGATTGACTGAAACGTAATTCTTCATTTTGTGTAATTAATTTTCCAATACAATGTAATATTGTTCTGTGGAATAATATGGATATATGGACTATAACTACGATTATGACTAATTATGGCAGCTTCGAATTAATTATTTTATTGAATTTTTAATATATCAATAGGTAGGTAAATATATTTATTAGTTATATTTTTAATATTGTTGCTGTGTATCTCTACGACAAAAATAGGTGCACATAGATAGGATGGACTAAGGAAATCTATAATTAGTTCTCTATATAAAACAAACCTTCCGACAAATCAAATTTTTATAAAATGTATTTTTTATATCGATACTTAATTCATTTTAGTAGGAAATTTTTCAAAATTATTATGGATTTTTATAATGTGATTATAAGACTTTAAAACTAGCAATAATTGCCATAAAGTGGATAAAAATCATTTGGAAACACATGAACTGTGATTCTGACATATTAAATTTTTATTAATTTAATCTAACCGCCATCTATTAAACATCTCTAACTATAACGTTTACCAACGTTTACCGACAATTTTATGTTTTAAATCACTAAAATATAGAACATACTATGGACGTCTTATTAAGATTAAGGGCAAATCCAACGATTTCAAAATTGCTGATTCACCGCGACATCCCTTGAAGCGAAGCATCAATAAATCAGCCGAGGAGGCGCTCACCGATAAATTGTAGTTATACGGGCAACATTTTAAACTAAAGCAAAATTTAATAACGACACGCATCGATTGTTACAACGGCTCCCGTAATTGAATTATGGGCGTCGCCATTTTGAAATATTAAAGGGTTGAGTTATTTGCTTGCTGTTATCCCTTTGTGTTAGAAGTTTTATCATTGTTGATTATTAAGTACAAATGGTTTAAAATTTGCAAATAAGCTGTGATTGCATCGCACAGATTTGTTAACCTTTTTCTCTGACGATTTTTTTTTTTTTGTCTTTTTGGTGCGGAACTTTGTGTTTTGATGTGATTTCGTTATGATGAGATTGTGCATTCCATACTTATTCTATTTATTGTTCCTTAATTTATCCGCTATCAAATGTGTTGTGTGTGTATATATATATATATATATATATATATATATATGTATATATACATGTGTGTGTGTGTGTGTGTGTGTATTGGCGGATATTTGCCACAGTTGTCACGCTTGGCAGGTAGGTAGGTCCTCATGATGAACCTGAACTATAATGAATTATAGATGAATAGCCGTTTTTAACTAATTCAACATATTATATATTGAATATGAGTCATTTTGTTCCAATAAATATAGAAGCCGTTAATAACTTGTCACCAGCGCTACTGTATCTCATCCTAGCATAGCGACGAACCATCGTCTCGATAAAATAATTAGGTATATTGTGTGAATATTAACCTCAATCGGAGAAGTCGTTCAGAAGTTACACGATCACTAACAGACACAAAAATGAATATTTTGATTTCAAATGAACACAATATAATTGTTAATAATTTTTTTAATAAACTTTTGGTGTATTTTTATGTTTTATGTCGTTTGTATTTATATGTGAATACATCAGCATTTCGAAGACATGTGAAGTTCGCCAACACGCATCGAGTAGCACAGCGGACACTTCTTTGCCTTATACAAATATAATTAGAATAAAGGGAGGAACATTACAGTGATTTTAGTCGCAAATTACGTTTCCAATTAATGTTAAATACATAACTTATTAATTAAGAACAAAAATAGATATTATTCGATTCAAATAACGTTGAGACTTGTATTACTTAAATTAAGTTTACTCAAAAATCGCATCACGCTCTAATTGGCGCCAAGAGCTGATATAAAACAGAGTTTTGTCCCCTAAGAAAATATTGACTCTACGAAGTCCTTTACATTCTGTGTTGTTCAAAGCAGATTAATGTTTGTGCTAGATTATTTGCACGGTTCTTCATAAAAATGGTCTAAACGGTGGCTTAGATAAACAAGGGACGATATTGTAACATTTCACGTTTTATGACGTTATCTCTAGTAATCCTTTTGCGAGAGCACAGTGTGCTCGAGTGAGAATAATTTATGGTATTTTTGTTATTAAAATTGTGTATAAAATTATGCCCCACATTTTTATTTACGCTAATTTTATAAAATTAATCAAGTTACGAATGTTTTAAAAAGAGTCGTAATAGGCTAAGTGCTAGTTTTTCTGTAACCCAAGTTTGATCTCGTCGACGCAAATAAAATTGCCATTTGCATGGAAAAAAAACCATTCACATTGTTTGTCTGAAACAAAAAATCTTTATTGTATTAAAAATTTACCCAATTGCTACTGGAGCTAGGGCTGAACTCGTAACTATCTATCTTTACGTACCAATAAGATATATTGGTTGATATTCACTTTAAAGTGTATTCACGCTCTGAATTTACTAAAATGTATTCCGTAACCTATCCCGATTTTTTTGAATATAGCAACTTCGATCTTAATTAAAACAAATAGATATAATTAATAAACTAATTTTAAATTGATATTGATATATCGATACGCTCTAGTAGGCTCTTTTCTTGAAGGTAAGGTAACCTTCAAGAAAAGAGTCTACTAATTTTTAAAAGACCGGCAACACATCTGCAACTCCCCTCGTGTTGCAATTGTTCATGGGGGGTGGTAATCACTTACCATCAGGTGAGCCGTATGGAAATTAAAACGAATTTATAAAATCTGTTCTCAATATGCCTTAAAAATTATAAGCCTTTTCATTGCATATAATACTTCTACTTTTTTGTTTTTTTTAGGTTTTACGATTTGGTTGGTTTTTTATTTGGGTTTTTTTTTTTTTTTTTTTTAAAAAAACCAGTGGTTTTTTTTTTTTTTTTTCCCCCCAAAAAAATTTTGTGATTTTATTGTTTTGACTTCTTTCCAGTCTAGTTCATATGGGTATTTTACCACGATCTTACCCATTCCTGCCGTTAAATAGCAGTGTGTGCACTACCATGTTCTGGTCGGAGGAGTATAGAGAACCTATATAATTACACACTGTGAGCTATTGCATTTTATTCCTCAGAGGTTACAATGCGTCTGTAGCCGCTTGCCACCAGGTGGACTGTATGTTAATCTAGGGCAAATTATCCGAATTGTTAGTTAAGTCCAGCTTAAACTAAGAGGTCAATCGTCAAATTCAACTCGGCTGGGCAGTGTTTGAGAGATTACGACACATTTTCTCGTCACGTATATCTCAAAACTTGAAAACAAGAGTGTACAGCAGTGCGTGCTGCCAGTGATGACTTATGGATTTGAGGCGTGGTCATTCACTGCTGGCCTTATGGGGAAGCCCGAAATGGGTCACCGAGCTATGGAGAGGGCTCTACGTGATATTATTCGCTATAAAGTTATAGTAAAACCAGAGTAAGTGTACGAATAAGTGAAGTAGGTACAGGGTAGTCCCCTGGATGGAGTGATGACCAGGTAAGCATGCCTTACCAAGGAAGGAGAGGAGTAAGTAGCATAGAAGAAATTAAGACATAAATCTAACTACTTGCGTTCTGGAGTTACTCATCAGAGGGCGCTCTAAAACCAGCATCGAGATAATCTACCACTACCATCTAACTTACCAGGTTTTTATTAACTCGTCTCGTAACGTCGTCGTCGTTTTTATAAAATGTCTTTTCGGTTCAAATTTCGTAATTGGTTAGAGACTAGAAACTAGAATTTCCTGATGAGCTAGACTTGAAATTTTGAACATCCCTTGAAATCTAATGACATTGTAAGGATATAAAAAAGTGTTATATAAAAAAAATTGTATGACTTTTTAAAAATTCACTTGTTTGGATTTATTTTTGTTGTGTCGAATTAATCTTTCTTATTATTTTAACTGTAAAAATAAATATTATAAATTTAATGTGATATTGAACTTTAAAATATATAAAACATAGTAATTCGAATTTGCGCAATTTCGAGACACAAGGAAATCGCGAAAGATTTGAAGTGCTCCACCAAAGCGTACGGAGCAAATACTCTTCTATTGTGTGATAGGAAGACGTAATCTCTCGTCTCGGGATTTTAATTACTTATTGGAAACTTGTGGCCGCCGGCTGTATGGGACCGTCTCTGCGCTTTATTGGGAGATTTCGAGACTTGACGATAAAGGATGTGCACCAATACTAATAGACATTCCGATACATGCAATACTGGAGAGGGTCAAGAATATGTACCCTTACGTATAGTAAAATTATATAATGTTACAAAAATAATTCTTATAAAAGGGTAAAAATAAATTTTTGTGTTACACAATGCCAACAAACATAAATACAAAAAACATAAACATATACTAAAAATATTATGTTCATCTGAAATCAATATATTCATTTTTGCGTCTGTTAGTCATCGTGTAACTTCTGCACGACTTCTCCGATTGAGGTAATATTCACACAATATAATTATTTTGTTGTGATATGGTACATAGCTATGCTAGGATGAGACGTGTGACTGTGTGCTCGTTGGGCACCCTATCCTATAAAAAAAAGATACAGTGGCGCTGGTGACAAGTTAATTACAGCTTCTATATTTATGGATCAAAATGACCCATATTCAAAACATAATATGTATGTTTATTAAGTGCCAAAAATCACAAAATCTGTACACAACAGGTGGCGCTGCGGTCGTATTATTAACAGAAATTATAATTACATTGTGAAAAGTCCTGAGTGAATACGGAGAAAACTCATCCCGACACCCACCGAAAAGGTCAAAATAACGTCAGACGGATCAGCTGATTGAATTTATATTCTGATATTATATTTTGATGTCTATTTACAATATAAAGTGCAATACGTACAGCAAATATGTAAAATTAAAAAAAATGAAATTAATTTACACACAAAAAAGATAAACAAGGTTTTTGTACGTTTTATACTACTAAATTTAGTAAAATAGTGAAAATTAGATAAATAGTGAAAATTATTGTTATTGAAAATAAAAGACAAAAAATGCAAAATCCGAAATAATTGCTGTTGTAAAACTACACGATGTACTAGGAATTAAGAGACAGTGGTAGTGGAAACATTGTCAACATAATACAGGATGTGATTTCGTCGTCGCATGTCAGATGGTGTTACGTGTGTCTCACCGTGTAAGACACGGATTAAGTAATGCCTGGGTTGAAAATAAGGAACAAAGGGCCGTTTACATTGAGATTCTAAGTTCCGTTTCAAGCAGTAATAAATAGGCAATTAATTAATCGGTGGTATGGCTACATTTTACCTAGAAGTCCTTGTGGATAGCGACCACCTTTTACCTAATCTTGCACGTCTATAAAGCTGGAATAGTCATTGGGGCAAAATAACTAAAATTTTTGCAAAAAATTTTGTGCCAGTTTAGTGTTGCGAAATTCAATTTTCCGCCAAAATAGCTTGATCACAATTTATAAAATTGTTAGCTTTTGATTAAGCTATCTCCTAAAACGTAACCGCTTAATACAGCTTAGTGCTGTAATACGCAAAAAATTAGAAAATATTTTTTTAATATCATAACTGCATAAACTACTAGTTTGACATCTTTAGCACAGTATGTAATGAAAAAATTGACATCAGAGTGCGTTATTACCTAATGATATAAAATGATAAATTGAAGCTGCCATGCGAAAAAAAGCTCTATTTTTTTCTATATACCGAAAACTGCTACTTTGACAGCTTAAGCAAAGTATGTCATGAAACATCGATATCCAAGTGGGTTATTACCTAATGTTATAAGACTATAATTAAGTGCTCAATTATTGCTGCAAGCACATGCGAGATATATGCTCTCAACAAAATTTTATTTTCATATAGCGTAAACTGCCATTTTGACAGGTTCAACAAAGTACGTGATCCAAAATTGACATCCAGTCGGGTAACCACCTAATGATATAGGATCATGATTCAGTGCTCATTTAGTGCTGTCGATATACGAAAAGGAATAACTAGACTTGCTACCTGCACAGGACAGGTTGTAGTTGACGTCAATCCAACGCGACCGGAGTGAGTTCAAGCGCATAACCAACGATTGCTAGTGAGATTTTCCCGACAGAAAAACACAATACTAATTTTACCCAGACTACAACTACCGACATCATCAGCAGATGCTTACGAACATTAGAGCAACGATATAGTCATTTTAATTGAAATTTGATTGAAATTATTTATTAGCAATTATTTTCCTTCTAAAATAAATGCCTATGCACTTAAAATTTCTTTCCTTCTTTTGGCATGTGGTTAATATAAGAGTAATCTGAACTTGAAAGAGATTCAATGTTTCCCTTAATAAGTACGTTCTCGGCAACAGTTTCATACTAAAAAGGCGTGAAGCCTCATCCTTTCTAACATTCTCTTATGCTTACCTACGTTCCAGTTTTTTTTTGTATAGAATAAGGCTGACAAACGAGCAGTCCACCAGATGGTAAGTGAATGCTGTGGCTCATAGACATCTACATTTATCCTCTATTAAGAACTACAATACGGGTGCGTGTTCACCCCAGAGGACTACTAATGAGCTGCTATTTTACGCTGGTACTTTGTGAGAACGTGGACCCTCCCCGGTCGAGTCGACCCATTCGTGCTACAACAATAATATATCTGCAGCATGGCTCTACCACTCGATAATGGTTAAAGCTGTCAAAATGGCAGCATACCACTTTTGTCATAAACATCAATCGATTATTCAATCGTTTTTCAAGGATTGATACAGTCAGCAATATCGATTGAATATTAACAAAAAGGGTGGATTGAAGAAAAAATTAAAAAGCTTTGGTCGAAATATGGTTATTCTGCGATGGCAATATTGTTATTGAAAAGCCATTTTTTTAATCTAAATTGAGGCCCGGTTGTTTTGACAGTTTAGCCATACGTTAGTGTCATAATATGTATTGATGACAAATATATTGAATATAAAAACCTTTCTTTTATTACAATTAAAATTCGAGTTTCAGTTCATGCATGACACATTATTAATTATTTATTATATCCATAACTAACGAACTAAAGACTTGTATAAGGAAATTTTTGTATAGGACCTCTACAAAAATTTCCTAGTACAAGTCTTTAGTCCATTCCAGCCTCGAATACTGTAGTCAGGTCTGGTCTCCATTTTATGAAATTTACGCCAGAAGCGTTTTTGTGGCATCTTTCGTACCGAACTTACAAAATAAAGGATCTACGCTCATACGAAGACCGACTGACGTATTTTGAATTAAGCAGCCGGCAACAGTGAAGGCTTTTGCTGAATTTCATGTTGCTACACAAAATCGTCAATGGAACCGTAAACTGTCCATATCTACCAAGTGCAATAACTTCAATGTACCTTTTAAGCTAGTGCGTGTCAGCCGATACGTCCCCTTTTCAATCGAAGGCAGTAAAACTAATTTGGGTCACCACGCCACCATAAACAGGTTACAGCTGCGATATACCAGCTCTGCAAGACATGTGACGTTGCTATTTTTTCTGAAAAGCCTCAAAAATTCAAGCGAAAAATTATGCAGTCCTTTACTGTTAACTAACATTTAGGCATAGTTTCAAGTTTGTAGCTGTAAGTTTTAAAAAACATTCGCCTTAATAGTAATTTCTTGAGAAAGAGAAATATTGTACCATATCAGTTTAGTAACCAAAATACTACGTACCCCGAACTTCGTAGCCCGTCCATCAACTTTGATAAATGAACCAAACGTTGAACAAATTTGCCTATTCGCGAGTGTCTAATGTAAGTGTACGCGGTGTCAACGACTTCTTCCAATAGACGCTGGTAAATATTAGCTCTGAGCGCTTTGATCTTAAGCAGTCAACGCTCATTTCGAGTCAACGTGTGCTTTTAATTAAGTTCAAACAACGTGTTAAGCCAATCGATGTGAGTGACGGAAAGACCGCAGCCGTAGTAAATAACCATATTTTTTCAACCAATCAATGCGTTTGTATAGAGCTAGAAAAACTCAGTTCGTATTGAGAAAAATGCTAAATAAAAATAAAAAATAAAAAATCACCACTTATTAATTGGTTTTCGACGGTGTTTAAGTAAACCTATACAATTTATTTTCTTTTATTCAGTAAGTTTTCTTTATTTATATGATCAATTTTGTCGTGGGTGGAAATGGGGAGACCTCCCACCAGGCAGCCCGGCGAGAGGCCTATTCTCAGCGTAGTAGTACGGAGCGTTACTTAGGCTTCGGTTTATTCACGATTTTAGCGCAACGACTGTACCATTAAAACATCCCCATACTCTGAATGGTGGTCAATTGTGCAGTATACTTGCCGGTGCTTCTACATCGGTAAGTAAGGTATGTTGCATGCTCGAGTGCAAATGGCGCAGATGTGAATGATATTTCTCTGTGGCACCTAAATGCCAGTGTGTAATGCATGTCGTACCCCGCACGTGCTGGTGATGCCGTTAATAACATTCAGTCAGAGCAAATGCCAGCCTTCTAAATGCATATTTAGAAGGGTGGCATTTGCTCTGACTTGCATCCCGATGTCAAAGTTAATTTCAATAGAGAAGGAGGCTAGGTACTACCACCTGCTTGGGATCCTATAATTAATAAAATTAAAACTAAACCCAAGCATACCACTGCAAGACTTCAAAATACAGTTAGTTCATTCTGCGTAGATCGGACCAAAAACAATAATTAAAAAGCTGAAGGTACTTCGGGTTAACTTTGACATCGGGACGTCAGTCACCTCAGTCCCCCGTGACCATGGGTGCTGGAAAGCACCCGAAACGTCGGGTATTAAAATTAATATAAATAAAAGGCGATAAAATCCGTAAAAGTAGTTTTAATCGATTATATTATGGCAAACAGACTGTACGTAAATGTAGTATTTTTAATGTTAGTAGAATTGCTCGAAACAAGTTAAGAATTAGACCGATTGGATACCCATTCGATTTCCTTTCTAGATTGTTATGTCTGCCAGAGGTAGCGAACCGTCTCATTGCCAATTAGATTGTTTTCTTGGCAAGATATCTAGAATCCAAACGCTTTAAATTTAATGCACATTTTCTTAACGAACCCCACCGAGTCACTTACCGGAGAGGATATGCGTACGTTGCAGTTTATTTTAAGCATATATTTAAAAATAATATAGAAATGCCTTCTATACTTTCAAATGATATAAAAAAAATTGTCTACTCCAAAAACGTCCGAAGTAACATCAAAAAATTAAAAAATATATATATTATTAAAGTCCATATATTTCAGTAGATTTACAGAGGTTCAAAAAACTAATGTAGATGATTATAAAACTACAACTTTTGTGTATGTTATGTTTCAAATATTATAAAGGAGTGAATAAAAAGTTATTGTTATTAGATGTTATTATTAATTTTAAATTACAGCAATGTCGTATTAACTCGATGCATAACTTAGTAAACGAAATATAAATATAATTCATTCTCTTTAGAATATCTACTTATTTACAGCGTATTGTATTGTACTCGAGTACAACAATTGCCTACGTATTTGAGTGTATTTTACGAGCATATGAGTTGTTCAATAAGATTTCCAGCAATTATCCTAATCGGATTACGTGCGTTCAATGTGGGAACGTTGCTAGGCAACGAACCACTAGATTAATCTTAATATAATTGCCCTCTCTGATATACATCACTAACTAACGAAGTCACTATTACAGCAAATTATTTATCTTTTCTTTGAGGTTAAATAAATATGTTTTGATCGTAAACTTTTTATGTAATTAAAGAGAATGAACGAGCATACACACCATCTACTGGCAAGGGGATTCTGTGGCCCATGGATAACATCTTAGACCTTTTATCTTCTTCTTCAATAAAAAACTAACAGTCGTAGGACTGCGCGTCAGAAGTGAAAACTTCTTAGCTTCACAAATTTGTAAACATTATTTCTGGGTTGTTAGGAAATATTTTTATGCAAAAAATATTTCTTAACTGTATATGTATCTGAGCGTTCTGAGCGTGACGGTCACGCGAGTTCAGTGCTTTTTCCCCATTCCAAAAGTGCTTAACGTACCTTACTTACTGTACTTGAGTACTATGATGAAATGACTCGTTACTAGTAAAAGAGGGCTCCGGTTCTCATCATTTTTCTAGCAATTTTACGCTGGTATTCTGTGATAGACATCTGTTAGAGCTGGGTTCAGTTCAATTTTACCTTTTACCGTATTACAATTTTAAATGCTGATTTTCACGTGGTTGAAATTTTTCTTTTTGTTAAAACAAAATATCGTGAGAAAACCTGCATGTCAAACAAATTTAAAAAAATATTCTGAAGACATGTGAGTCCTCCATCACGCAACGGGGTGGCGCGGTGGACACTTCCTTGCCCTAGAAATAAGAAAAGAACAGAATTAACTTATTTAATTCCCGAGGACGTTTTGGGCACTCTACAACACCCACTGTCGTGGGGGAACTGAGGTGTTTGGATCCCGATGTAATAGTTAACTAAGGCTACCTTCAACTTTTAATTATTAATTTTGGTCCGATCTACGCAAAACGAGCTTGATGTATCTTGAAGTCTTGCTGTAGTATGCTTGGGTTTGGATTTAATTTTATTAATTATGGGATCCCAAACAGATGGCAGCACCTAGCCATCTTCTCTATTGAGGATGTTTTTGATTTTAATAGCCTCATGAATCACCCTTGGTAGGAATCGGTGTTCTTTTGCGAGGATTTGTGGTCTATCAAATCTGATATAAAGTGTTCTGGACTTTGCATGAATTCCCTGGTCGAAACAACCCATGCTTTTTTATAGAATAAGGGTGACAAACGTACACAGTCAACCTGATGGTGAGTGGATACTGTGGCCCATAGACATCTACATTTATCCTCAATTAAAAATCTAAACGCAGATTCGTTGTCACCCCTTAGGACTAAGATGGAATGTCTCGTTTCTAGTAAAGTAGAGTATCCGGATCTCCACACTCACCGTAAGAAACACAGCTGCTATTTTACGCTGGTATTCTATAAGAGCGTGGTCCTTCCCCGGTCGAGCCGATCCGTTGGTGCTACAACAATAATATGCTGCAGCGTGGCTCTACCACGTTTGCTGCAGTCATAAATATAGCTACAGCGTGGCTCCTCGACGTAAGAGGGTTGATTGATTTTTATCGTTTCTAGCACTTACGTATGTATATTTTCATCGTTTGTTGACTCACGTATATTGACTTATATAATAATTGAGATTGTATTTGGACTATTAGTAGTAATTTATAGGCTGATTTAAAAAAATTATCTACAAACGCTTATAAAAAGAAATATATATTATGATTTCTTATATTTACGCGAACACTATACATTGATTAAAACTACTTTTACCGATTTTATCGCGTTTTATTTATATTAATTTAATACCCGACGTTTCGGGTGCTTTCCAGCACCCATGGTCACGGGGGACTGAGGTGACTGACGTCCCGATGTCACAGTTAACCCGGAGTACCTTCATCGTTTTAATTCTTGTCTTTGGTCCGATCTACGCAGAATGAACTAACTGTATTTTGAAGTCTTGCAGTGGTATGCTTGGGTTTAGTTTTAATTTTATTAATTATAGGATCCCAAGCATGTGGTAGTACCCAGCCTCCTTCTCTATTGAAATTAGGATGTTTTTTAATTTCAATAGCCTCACGTATCATCCTTGGTAGGAATCGATGTTATTTCGCGAGGATTTGTGGTCTATCAAATCTGATGTAATGGTTGGGGCCATCTAGAATATGATCTGGAACGTGAAGCATCAACGTTCCGGGAAGTCTGCAGTTTGCGGAAACCAAAAGAAGTGGGCAAAATAAAGTGCCGGGTTAACTTTGACATCGGGACGTCAGTCACCTCAGCCGTGAAAATGGGTGCTGGAAAGCACCCGAAACGTCGGGTATTAAAATTAATATAAATAAAACGCGATAAAATCCGTAAAAGTAGTTTTAATCAAAAAAATATATATTGACATGCTAAGTACAAGGTAAATCGAATTTATTTAAATAACGCTATTTATTTGTAATATTCATAAAGGATTAGTTTGATAAATAACAGGCGTTTTATTATCCCAACAATTTTGTTTATTTATTTAAAACTTCATATATACACGTGGTTTAATACATAACTACATATTATAATGTCATTTTGAACGCATTACGATTGCTAGCCGTCCTGATTTCGAGAGGGAATGCGTGCCAAAGGAGAATAGATTGTTTACTCATTACTGACTAGCAAACCGCCTCGGCCACGCACGAGTGATTTCTGGATCTCGATAACAGTACCACCTACTGGGTCCAAATGAGAATCTACATTTTTTGAGACCCATTCAAACACACACAAAAAGTTTCATCAAAATCGGTAGAGCCGTTTTTGAGTTTTAGCAAGACTGACGAACAACAATTGGTTTTTATATATATATAGAGATAATATAATGAATTAATATAACAGTTTTATTTTTAACTGTTCCTAAGAATTAAGTTAAAGGAAAAAATTTCGCAGACAACAATCTGCTAAGCAATGGGATGGAAAATTCCCTTCTCGGTTTTAGCAGCAACGCACGTCGTTCGCACTCGTTGCGACAAAAAGAAAGCGCCCATCCTTTGTTCAACAATGTGTTGATTAAAATATTTTGCTACTTGTTTTTCACTTATTTCCATTGTAATACTTTTAGATGTCGTGACACTTGTGTTTTATCTAATTCAGTAAATAAAAATAGAGAACAAAAATGTTTCGAAAGTAAATTTCACGCTTCGCATATTTCATCGAAAAGAATTTTATTATTACAATGTACTTTAAAAACAATATTCTTTTTCGTTTTCTAATTGAGTTCAAATGTTTATATAGTGTTCGTCATTAATGAAATACTCATATTTTGGAAATTTAAAATATTCAACATATTCCCGATATAAATAACTGTAGGATTAGAATCACTCAAAGAAAGAAATTATTACGGTACTCATGATTTACTTTTAATACCAAACTAATAACAAAATAATTTCACCTACTTCTGACCATTTTAACAGCCACTGAATGATCACAATATTTCACTCTCAGGTATCGTCGGTGTACCGTTTGT